>JAPMOQ010027620.1:815281-950819 GCA_026543055.1 Argiope trifasciata | reverse complement strand
AGGCAATATTTGTTTCAATCGTACTAACATTTATTCTAAGGTTATTCTGTTGTAGCTATTAATCTTTCTTCTTGCCTCTTTTCTAATTTTTGTGATTGACATTTAATGATCTAGCTTATTTTCATATCTTGAAAAGGTTTCCAAAATAGGGCATGCTTTTAATAATTTTTTTTAAATATCTCATTGTGCTTAAAATCAAGGCAAAGTTCCAAAATACTGTTTTTTCTTGTGCTATCACTAAATATATATAAATGTAAACTCAAAATTAGCAAAATTCAAATAAAATAGTCCAAGGCTTTAGAAATAATTATATATCGATCAAAACTGAAAAAAATTTTACCAAGGAAACAACTGCAATTTTTCAAAACTACTAATGAATCAACCAACTAGTTGCCACAGATGGCTAATATGAAATATTTTATACAAAATTTATTAAACTTCATAGTAGTAGTTAATTCACTTGATAAAACACTACAGTTTAATAAATCAAATTAGCTCACAAACTTATAATTTTCGAAGAAAATGTAGAAGTTTGTTAATAAATGCATTGCATTATGAGAACAAAATAACTTAATAAAAAACGTCCAAATCTCTCAAATACAAGATCATTATTTAAAAATATATATATCATACAGGTAATCCACTTGGACCAGGTTCTCCAGGCCTAGATAACCCTGGTAATCCTCTATCTCCTTGTAAACCAGGAAGTCCTGGAAGACCAGTATCACCTCTTATTCCAGGCAAACCAGCTAGACCAGGGATTCCTATGCAGATAAGAACAAAGAAATATTAGGTACTCTTAATTTTTAATCCTCATATTATTGATAATAGTTCACAAAAATGCTACTTTAATTGATATCTTAATGTGGAGGCGGTGCTGGAGGTGATAAAAAATACAAAGACAATGAAAGTAAACATGATTTAATAAAGAAGCCAACAATGGAATCTTTTTCCTTTTCTAAAATCCAGTATATAAATTTAAATTCCTGATGGATTAAATCTTTTTTTTTTAATTATCCATTCATGATACCAAAAGAATGGTTAAATTCCTGCCATTCAATTATTAACTCATCTGTGAGAACTTCATGCTAACTTTATTCCAATCTCTTAAATAAATGGCTTGTTAAAATATAACACTCACTCTACCATAACCCCCCTAAATTTCTTCCCTCCCATCCACACTTATTGATTAAAACAACAGGATGGATCAACAGAAGATAGAATGTGTTGAATATCCAACTTTCTATTCCAAGATATGCTAATTCTAACAATGTTTCACACTAATGATCAGTTTTAGTGGACTACAACCCTAGTGACATGGTCAGAAGTATTTCTGAATACCCAGTTTTAAAACAATGGATTGCCATTAAAATCAAAATTAAATCTGCTTTCAAATATTTCATGTATAATAGTAAGGCAAATTCTTATTAAGCAAAAACTAAAAGTGATTTAAGAAAAAAAGTAAGCATGAACACTAATATTCAGATGAATTATTTAAGTGAATATAAGTCACTTTATGGATATAAAGCTAAATATAATTTTTTCCCTAATACATATTTAATTTTTCCTTGCAATTAGAAAAAAAATATTATATAATTGTATTAAAAAATAAAATTTTAATTCTACATAACAATAGAAATAATTTCTACTATTCTTTTAATTTCTTTTTGTAAAATACATGTATGAGAAAAACAATAGAATTAAGGATATTAAGTATTAATTTATCTTTCACTTCAGAGTTATACATGACCTGCTTATTTGTTATAAAAATCTGGTATATTTTCACCCCTCAGAAGCCTTATTAAGAATTAAGACAGAATTTGGACATTTTTATTAGTTTATAGCAAAGTCATGTATAAAAAAAACTATAAAACAGAAATATATATTGAATTTCTCACCAGGTGGTCCAATAGGACCAGGTGAACCTCTTTCCCCCTTTATTCCAGGTGTCCCGAAACCTGGAAAGCCTTTAGCACCTTCTAAGCCAGGTAATCCCGGTGTTCCCGCTTCTCCTTTTCTCCCAGTTATTCCAGGACGTCCTGGCAGCCCAGGTTCTCCTCCATCACCAGGTGTGCCTTTATCACCTGAAATTATAATATATGTCTAAAATGAAAAAAGTATACATATATAAAAAAGTTAATGTCTGAGACACAGAGATTGCTCTTATTATTTATTGCTAAATGGCAACTGTGAAATAAAATCCAATAATCAGATAAGTATTTCATGAATTAAAAAAAGTTTCTAGAAATACCAAACAAAATTTAGTTAGAGGAAACAAAGCATAAAAGAAATTAAGTATTAGAAAGTTTAAGAAATATAAATGAGTTTAGCTGTCATCAGATGGGTAACCGCTATGACCTACTTAAGAAAATTGAAGACCATATCTTTCAAATTTTTTATCTAAAAAACAATTCATTTTAATGATACCAATTTTCCTTTTTTTATAATCTTTTTCTTTATTTTCTTTTCCTTCAAATTTTAGTATTAGTTAGCAAGGTCATTTTTGCATCAAAACATTTAATTGTGTGTTTTTATCAATATTAAAAAATTGCTTTCTTTCAACATCAATTTTGAAATAGGATTTTCACATAAGCTTTTATTTAAAGCATATAAATTATTTAATTTCCATCTGCAGTAATATTAAATTCTTACTTATTAAGTCACAACAAGATAAAAATTTAAAAAGTGCATTCCATATTAAATCCTTTATGAGACTAAAAATTCAGTAACAAACTATTTGCCAAAGGAGCAAGTTTCTTTAAATTACCTGGAGTTCCAGGGAAACCTTCTAAACCAGGTTGACCTGGTATTCCTTCAAAACCTAAAAAGAAATTAAAGAGTAAATCCTTTGAACTGTGAAAAAAAAGTTCTATACAATAGGAAAAAAACTTTAAGCTCTATCAAGTAATTAAATTTCTTAAATAGGAACAGTAATGATAACAAAAAAATATGCTACTACAAACATAAAAAGTTTTGTAACAACAACATCATTTATTTTTTTAAATTTTAATTCATTAGATCCTAAATTCTTTAAAATATAAGTAAAACTTTTTTTCTTATTATAATAAAGTGGAAAATTTGATTATGTTGCTTTATAAAGGGGGGGACTGCGGTGGCCTGGTGGTAAGGTCTCGGCTTCGGAACCTGAGGGTTTCAGTTTCAAGACTCGATTCTACCGAAAAACCATCGTGTGAGAGGGTCTCTTGCACGTTAAATCTGTCAGGCCAACCGCCCCCCGTTGGTGTGGTGTGGAGAGGAGGTACCAGTTCTGATGTCGTCCTCGTCATCTGACCGTGGTTCAAAATTACGAGGTCCGTCCCAAAGTAGCCCTCGTGTTGCTTTAAAATGGGACATTAATATAAGTAAACTAAATTAAACATTATAAAGGAGGGAGAAGGATCTAATCAGTTCAAACATTACCATTTGTGATTAGTTTTTCACATAACTATATATAGACATCTGTGTTGTCTGTAAAAATGCTTTATGATTGTCATTCAAATTTTACTTCAAAAATCCACCAATGATTCTGAGGTACCCAAAATTAATGCCTTAAAATCAGCTTTAGTAAATAATTTTTATGCCCTCAATAATTATATGTTGCTATATATCCAAATATAGATTTCAATTAGTATTTTTTAAAACTCAAAATTGTATGAGAAAAGAAAGAATTAACATTTTTGTAGTTTAACAAAGATATAAGCAAAACATGATTCTACTGTTTTGTAGAAATGATAAATGCATAACATGATTTTTTTTTATTTCATCAATTTTAAATGAACATCAGCAGTAAATAAAACAATATCTTTTTAATTTATTCCTTATACAAAGTTATAATAGCAATATATAAACTATATACCTTTTGCTCCAACACTTCCAGCTGTTCCAGGTCGGCCATCAAATCCAGGTTCACCTGGAGCACCTTTCAATCCTAGTAATCCAGGTAAACCATCCTCCCCTCTTAACCCAGGTAGACCTGGGATACCTGGTAAACCTGGTTCTCCAGATATACCTTTACTTCCAATTAAAGCAGATAGCCCTAAAAGAGATAACCATTAAATATAAGAATTTTAAATCATCTTAATTAAAAGTAAATGTTTTTTTTTTCTTTTGATTCTAGAAGTTAGAATTAAACAATCAAATGTCTAAAAATTTGCTATTTATATTGCTTAAATTACTCGTTAAATTTCAAGTAAAATAAAAATCTTGTCACTTACTAAAGAAATAATAATTATTATAAAAACTTTTGGAAGGGTTGCTTTTTCATAAGAATAAACAGAAATAAATCATCCAATAATTGTAAATTTTTGGATTCCAGACAGAACAAAAAATGTTATAAGCAATAAGCATTTTTATAATAAAATTGCTAGAATTAAGTAAATTCATGGTTTATTACAGAATATGACTAATTTACTTCCAGCATAAACTTATATTTTCACCATGAATAAATATCCTAGTTCAAGAAAAATTAATGCATTAAATGTCCCAGCTTAAAAATATATGCAACAGTTTAAAGAAATTTAATCCAAATAAAACTTTTCAAGTTAAAAAAATACAACAGTTTTTTGTAGGAAATGAAAGTTAGCAAATATAATAATATTAAGATCATATTCAAATTTAATAATAAATGGATTAAGATAGCTTGTTACAATATAGAAGCTGTAAATAACTTTTAGTATTACAATTCAGTGTCCATATCAAATATTTATTATTGTATTTATAGAAACTGTATTCACTATAATGATAAAAAGCTTTTATTAAAGCTGTGCTATTAGGACAGTATATATCTCTTCCACCAAAAGTGTTCCATACATGTGAACATATTTTGCTGTTTATAATCTAAAAAGATTATATGTCCTCTATCAAGAAAAATGCAGTCAAGAATGTGACTAGAGTATTAGCTATTTCATTTCACCACAATTCAAAATTGTTAAATACATATCAAAAAGTCCTTAGTCTAACTTTAAAATAAGATGCTAATTCTGTTTATTTATAAATCATGCAAACATCAAGAATCCTATTTTTACCTTTAGGGCCTAAATCTCCGCGTCCTCCTTTAATACCTGGGAAGCCATCGGCTCCTGGAATACCAGGTAGGCCTCTATCACCTTTTGGACCTGGGAATCCTACTAAACCTTCAAGACCTCTTTCTCCCTAAAATGTTATCATATTTAAAGTAAAAGTAATCATTACTTTTCAAATAAAGTATTGAAACATATTCAAATAAGTAGAATAAATTTTTTTATTGGCTTAAAGGGTTTAAAAGCTTATTGTTGAACAAAAAATGTTTGAAGCCCTTTTATTTTCTAATTTAAAGTATAATATTTTTTAAATAATGCAACAAATATTTATATAGATGCTACTATAGGTAAAGATTTCACTATTCAAAAAAAAAAAATGCAGTATTTTTTTAACAGTATTGAATAGGTTTAAGCTCAATATTGAAAATTGTCAAATAATAATGATTTTGTACTCGTAATTTTAAATTAGCAAAAAGAAAGTTTATTATTATTATTAGATTACTATTTTAACGAGAAGAATATTCAGAATACATTTGATTGTAAACAATATAACATTAAAAAATAAATATTCTTCCAAATTTTTTATTCGTACGCTGATGTGCCATAACTTGCAATTCAGAAAGGAGAGACACAACTTTGTACTTAAACGATGACAAAAACATAATAGCACAAAAAAGAATACAATACATATAGTGCCTAGAACTCATAGTATCATTACACATGACTGTCTGTCCAAGAGGAAGAATGACAATAAGATGTTCCTTACTATGGGTATGCCCTCCCCTTATTGCAATGGTTGCTTTGCACCATCTCTTTATACATAGCACCAGACTGTCCATCAATTCTTGAGGTAAGAGTGCCCATTCCTCAAGCAGCATTTGTTTCAGTTGTTGGGTGCTCTCCGGAGGATATAATCATGCCACAAGCCATCTTTCCAAAGCATCCCATACTTGTTCTATGGGATTTAAATCAGGGGTGAACGCAGGCCAATCCATTTGAGTGATATCTTCATATTCCAGTAGCTGCTGAACATCGGCAGTCCTGTGTGGCCGTGCATTGTCATCCATAAAAACGAAGTCTGGTTCAATAGCTCCTCGAAATAAATGCACATGGGAAAGGATTATCCCCTTACCATAGCGATTTCCGGTTATACAACTTCTGTCGTAAATGTGGAGTCCAGCCCGTCCGTTCAGCATAATGCTTTCCTTACAACTCCTGGACCACCATAGTGGTATTTTCTGCGATGTTATTGGAATTAAACCATGTCCCAACCTCTCTCCGAATCAACTGGCGTTAAGAATCACTTGTGGCTCTGAAACGACTCTCATTCGTAAATAGAACACGACTCCATTGATGAGATGTACAATTTTGATGCTCCTTGCACTGCTCTAAACGGTGCCACCGATAGTCTTAAAAGGGCTGCAGCGTTCAGGATTGTGAGCGAACAGCCCATCTATATGAAGGCATCTGGCCACAGTAAACCTTTACATTTGTGAACCTGATGCTGTAAGCAACGGCGCATGTTGACTAGTATCGGGTTTTTTCCTTCCTGTAGGGCGATATATCGGTCATCCACTGCTGTTGTTTTCCTAGGGAGGCCACTACCAACCTTTCTAACAGCTCTACCTATGTTTGAAAGACTTCTCAAACACGCGAAGCAGCACTTTTATTAATTTCGAATTCTTCAGCTATACTGGTCAAACTACGCCCCGATCATTCTTACACGTGTGAAATTGTGAGTGATTTTTTCTGGCCATATTTCCCGAAAGAACTCGCTTACACTTGCAGCGAATGTCATTATTTGAGCTTCCATTCTTTCTTTTCTTTGTAGTCTTAAGCTGCGCGAGCCGACCGTACGCGTTTTGCGTATACTTACGTTGTTTATGACATTTGGTTCCTGACATGAGCAAAGGCATTAATCTTTCTAATAAATTGCTTATTCATTATATTGATTACAATTACCATTTTTCTGAAATTTCTTGTCTATCTAATTAAGATTTACATAGTCGCTTACGTTTTGTACACCAGCCTAATTTCATCTCCAATAAATAGATTTCAATTATAAATTTCTTAAAATTAATAATTTTAAATATTATTATAAAAATTCCATTTAGTTTAAAAGCATACAATATTTACTTTAAATCGGTACTTGCCTTAAAGCCAGGTAATCCAGGCAAACCAGATAATCCAGCTTCTCCTTTCCTTCCAGGAATGCCTGGAATACCATCGATACCTGGTGGTCCAGGCAGACCAGAACGCCCTTCATCTCCCCTTTCACCATCACGACCTAAATACAAAGTGGTTCCTTAAAATTACATAAGGCTCATAATTCCCCATTTGAAACAAGACCACTGAATAATAGTAACATAAGGAAAAAATTTTATTGTTTAGAGTGGAATTTATTTATATTACAATACTCTAAAGAAGTAAAACTAACCCAATAAGATATTTTCAAAAGTTACTGAAAATTTAAATATATTTTGTAAAAAGTTATGTATGATTGTAGTAACTTAAATTTCACCTACTAAATTGAAACCAAAAAAAAAGCAGAAATTAATTAAAACTTCTGTACAATAATGAAAGAAAACTGATGATTTACTGATTATTTTTTAGTTAAATATAGATAACCATAGTTTATCAGGATATACCTTTTAAATTCTACAATTAAAAGTTTCTGAAATGATAATTATTTTAATAAATATCTTGAAAATTTAAACCTTGTAACTGAGACTTATTTCACAATTAAAGGAATTCAATTACTGAAAGGAATAAAATTTAGAGATGAAAATTACAAAGACAGGTTGGAAATAAAGATTACTTCTATCTTCACAATACATAAATAGATTTATAAAGCATCTCATATATAGCTAGAAAATAAAATTTTAAAAATTGAAAAGGAAAGAGAAATATTTTTCAGCATTAATACAACATCAAACTATAGTTAAATAACATAAATAACTACCTTGTAGAAAAGTTATTCATAAGCAAATACTACTAACTGATTTTGGAATATTGCAATAATTCCTGAAATTCAGATTATTTTAGTTTTTTTCTTTTCATAATAAACAGAAATCCTTTTTAACATCTTAAGCAGTAGATTTTAAAATAAAATAAAAATTCTTAAAAGATATAAATAATTTTTAACCTTATATAGCATATTTTTAAATAAAGTTAATAACTAATAAGTTAACAATAAAGTTAAGACTAAAAATATACTAGCCAGGGAATCCCATATCTCCCATTTCTCCTTTTGAGCCTGGTAGCCCTGGTGGACCAGGATACCCTCGTGGTCCAGGATATCCCTTAGGTCCAGGTTCAGCATCTAAAGCTAATCCTGGATTTCCCCGTTCTCCTTTTAATCCAGGTAAACCTGGAGGCCCTGACCTTCCAGGAGGTCCAATAATTCCTGGAAAAATGAAAATCTTAAATATACAAAACATCAAGTAATAGTTTAGAGGAATTCTATCAAGACAAAAAAAAAAATAATTTTTGTTAAATTTTAAATTTAAGAAAATAAACATCTGAAAGCCAAATTCAGCAGGTGCAAACTATATACATATAGTGATAAATAATTTTAAAAAATTGTATATTTCATTCTAATATGTTTGCTTATTCATTCAGTAGGAAAATAAGCAATTTTAATATACAATAGTCTATATAATAACTAGCACCAGCTATATTACTGAGCAGAGTTCAAATAAATGTAAAATCAAAACTTCTGTTGTGAGGCCAAGCAAATCGGAAGGATTTTTTTATATGTGCAAATGAAGTCAGTTAAATTAAAATTAATTATGAGATCATCAACTTCACATTTTTATGCTAGTTCATAGCAAAGAACAATGAGCTAAGATCTGCAATTTTGATCATGCTAATTCATTATATTCTCTCTTCATGGAAAAAAAGTAACTTCTATTATTTTCAGTTAGAATTTTTTTTATTTTATTTGACAATGCATTTTTTTTTCAATATTAGATCGCAATCAATATTTTAATGCATTTTTAAATATTAACTTAAACTTGTTTATGAAGTTTTATTGAATTCTGAGTTTTTATAGTTTACTCTTAGCATTATTACATCTAAAGTTCACTAAAAATTTACTTTTTGAAAAATTTATTTTTTAAGCAATCTGCTAACATGGATGAGATTTCCTACTATAGTGTTTGTTATTTAATTTTGACAATCAAATTTGAGATATTGTTAACATGATAAATCATCAATAAGAGCACATCTTGTAACATATTAGAACAAGCATAATGCATTTAAGAAATAATAAGAAAACAAATAATTGCATAATTAGAATAAAACGAAACAGATATGCATTTCTGTAACTATTGTTTTCATACAAAATTCTCAAATATTTACAATTAATAGCATTTTTTTAATATTGTAATATATAAAATTTTAAGCTTAATTTTATTCTTAATTTCCATTATTCAATTCATTTTCGATATTAAATACAGGAAAAACAAATAGCACAAATGTATTATGAGATCAAATGCCAAAAATAAATTAAAAAATAAAGGAAATATAAATATTTTATTTCATGACCAATCACTTCTAAATAATAAAAATACTTTTAATATGATTAATTTTGTAAATTAATAATAAAAAGGCCTTAAAATATCTATAAAAAAAAGTCATATTGCATAATTGTTTTAGCATAATATACCAGGTAATCCTGCATCTCCTCGATCTCCTCTTTCACTGAAGAAAGATCTTTCTCCTTTTGGCCCAGGTAAACCAGGAAGTCCACGATCACCAGGTAATCCTGATAGCCCTGGAAGTCCAGGTCTACCAACCAAACCTGGGAATCCTTCATTACCTGGGGCACCTAACAGAAGCAGAAAGATAGTGGATCATAAATAACAGAGAATTGATAAACAGTTCCACAAATTATCTCATCTATAATATGATGGGGAAAAAAACAATTTTTTTTTTCATTATAAGTTAACAGCTTTATGTTATTTGAAATAAAATAGACACTAGTACAAATATATTGTACTGTGAGTAGATTTTTTCTATAATGAATTACAGTATTATCTAAAAAATTTTACCCTTTATTCCTGCTAAACCAGGTAGCCCAGATCTACCAGGAAAGCCAGGCAAACCTAGTGGTCCCATGTCTCCCATTTCACCTTTCTTGCCTAAAAATAGTAAGATCTATGAATATTTGATGTAATTTATAAAAACTGTATACAAATTTCATTTACCTATAAAAACATAATTATTACAACAGAACAATAAAAAAATCAAACAAATATATAATTTTAGTAAAATGTATTTGGGGAATAAAGACTATTAAATCTATTTTTAAATCATTTCTCCTTCAGTATTAAAAGAAATGAAATTCTGAATCAGCTAGATATTATGTTATTTATAAATATTTCAGTGAATGTGACATTCCAAGTTGAAAAATTAATTAAAAATTCAATGATATTATAAGAAATGTGATAAAAAGAAAACATTGTGGATAATTTACAAAACATGAATTTTTGACTAATAATCAATCGCATGGCATAAAAATTTCAAATAAAATATATTTTCAAACACCAAAATTAGTAAAAAAAGCAGTCCAAGCAAAAAATATTTCCTCACTCACTATTACATGTTTTATTCACCTAATATTTTCAGATTCTGTAAATGTGATTAACTCTAACTAGCTTCAACAGATCTTCTTAAACAAAATGAATTTTCAATAAAAAAAGGTTTTAGCAAGCTAATTTTTAAAGTGCTGCAGTTTTTCTTACTGAATTTGGACATAACAGAATATTTTATGAGTTTGAAAACATTTCAAAACAAAACAGCTTAATACAATGAATATTGAGAATTCACTGAAATCTGTTGAAGTTGATAGTTACTTAAATCATATAATTTTGATGCCAATAAATAATCAACATCCATGTTTCAAACTCTGACAATTTAAAAATAATTTATTTACATTTCAAAATAATTCCATCTGAAGTTAAATAAAAAGGCCACATTCAAATCATCTTTGTATATTATTTGGAATATAAGGAATAAAATATTTTTAAAAAATCTGCAAATATTTCAATACAAGGGCATATGTGCTAAATATTTATCATTGGAATTTTATACTCAGAATTATTAACTTAACAATCATGTATTTTAAATAACTGTTTGCCATAAAACTAAATTGACTGAAATTCAGAAATATAAAAATCTTTCTTTAAATCACTTGTCAAAAAAATTTAATAGAAATACCAATAAATTTCAAATTCTGAAATAAAGTTAATTTCATAATAAAAGATTAAAAATGATTGAACAAAAGATACATTTATGTTTTTGATGAGATAATGACTGTATTTAGATTACTCATATGTTTCATAATTTGATATTTTATACAGCTTTATAACAAATTCCATTTAAATTATTTGTCTAATAAATATTATGAAGTTTTTATGTTTTGATACCTTATGCAGACATAGTCCCATCATTAAAAAAAATATTTTAAAATGCGATTTTGATATGTAAATAAAATAACATAATATTGCAATTAAAATTATGATAAAATAAGCATCTTAGATTTAAAACTTTGGAGTAAAATTATAAACTGGAATAGAAGTTCAATGTTAAATGATGCAAAGAGTTTTTCTTTAACAGATACATATTAATTTTTAATATCTTTAAGTACAAGTAAAAATTACCTGGTAGACCAGGTAATCCATCTTTTCCAAATGTCCCTGGCTGACCAGGACGACCAGCAATTCCATCTGGACCTTGAGCACCCGGTGTACCTTCATCTCCTCTTGAGCCTTTCATTCCAGGAAATCCAGGTAAACCTTCTAGGCCACGTTCTCCTTTATCACCAGGCATACCTTAAATGAAAGAAAATTATAAAAATTGAATTCAATTTTGTCAAAGAAATTAAACAGTAATACTGTAATTAGGTTTCATAATACTCCTTCATGATATGAATTTCATCCTAATTTATCAAAATTTTAACACAATAAAAAGAATTTATAATAAATGTTCAATATTTTCAGATATTTAGAAAATATTGTTCTTTTTATAACATCAGTTTTCATTGCATTATTCTTTAAATTAAAATTTGCAATAATTTATTATAAAAATTAAAAATTACTTACCAGGCAAACCTGGTAAGCCAGGTAAACCCGGATATCCTTTGCTTCCTGGGCCAGAATCTCCAGGTTCACCTTTTTCACCTTGAAAACCTGGAACACCATCATAACCAGGTGATCCTGCAAAAAGAAATTAGTTTTTAGTGAAATGGAAAGGTTGAAATTAATCCATTATCTATGTAAATGCTCAATTTTTAACATAATAATTTTAAAAACTTCATAGAAAAACTGCATACAAGCTAGATTTTTAAAACATTTTTTTAGTTTATCCTAATATTGGATATGAAATAAATGTATTCAATCATTAAAAGTTTTTAATTTTACACTCTAACAAAAGAAATCATGTAGTGCTTAATAAAACTCTAAATTTTTTTTAAAATTATTTTCATATTATTTTTTGAATTACTTTATTAAATGCAATTTCAGATATGTAAAGAAATGAGAAACAAGAAAAAATAACAAAAAAATCCCCTTTGTGAAATTAATTTATTATTATGACTAAAGGCAGAAATAAAGGGGGGGAAATGGCAAATTTTGTAGATGACAATTAAATATCTTAGTACTGTTTGTATTATTAATTTTAGTACTATTGGATAAAAATCATATTAAATAAACGATTTAAAAATTATATTTGTGAAATACCTTTTGGTCCATCAGGGCCAGAAAATCCAGGTTCCCCAGGAAATCCTACTCTACCAGGCAAACCCAAATCACCTCTTTCACCTTTCAAGCCACTAAGCCCAACAAATCCTGGTGGTCCTTCAAGACCATCTAAACCGACATCACCAACTTCACCCTTCAGAAACAATTAAATATATTAAAGTGGAATTTAGATAATGGTGAAAAATGAATTATACTCATTTTAAATAGAAAGGCATAATGTCATAAATAGGAGGCACTAATATCAAATAGTAAATTTGAGTAAACTCACAGTAAATGTAGGCCAATCTCTATATTTGTATTTATTTATGATTGAATAGCAAATTTATCAAACATAGTAAATAATGCAAATATTTAAATACTTAAAAGTAAATTAACAAATAATAAAATGAACAAAAATCTCAAAATATAGAAAGAAAAGATGATGTAACAACATAATCTTATATTAATAAATTATAAATTGATAATAATGAATGATATCTAGTTAAATAGATGTGTAGTAGTAACTAATAATTATTTCTGTCATTTAAATTAGGAAAAATTGCACATAAGATAATTTCAAGAATAAATATTTTTATTTTTAAAAAAATACCTTTTCTCCAGGTAATCCAAACAAGCCATCTTCTCCTCTCCTTCCTTTGTCCCCTGATGGTCCTGGTCGTCCAGAATCCCCAGGTAACCCTGGATAGCCCTTCAAACCAGGTTCTCCTCTCTGTGATATTCCAGGAAAGCCAGGTTCACCTTTTGGACCAGGCATTCCTGGTAATCCATCTCGGCCAGAAGTTCCAGGTTTACCTAAAAAACACAGTGAAAATAAAAGTTGTAATAAAAGATTTTGAAAATTCACTTTTATTTGTGTACTGAAAAGGAGAATGTTTAATCTAAATTACATTTTACTTTTTATACCTTTAATTGGAAAACAGTAAGAAGTAAAAATTATTTGAGATGCACATACTCAGTATATAGAATATGAATAATATATTTGGGTGTTCTTGGAAGTTTTTTATCAATTTTTATCAATTTATTTTAATTTTTATCAAGGAATCAGTGTTCTGCAGACTTACAATACCCATATAATGCATTTGGAATTGTAAATCTTGTATAAAAATATGTTGTTCCAAGGCAATTATGTCAATTAAAACATCATTTGGTAATTCATTATATTTACAAATAGTAAAAGTGAATGTGTCTGTATGAACAATTTATTTCCAAAAAATATACACCTCTTTGAAATTGTTATTTATTTTTGTATTTAAATTAAATAAAAATGAATCAAAATGCTAATATTTTTTGCGTATTAGCAAAATAAACTATTTGTATACATCTTAAAATTCAGAAAATATCTTTATAATAACATAAATTTAGTTGTTATGACATTTATTATAGTATTTCTATATTTAAATTTTTTTCACTAAAATGAAATTTATTTCATTTTTATTTTTTCTATATATTTATCAAATAATTTTTTTTTTTTTACCCTCCAAGAGTTGAAAACTAAAGAATAAAGAGTATGTTTATTGGGGGAGGGGGTTCATAATCTTTGGTAACATCCTAATAAAATTTTAGCTTATATATCATTTTTTTCACTATTATCTATAAATAAATCCCTCTAAGATATTAAATTTTACATACAGAGTACTAAAGGTTTTTTTTTTTCTCTTATTCTATGCTTCTAAAACTAATCTACAAGACATTATTTCACATTAAATATGGGGAGTCATTTTAATACTAGAATCTACTGCTTATTTTATACAAGGAATACTAAAGTGAACTTCAAGTGCAGTATAAGGTAATATAGTTTTTAAGATATGGAAAAAGACGTATATAATCAAATTTTTTTTATGTGGCTGTTGCACCATATAACTTGACTTTAGGAGATTCCTGCGCACAATAAACAGAATAGATATAAAACTGCAACCATAAGACATCTTAAAAGTCTACCTGAAATTGTTTGTATTGCTTTGCTATAGTGATAATAAATACCAAGCTACACAAAACAGATCTAATTAAGATTGTGTACAACCAAAAATCCTAATATTGGTTGTAAAAAGTGGAAAGTTATAAACATTATAGAACCTGCGCACAATTTTATTCAAACTTCAGAATTAAATGATGCCATAATGTATGGAACTGAAATTAAATATTAATAGATTTCAATTAACTAATCAAATTCTGAAATAATAATATGTTGCCATCAACAGCCCATGTGCACCAATATCAAAATTCTAGTACATCAAGAGAGTGGAAAATCTTTTTAAAAAATTCCTAAATATAATATATATCACAGTATATAAAAAAATCCTCTTTAATTAAAGACCTCAATAAAAATAGTTAAAATAAAGGTTAATTACAGAAAGTGAAGAATAATTTAAAATATCAGAAACCTAAAAGTTTTTAATGTATTATGTTCTTATATTTAACCAGGACAGCCTAATAACATAAAAAAGTAAATATTAGTTCAAATGTGCTATTTTTTACTATTTATTTATATATAATTATTTTTCTTATGATCTAACTGATACTATTTTTAAGAAGACATTTTTGAATAGATAACAAAGATTAACCAGAGACCTATTCCGATGGGACAGGGGGAGGAAGGGAGAGCAGCTTTAAATTATCTAATTAATTATTTTCAATGCATGATTTCAGTATCACTTTTAAAAAAAATTGTCATGAAAAAAAAGGCCTTCATTTTTGAAAAAAATTAACAGAATAAGATATTTAGAAACTGATACATTTCTACATTATTTAAACAATTTTTTAAAAAAATCAGCTAAAATTGTTTCCTTTTTTTTAAAATGGAAAAGTAAAATTCAAGCTTTAGAAAACTTTAAAAGCTCTAAATCAAAAAATTCCTGAAATTTTTAACTTCTCAAAGGTAAAAAAAAACTATTAATCTAAAGATTATATTGACATACAAATTATGTATATCACAAAATAATACTAAACTCCTTTACTATCAATTATATTAACACATAGCTTTTTTAGCAAACATTTTTCAATCAGAAAATTTAATACCTTCTAGACCAGGGCGTCCAGGGATACCAGGAGGTCCAGGTGGACCAGGAGGACCTAATTTAAGCTGACGCTGTTCTTCTAGCATTTTATAAGAAAATGGTTCTCCTTTCACACCTGGAAAAATAAAACACATGTACTTGAGAAAATGTTTTAAAAAAATAAATAAATAAAAATAAACCTATAAAATTGATTACTTGATGATTATAACATTAACAACTAATAATAAAGAAAATGTCCTTTTCTTTAAAATTAGATACCAACTTCTAATATTTGAAGAGGAGCTTTTGTTATTTATTTAAAATTAAAGTATATAAGGTATAATTATCATTATATATTATATAGATCATTATAGTTTAGAAATTACTTGATTGGAGATCATAAATAATTTTTGGACTTACAATTTCAGTTAATGAGAATTCTATTATAATGCATAATTTATGTGAATTTTTACTGAAGTCAAAATAAGTATAAAAAATACTATTTTGCAATACTGTCATAAATGCAGTGTACTGAGAATTAAGTACCAAGGTATTTAAGCGTAAATGAAAAAAATTAAATCGATTTTAAAATCAATAATAAACACAATACTATTTAAATTAATGTTAACTAGCTACAACAAAATGGGCTGAAAAATAACTAAATCCCCTTTTCGATAAATTTCTATATTGCCTGAAATATCTTCATTGGTAAAATATAAAAACACGATTAAGAAGAAGAAACACTACAAACTATTGATGTTTTCCAATTCTGAACAAGCCTCCAATCGATATGATATACATGTCTCCATATTGAATATTATGCTTTAATGGCATAGTTATCAATATGGAAAGAAATAAACAATGTAATTTAAGGAGTACAATAACATGTCAATCATTGAAATAGTGTCTGTCTCCTTATTTCACTGAATTGACATTTCATCATATAGTTCAGTATTTAGTGATACTGTCTTTAATCCTATATATTTAAATAGACTACTGATAAACAGTAAAGTGGATGCATATATTGTCCAGTCACTGGTTTCAAATTACTGAATGTGATATTCCGATGTTGATTAAAAAAATACTCAATAAAGATCAACAGTTTCTATGTAATATTTTAATTATATTAAAAACAGAATTGGCTGCTCATATTTTGATCATTGTAATATACCAAGCAATTAATAAAATGCTGCAACATTTTTTTTTTTTTTTTTTTACTTTTAAGTCAATCATGCCATTAAAGTTCAATATTAAAACCATACAACCATTCATACACTCAAAAAACTTGTTTAAAACATTGAAAGATCCTAACAAATAAAATATTAACAACAAAATGTATATAGAATGTCTGCCACTTTAATAAAAGAATGTAATGATCATTTTGCTTAAGTTGAAAATTTGATGGGAATCCTGATTCTGAATAAGAAAAAAATAGATCAATGAAGTCAATTTTGAAGAAAATAATAAAACCATATGAAGCCAAAATTCAATTCAAAGTGTTAATGTAATATTCCAATGACATTTTTAAATTTATCCTCCATTGTTACAGTATAAATAACAATATAAAAATCACTGGAATTTAGTACTGATGGTAAATTACAAATTGAAAATATTTCCATTTTCCATCCAGGCAGCAGTGAAATCTATCAAACTTGTGATAGAAGTATTATTAAAAATTTACGGAATTCTGTACAGAAATTTTTTTATTTAAGAAACAAATAATAGCATAATTTTAGAGTTGCTTTTATCAAATGGAAATAAAGACAATAAATTCTTATAAGTATAAATATTTACAAAGAAAAATTTGCTTTAGAATGTATGAATGAATATATTTCCCTTTCTATTCATAGAGACTCCTTTTCAAACAATTTTTATTAACTTTCAATTCGAAAATATTTTTTTCTTGATTATAAAGTTAAATAGATAATATTAAATAAATTATTAAGAAAAGCATATTAACCTTTCTGCCCCCTTCGTCCAGGAATTCCTTCTAAGCCTTGATATCCTTTCAAACCAGGGAGCCCAGGTAAACCAACTTCATCATCGCCTCTTTCTCCTTTTGTACCAGGAGTCCCAGGAAAACCAACTAAACCATCCTGACCTGGCAATCCAACTTCACCATAAGCTCCCTAACATAGAAAATATCAAAATTAATTAACTGTAGAAGGAAATTTATAAATGTTTTTTTAATACCAAATGACTTTGTTTACATTTATTAAAAAAAATTAAAAATTACCATGCTAAAACTATTTTTTTAAAAAGTCCTTCAAAGTATTTTTATAAGAATAAATCCAAAGTATTAATAATGCTTTGCTTTGTATAAAAACGAAGCAAAACAAGTTTAGTTTTTAAATTTTATAACAATTTACTAAAGCCTTTACAATGCACCAAACTCATCATCAGATTTCTTTTGATATGGTCAATACAGAATACCAAATTCTTTTAATATTTAAAAATATTTATTATGAGTTGTATAATTCATTTGACTAATTTAGTAGCAGAATTGGCCATGTCATGCAAAATAGGATTTATCTAAATATTTATACTGGTAATTCATTGGCTAGGATCTTTTGTCTATTTTCAGTTACCCAAATAATTATTTAAAAAAATAATAAAATTGAACTAAAGATTTTAAGTCAAAGACTACTTTTTAAAAAACTGTCATATAATATGAAATAGAAATGCTCTTCCATATACTTGTGAAGGAAAAATTGGGTGAATAGAAGCTTATATTGTGTAATGATTGTTTCTAGATAATTTTGTTGAGAAATAATGATAAGTTTAAATAGTTTGCATCCTTTTCACAAAATAAAATTTGAAGGTTTTGCACAAATATAATTCTTTTATACCAATGCTTTGTCAAAGAAATCACTAACACAAATTTAGATGCTCTAAATGCAATAGGATTTATGAATAAATTTGGTTTACCCAGTGAAACAAGATAATATCCCTCTGAGTTTGAATTAAAGATTTTTAAATGTTTTATAGCAGCTTATTTAATTCAATAAAAAATAATTTAAATCTCTATTCCTTTTGAGTAAGCAGAATAGCTATACATTATTTTTAAATGCCAGTGAAAAAGTTCATGATGATTAAATAGCAACTAATTATAATAAAGTTTGATGAAACCAAATAAAAAAAATTTAATAGCTATCAAAAATAATCTACATAATATCTAGTACAACATAATAATCAACATTGTATATTTCTTTCATGTAATCAAAATTACTTCTTAATTTCAAATTCTAAATTTTTTTTCACTATAATGTATATAAGTTGATGTAATTTTTTAAATGTCATTCCATTCAATATTTTTTTCTTTTTTTAAAAGTGAAGAAATTTCCAAAATTCACATACTGGTTCCCCTTTACGTCCTGGAAATCCTGGGAAGCCAACTAATCCAGGAAGGCCAGGTCTTCCCTCAGGTCCTTGAAGACCATCAAATCCCACATCACCTTGTTCACCTTTACGTCCTCTGATTCCAGGAGGATAGATTAATTCACCAGGATCACCCCGAGAACCTGGTCGACCTTCAGTTCCATCTTGACCTGGTATTCCCTAGAAAAAGAAGGAAAATATCATTGTTAATTAAAAATGCTGAAAGAAAACATGAATGTTTTAGATTAGGATTCAAATTTTTTGCTGCTGTATTACATGTTCTTCTAAAAATGTTTCCCTTAATCCATCAACAACAACAACAACAAAAAAAAAAGAAATATTTTATTTTATCAGTGGAGTATTACTCATATTTATATGTTGCATGAAAAATAAAAGTGTACAAAAATAGAGTTTCTCTTAATGGATTTTAAATTTAAATTTTGAATAAAAACAATTTGAATGTGTAGTAAAATATTTAAAAAAAACATTTTTTTCTTTGTAATACATCAGTAAAATAATTAAGTTGCAAAAATAATTTAAAATAAATCACCAAAAAACTGGAAAAAAAAATTAAAAAAAAAAAAACATGCAAACAATTTATATATTTCAATGCACATATTAAAGGTAGAAATTTTAAGAGATCCATCATCAGATAAATATATATTTAAAAAACCAGTTGATTATTGCTAATGAAAGTAAATTAAATTAGTCAGAAACTTCATTTGATTAACTTCAGCATTAGATTTTACATAAATCGTCATAATCTCTTTCTAAACAAACATTTTCCATTACAAATGAAATAAAATTTATAAGAAGAGAGTGCTTAGCAAATTGATCATAACTAATATCAACTCAAAACAGGAATTTTTTTCATTTGGTAGAAGAAACTAAAAAAATAGCTAATTAAGCAACCCTCAGGGAGTATGTATTATTGTAGGGCAGACCGTTTAACATAAAATCATAAGATTTCAAAAATTTTCTGAAAAATTAATGATTTTTTTTTTACTTATAAAGTAAAATAGTTTCATAGTTGTGATAAAAATATATCTATTTTTAAGAATCATTTGTTAACACATTTTTTTTATAAATACAAATAAAATAAATAAACTATATACAATCAAAACAAGCAAAAAAGTACATGATTAAATAAATAAATAAATAAGATAATTTGGATAAAATAATGTAAATTCCTCCAATAGTAATGTTATAATAATTTGCTTCTCTTCATGAAATGAGTAAAGCATATTTCAAGAAAAATTAAATAGACACCAACCAGTAGTAGCTTTAAAAAAATAATAAATAAACTCATTTAAGCTTTAAAGTCACAAAATTTCCAATTATACACTCAATGAAAATAATAGCAAAAAAGCAAAATTGTAGAATTACATTTAAAAAATCTAAAGAGTTTGTATATCAACAATCATCAAACAGAAAAAAACAAAAAAACACCTCCATTAACCTTTTTGCTTACACTGAGATTTCAGAAATGAACATCAATTTATTAGATTTAGATAATATTTCAAAAAATAAAAATCATTTGAAAATACTTCAATACCTCATATGCCTTTTACATTATTATAGCTATTGAAATAATATTTATGTTCCAAAAAGGGGTTTAGATAAATTTGTAAATCAAAGATTTGGCATAATTTTAATTTAGATGAAATAAGGTAATTAACTAAAACATGAAACTCAAAGAAAAAATGAACTGAAAAATAATTTAACATTAAAATGTTACATTAAAGAAAATATTATTTATCACGATTTTATTTCTTGCTTTTATATTTTCAGAATTTAAATTTTTGTAAATACATATTAGTTCAAAAAATAATAAAGAAATTATCATAAATTTCATTAAAAATCCATGTTACTAAGGCATATTATTGTTGCAAGTTTTTGCAATACATGAAAAATCAGGCAGTTTGGGTTTTAAATGAAAAAAAAAAAACATTTTCATGCCACTTAATGTTTTCACTCATTTTCTAAATCATTGTATTCAAAGTTATAAATTTATCAGCCTTCTTTTTTTTTTAAATGAAAAAAAATTATTTGCAACTTGAAGAAAACTAGACTTACTACTATATATTATTCAGCTCCTTGAAAATAATTACAATAGTGCATTTCAAGTTGTATAGGAATGCAATAGATATTAGCAAAGACTGTAGAAGCAAATACTGTAATGTAACTTTTCATTTAGATGCTGCAAATCTGAGCAGTGATGTCTAATACCATTGCAAACAAATTACCAGATCCTAGTGGAAAAAGAAAAGCCCTTCTCAAGCTATGTTTTGTAGAAGGAAGCTTAGCAATCCTCTCTCTTCAACAGTGACTGATATTCAACATTCATACTTTGCACAACAAATAGAATGGCTCAGGTGAAAACCAAAGGATCAAATAATTATAATTATCCAAAATATATAGATATATGAGTTTTCAAAATGAAGAGAGACTACATTATAATTTATACTTGGAAAAACAAATGGATTTATCTTATTTTATCATTAATAATTTATAAATGAATCAAGAATAAGAATTCAACAATTACACTTAGTGGAATGTGTGCATAATTAACAATAAATAGTATGTCAAAATATGCATCAAATATACAATATACATACTGGAAATCCTTTAGCTCCTGGTATTCCAGGTAAACCTGGTGCACCCTTTCTACCAGCCAAACCTACAAATCCTGGGTAACCAGGAGGCCCAGGTGGTCCTAGACGCAAATGAAATTTTGAATGGTAATCAATTATTTTTATTTATCTTAGCATGCAATTTAGGTATGTATATTTTTAATCAATAAATTATGATGCATCAATGTTTAAATATTTTGCATTAGATATCAATAAAATTTACATTCAATAAAATATAAAAATTTAATTAAACAAAAAAACTTATTCCTTTTAATAAAAATTTTCAAATATTTTTAAGCTTACCAGGTCTTCCCTCATCTCCAGGAGCCCCTTTAAATCCTGGTAATCCCGGAGGGCAATATCCACAATCATCTCCTTTTGGTCCTGAAGATCCAGTTCTACCATCAGAACCTGGTATTCCAGGCTCTCCCGGCTCCCCTGGTAGACCTGATAGACCAGGTAAACCAGGAGGACCTTGTTTCTGAACTCCATATCCAGGATAGCCTTTCTCTCCTAAAGATTTTGAAATGTTTCAATTAAACAGATAATAATAATAATAATAAATGATGCAAATAAATCTTCAAATAAACATAAATATTAAGGCATATTGAAGTTTTCAAAATTTAGATTTTAATAATAAATTAATAGATAATCATAAATATAACTTTCTTTCAAAATCTGCATGGTTTCACAACAATTTCAAGAAATATGAGAGTATATTTATAAATGCAATCAAGGATTTCATATATTTATAAGAAATTAGATATGATTCCAAATCATTAAAATAATAGAAAATAATAATATGAATCCTGAATATTTTAGATTTCCAAGTCAAGAAGTTATAATTAATACACAAATATAACTAATTTCTATAATCTTCATTGACAAGCAAAAGTTTTAAGATATTGATCTATTCTCAGTACTCTAAATATTATCACACAATATTTAGAGTACTGAGTACTATTTGTAAAGAAAAAAGGTGCTAGAATGCACACTGGCAGAACATCAGTCACATAACAAGCAAAACCATTACAACTACCATGAGTAAAGTAAGCACACAAAATTTTGTGAACTACTATACCTTTATTCAAGGCCTTGTTGCATCGATTTCTATTTATAAGTTTTTAACCCAGACAATCGATTTAAAAAAATGTCAGAACACTGTTCTCATGTTATTTTATGACTAAAAAGAGTTTGGTTTGTTTATTATTATAAAAGAAAATATATAACTATTCAATTTAATTTCCAATTAAAAACAATTTACAGCTCTTTCATTTAAAAAAGTAGCACCTTCACTTTGAAAATAACTGACATTTTCTAATTTAGTAAACCATTTACATTTATATCAAATTTTAAAGTCAAATTAGATATATGTAAATGAAGATAATATTGTGATAAAAAATTTATTAATAAAAATTAATTTTTAAAAAATGCTTAAAATTGAAGAAACTTTGAATTTTTTCATTAAAACAGATTTTCCCACAAATGAATCCTTTATTTTCACCAAGA
Source organism: Argiope trifasciata (assembly GCA_026543055.1). Lineage (NCBI taxonomy): Eukaryota > Metazoa > Arthropoda > Arachnida > Araneae > Araneidae > Argiope > Argiope trifasciata. The sequence goes on along the minus strand of JAPMOQ010027620.1, from coordinate 927,525 downwards.
TGTTTAGTAGGAAAGAATCTTCGAAAAATAAATAAGTGCAATAATTCCAATCACAATACTGTTCATAGTTTCAAAACATAAATTTAAAAAGATTAAATTTGGAAAGAAATAGCAACACATATAAATAACATACAATTAAAAGATAACATTTACAAGTGAAAGCAGTTTTGAATTTTCCTGCAGAATTATGAACTTTAATAAATTTTTTTATCGGATAATAGTTTTAAAAAATTAAATAGCAGGTTTACAAACATAATACATGTTTTGCAAAATTTAAAATTAGACTAATCTCAAGACAGAGAAGGAAAAAAAAAAGGCTAACCTGGTGGTCCTGGATCTCCTCGAGGACCAGGAAGTCCATGAACACCATCTTTCCCAGGGCGGCCATCAAGACCAGCTGGACCTACTACTGATAAACCGGGAGCTCCTTTTGCACCAGTTGGACCTTGTAATCCAGGGAATCCAGGTGTGCCTCTTGGACCAGGTAGTCCAGGAAATCCTATAATAAATAAAATTCATGTTAATTATGTGGAATTTTTTAAAAAAACCGTAAATAGGAAAAACCAACAATAATTAAATGTAACAGAGTGCTGAAAATAATTATATGAAGCTGGTTTGCCAATCTTAATGCTCTTTAAATTGTCAGTTAAATAATTTGTGACATCTCATTGTCAATTAAATACTTAATGCAACTTGTCTTTTAATAGCTACCTCATCAACATATTTTTGAGGTTCAAATTTTGGTTGTCATATAATTCACACATGCATTTATAAAGGTTTAAGCCCATAATCTACAATATGTATCTCAAATTATCTGTAAGCTCCCGCAAAATTTCAATTTTAAATTAAGTGGAAATGATTAAACTTCAAATTAATATAAAACATTTTTTTACCAAAACAAAGCATTTTTTAAATGTAAGTAAATCCTTATATGCACTACTGAATAATTACAATAATTTATACAATATTTCCAGAATTACTTAACAAAAATGACAGATTCAACATAAATTTCAGATCTTAGTTTTATTTTCAAAAAGATTTAAATGATGCAAATAATATTTTATTTTATTTTGGTCTATAAACATAATTTTAAAAAATTATTAAGTTTAAATTTTATACATCTTTTAGTTAGTCATAAGAAATCATATTCTACAAAATATTATTGACACTTCAACTTTCAAGTAAATAAATAAGGGTTTATATCTTCTGCTATCAAATTTAATGAATTTATAGAATTTTTTATACAATAATTTATAACAATCAATATTTTTATAATCTTAGGTATGATTGGTACCTTTGGTATGATTGATGAAGTGGTTTAAAATTACAATCTTTTATTGTATGGTGATATTCAAATATTCATAAATCAGTCAGTTTTAGAAATTGACTTAGTTGATTGAAGTTTATTTTTATTTAATATATTAATGTTGGAAAAGTGTCTTGCTAAATATGATTCACAGCAGATAATCTAGATAAAAGCTAAGCATTCTTCATTTATTAAAGCCTTTATAGACTCATATTATATACTATGTAATTATTTACTTCATTTAGACCCTATTTATAGATGAATTTCTATTATTTAATTTTTACAAATTAATTGTTGGACCTTGATTTGAAAATATATATATTAGACCATATTTGTCTTAAATAAAGCTGATTTAAAAGTTATAAAAACTTTTATTTACATTTTCTTTTTAGGAAAAAACACATTTTTTATTTATTTTATTTCATACAGACACCTGCTGAAAATTACATTTTTATATGTTTAATTTGAAATAATAGCTCATTTATTTATTTTTTTAAATTTGAGATTTTGTCAATCTGATGGCAATATATTGATAAAAGATAATTTTTCCCCTTTCACTCACATGAAGCTTATGTTTTAATGTTATTGTAGAAAAATATGACTAAATTACTTTCTTAAATATTCAATAAAACTCAAAATTAAATTTCTTGATTAAAATATTAGTATCACTAAAAAGATAAACATTTACTACAATGTAAAAATAAATTTTGTGCTATAATATTTCGGAAAGTTATGGTGGAAAAACGTTGAAATTTCGTGTAATTTTTAATTAATTCAAATTTTGATTTAAAAAATTCGGAAAAATCGCTAAGAGATGCGCATTCTCGATCCCCAAGGTATACATATGCCAAATTTGGTAGTTGTAGGTCCAACGGTCTGGTCTGTAGAGCACCAACACACACACACATTGAGCTTTGATAGCATAGTGAGAGTAATTACCATCTTTGATAAACATTCAAAGGAATGCATAGAATTGTTTTATATGGAATAATTATTTTGGAATAAGAAAATCATTATTATAGATATTACCCAGAGAATGAACTGCCAAAATATAGAAACAATGAAGCAAGATTTGCCTTTTATTATTAAAGAAACATTTCTAACAACACTGCCGAACAAACTAGGTCAAAATATTTTGAAAAGTTGCTTATAATAAAAAAAATTATAAAAAGAAAAAAAATGTGCATTTTGCATTCAATAAAGAACACCAATTTTCTTATTTATATGTCTTTTTCAGATTCAGAGCAATTCAATATTTGGAATACTTGTCAAACACCAATGTATTTAGTTGGTAAAAAATTTTTAATCAAATGCTATAAAGGATGAATTATTATAAAAATTCTATGATGAATTGTCACTTAGAAACTTGATTATAGCTATACTGCACATAATTAAGTGTGCAATTTCTCGCAATGAAGCCGCATTAAAATGAGAATGATAGTATCAATAACAATATTTAATTATAATATGTCATAGTTCACATACATTAATTTATGGAATAAAATTGATATTTTATAGACTACATTTTATTTAAAAGTTGGTTTATATTTTTATTAATTTATTTTCAAGTTTTGGTTCTCTCTCTTTTATTAAAGCTTAAATATATTTTTTAGAAACTCAGTCCATAAATACACTAATTGAGACAAAAGAAAATGAAAATAAAACCATCATAAATAATTTACCATCTTCTCCTGGTTCACCCTTGAAGCTTAAGCCAATAGTTCCTGGCTCTCCAGGTAATCCTTGGGAACCAGGTTCACCAGGCGCTCCACGATATCCAACAGGTCCCCTTACACCAGGTTTACCTGAGCAAGAAAAAGAAATCTTAATGACATGAATATCTTAATTTTGGAATTAACTCTTTTGTGCATTTTATTTTATTGAAGAAAAATTTAAATTTATTAATCGTAATCCTAACTATAATTTTTCAGTTTTCCAGTATAAATTCTTAGATATGAATTATTCAACATGGAAGTGGAAAAAATTATGTAAACACAATTATTATTTTTATGCTTAATTAAACTAATTTCAAAAATAAATTTTCAAATTAATTTAAATTTTAAATAAAATTCACAAAAACGCTACAAATAACAATTTTTATCAAAATAAAAATTTAAGCCATAAAAATTATTACTCAAAATATTTTGATTAAATTTCTATTCAATATAATTTATCCTAAGGATGAGAACTATCATTGATTTCTGATGTTACATCGAAACTGAATTTTAGAAAAGTAATTTCATTATTTTAATAAATAAAAAGAAATCCAAAATAAATATTCATGATTTCAGATAACCGAGAAAAAAAATTGAACCTATCAATGTAATATATTCAGCAGAAAACTTTATTAAATTCCATATCACTGCTATTTTTCTTTGCCTTATTCACTTTAGTTAAATAGAAATATTTGTAAAAAAGGATAAAAACTAATATTTTTGCAACTTTTCATAAAAGTATAACTTAACAGTTGCAAAAATAATTCCAAGATATAGATTTTTGTTTTTGTTTTCAGTGAACTCGGTGAAATATTTTCTTTTTTAACTAAATAATATTAAATTTTTAAAAAAAAAATGCTTACCAGGAATTCCAGGTGGCCCTCTATCTCCTGGAACTCCTTGTGGTCCTCTAGGCCCAGGAATGACCTCTCCAGTTTCGATTATAATACCAGGAGGTCCCTAAATATATCTTAAATTTAATCTATACAAATTTAAAAAGCTTTTTTTATTGCACCACACATAATCTCATCAAATCAAAACTTACATTTCAATTCAAACAAGATTTAAATGCCAATCACAATGTGCAATTTCTAATAAACGGGGAGGGGGGGGATAAGTGCACACAATAATAGAATCAAGCCCTTTGTGTGTGTGTGTGTGTATATATATAATAGCAATTTGAAAATAAATGCAGTTTATGCTAATTTTTAAAAAAAGTATATCCCATACAATATAAAAAGATTACCTTTATTCCAGAGCAATTCCATGAAAGAGTAGAAAATATTCATTCACATTAGTTTCCATGAACTCAAAATAATTAGTTGGAAGATAAAAGTCATCATTTTAGAATAAATTTTAAATAATATAATCTGATATTAAATCTTTGAATAGTTTTCTAATGATTATTAACTTCTTTTTATTTTCAAAATATAATTTTTTTCATAATAGAAAAGAAATAGATTGACCAGTTGAATAAATTATAATCAGTAAATTAATACCTAATAAATAAAATTTTTGTTTAAAAATAGAAAGCATCCTAATAAATTCAGATAGGAAAATATATTATTTTATAAATATATTATGATAGGGGAAGATGGCAAATATTGAAGGGAAGAACTTCATCTTGGCAATTTAAAATTTTTAAAATGGAATTATAATTTCACGACAATAATAAAAAATTAAATAAATTTTGAAAACAAAACTAAATTAAATACATTCATTTAGAGTTGAAAACAAATTCAATACAAAGAATGATCAGTTTTTAGTTTTTATTTTTATAGAGATAGATTATTCAATATTGATAATTTTATATAAATGGGATAAATCTACTTGAATATTAACAAGGTTTAAAATATAAAAAAGCATTCAATACAATGAATTTTAATGCAAGTTTTTAAACAGAACACTAGAGATTTTAGTATGACAAAATTTATAATAGTTATTTGTTTGTTCATTGAGAATATTTAAAGATTTTTAATAACAATATAATTCATTTTTAACAATCTTCTTTCATAATTTTTTAATAACTGATATCAAACCTTAAATGAGTAGTCAAGGAATTGCATAAACAAATAAAATTCTTACAGGTGGGCCTTGTGCACCAGGAGTACCAGGTCTGCCAGATTCACCTTTGGGTCCCTATGAAATAAGTTTTTATTTAATTTTAAGACATTGATTATAAATAAAAACAAATTTTTATTAAAACTCAATTTTACTCAAATCAAAATACAACAAAAACAGATTATAATTTTTCAACATATTTAATTTTAAAAATCATTATGTTTTAGAGACATAACTTTATATTAATTTAAAAGGTAAAAGAAGCAGAATTAATGCATAAAATATGGATTTGTTCTTCAAAGAAATAAATATAAATTATCTATTGTTTTAAGATATATTATTAGCTGAAAACAAATTAGAATATAACAGCAGCTAATTTAAAAGACTGCTCATTTTAAGATGACTAGATATCTTATTAACTCCCTGATAAAAGAAATGACAAAAATATGAGAACTCTGGTATGTACTATATTAATTACAATAAAAAATTATCAATGAATATCATCAATTTTACTTTTTTAAACACTAAATCTCACTGTACAAAATAAAACCAATATAATTTGTTGTAGTGAAAATTAAGAAGTAACAACATAAAATCACATCAGATTAGAGACAAAATTTTTTGAATGAAAAATACATATTCAAACTTATTTACAAACAAATTAAAAATGTAAAGCATAAAATTATGCAAAATCAACTACAGTTTAAATAAGAAATTATTACATATCTGTACCAATTATAAAATTACATACTTTGACTCCTGTTCTTCCATCTGGACCAAACAGTCCAGGTTCGCCTTTGGGTCCTTTTTCACCAGATTGTCCAGGGAATCCAGTTTTGCCTCTTTTTCCCTAAAATACAAAAAGAAAGTGAAATATACCAGGCAGGAAAACATTTAGATTCAATTAAAATTATTCAATATAAAATTTGATAATCTCATAAAGCCATACAATTAAAGAAATTGAATATAAATTTATAGCTAAAGATTTATTATGTAAGTATTATAAAATAACTTTGCAATAAATTTCAAATTTAGGTAAGTTTATAACTTAGCCTTTTCACTCTATATTAAATATACATAAAAAATAATTATAGGGTTTTTACATCAAAATAGAAAATAATATATTAAAGTGCATACTCGAGGACCATCTTCACCTCTTTCACCCTTCTCCCCTTTTGGACCAGTAAATCCTTTTAGACCCTAAAAAATTAATAAAATATAATATTAACATAACAATTTCTCAGTTGTCATATTATGCAATTATCTATATAAATAAAAATGTATCTCCAAATGTGCTGCTAAGCGCAAAACTCGAGAACAACCCAACCAATTCGGCTAGTTTTTGTTTCATGTTTTCGTTACGGTATAAGGAAGGTTCCTATGGAAAGAAAAAAAATGCGAAGATTGCGAGAAAAATAGTAAAAACATCATTTTTCTTTTCCCATAGAAACCACGGGTAAATTAAAACATCTGTCTCTAGCGGATCCAACAATTTGGACTTCAAAAGCTACAAACCATGCTAATTTTCAATCTCTGTACAGCAACATGAAGAACGAAATGAAATTGAAAATGCCAGGATATTATAATCATGTGCAACACATCATTTTCAAGATGCTTTCAGTGTTTTTCATAAACGACTTTCAGATACGATGTTTCAGTTGCCTACAGTTCCATCAAATGTGTTGCTAATGGATCTATACACTCAGTTTGCCCACATTGTAAGGCATTGAAATACAAAAATGAAACAAATGGATTATGTTGTGCAAATGACAAAGCAAAATTAATGCCATTAGTTCCACTAAAAGGGCCATTGTACTCATTGGTTTCAGACATTGGAACGGATTCCATACATTTCCTTACAAATATACAAAAATATAACAATTGCTTCCAAGTGACTTTTTTGGGGGCAACAAATACGACAAGGGTCCATTTTATGCCAAGGGACATACAAATCAGTCAATTGCGCAGCTAACCAAGATGGTGTTGTCAACTATCCATCAGAATTCTTGAACTTTCTGGATTTGCCAGGATTGTCGCCTCATAATCTTTAATTAAAAATAGGGTCGATGATCATAATATTGCCAAATATCAGTCAACTGCGTTTATGTAACGGTACTTGGTTAGCAGTAAAAAAAATACTGAACAATATGATCGGAGCAACCGTTCTTAAGGGAAAATATATAGGAGAAGATGTTTTGATACCCTGTATGTCAATGGTACCAACTGATCTACCATTTGAATTTAAACGACTGCAATTTCCAGTGTGGTTTGCTGTCGCTATGACCAGAAATAAATCCCAGGATCAGTCATTGAGTGTTTGCGGCATCAATCTCGAAAACCCATGTTTTTTTCATGAACAGTTGTCTGTTATGTAGGAAAACCATCAGCTTTATTTGTTTATGCGCCAGGTAATCAAATAAAAAATATCGTGTAACATAAAGCATTCAGTAAAAATATCATCACATTTTTACTGCAATGTACGAAAGAGAAAATATATTTTTGTAAGTAATCGCTGTTTGTAATTGAGACATTAAATCAATAAATCAAAATGATCACTCTGAAATTCGTTTTATTTATTTTTTCTAATGGACTGTCCATGGTCAATAACTTTTTACAGAATGAAGTCAATCAGGGCAGTTAGCAATGAATAAAATCAACATTTAAAAGAGTTTTAATGACTGCAGAAGTCATTTTTATCCTGAAATGTTTCATAAATTACTGAAAATTTTCAAAGAAAAATAATGTAGATAAAACATTTAGATTACCTTACATTATAAGATTCTAATAAAATATTATGACTCCAAAGAAAAAACACTTTAAAGTTTTAAGCTATGAAATTATTTTATTACTTTCTCACCAGTGATTTATTGACTTATAAAGTAAGATTGCAAAATTAATTAAGCTGCATGTATCTTACCATAATCTGCACGTAAAATGCTACTGTGGCATAATATTAATTTCTATAATGAAATGTCTCTTGAGCATTTAAAATTTGTACAAAAATATCTGATTTTTAAATCATTTTACACATAAACGTGAAAACAATATAGGAGCATTATTTCAATTTTTAAATTTCAAAATTCTCTTTATTTTTACAAAAAAAGAGGGAGTGAGAAATCTTCATTTGCAATTTTTATGCATGGCCACTTCTTTGCCTGAGTAGAAAATTTAATACTACAAAACAAACAATTTTCTACTGATTAAGAATATACTACATCCATTTTACAGTTATAAATTTTGATATTTGGAAGGATAAAAAATGTATGCCACTTATTTAAGATATAAGTAAGAAACTTTTTATATCATTTGTTGCATCTTATGATAAATCACATAAAATTAATTGGATATTTTCATATACCTTTACAAAAACAATATTACATAAAATATTTCTCAGATAACACCATAAGTATTATTCATTCTTAGTATAATTTCGTAATTTATGTTCCTCTTTTGATGCTGAATAATGAATATTTTGAATAAAATTTGTAATTTAGAAAAGTGCCCAGATGATGTAAAAACACTTCAGCTAGTATGACTTTTCCATACCATACAAATGTTTTATCCTTTGTGTAACAAACATGCTTGTAGAAAATGCTTGGAAGACCAAAGAAATATCTGCAGGCTGAATGTAACAGTAAATTACAAAATATATTTTACATTATTCCTATATTCATGATTAATAACAATGAAAAAGAAATTTTATAAGTAAAGACAAAGTTGTTCTATTAAAATATTACATTCTTAAATATTTTTAAATAAAATCAAATGCTAATAAAGTTACTTAAATGCTTAACTGATTATTTAAATACTTAAAGTTATTTAATCAACAAAGAAAATGACAAAGAGATTTTGTTTGTGATAAAGAAAAGGCGTTTTCTGAAGGATGCAGATATTTATAATCTTGGAATAAATAATATTTATAAAAAAAAATTAGAAAAACCACAGGCAAAAAAGAATAAATATTATTCATACATCATCTCCTCTCCTTCCTTCAAATCCTTGTGGTCCTTTTTCTCCTTTTTCACCCTACAGAAACAACAAAAATGTTATAATTTAATATATTTATGCATGACATTTTTAACAACAAAATTTGATGAATCAGCTTTTTTTATTAATGGAAAAAAATTATTTCAGGATTTAAAATATTTTTATAAAATTTTCCATATACAAAAAGAGTAAATTTCAGAAAATTAGGATTTAAAGTTTTTAAAATAGGTCTTCCTTTCAGTTCAAACCATTGAAACAGACATAATTGATTTGTACTCCTTTCACACCTTTTCACCCAAACGACCGGCTGGACCAGGTCGATTATGAACTTCTTCTTCCTCAGGTGTCTTAGCTTCTAATTCTGATCCAGGTGGACCTGCAGGACCTGGAGAACCAGGAATTCCAGGTTCGCCCTGAAAGAATATTAGAATTAATTTTAATAGAATGAAATCAGACTTTTATAAGTTGATGCTATATTTTTTTCAAATATTATTTACAATCAATACATTACCTTTTCCCCCTTGGGCCCACCAGTACCTTCTCCTGGGGGTCCCTTATAACCTTTATCACCAGATTCACCTTTTATCCCCTAAAGATTTAAAAAGCCATTAATAATCATTCTATTATATTCTATATCAAGCAAACAATTTTTAATATTGTGAATTAAATTACAGGTAAAAAAAAACACTAGGAAATCTTAAAGATTTTGTAAGAAGGTAACAGAACTTATACTGAAGAAATTCCTACTGAAACTAATCACAGTTAATACTACAGAATAATTTTATATTAATTTCCAATAAACAGAAAGCATTTTTTGTTTGCTAAATAACAAACACAATATTTAAGAATTGATTACTATTACATTTTAAATGTGTGTCGAATGCTACAGATTATTTAGTTAATCAATTTCTGTTTTTTTTAATATCTAATAAATGCCTTTTAAAATTAGAGTATTAAAAAACATATCCTAATTTTCTTTTTTGAACAGAATTCAACAATTACAAACAAAAAATGATTATCAAGTCATAGGCTAGATGAACAACACAATGCAATAGTTTAAACATTATTTAATAAATTAAAATTCAAACTATAATGTATAACAATTCATGGTAATAACCTGTAGATATGTTAAAACACAATGCATATTTTATAAAATTATAGACTTCTACTTCCCTATATAACAAGTTCCCCCCACCTTTTATTTCCTTAAATCTATGAAGAAAAGTTTGCAATTGCTTTAAAGACAATTTTGGGAGCATTAATGAAGATAAACTGTATTTCTGATTCATTTGGAATCTTTTCAAGCTGTACAAAGATTCAAAGATATTCTCTTAGATCATAATTGAGTCAATTTCCTTTTCTCAAGAGAGAAGATTATTTATTAAGATAAGACCATATTGTACATGATTATCATAACATTTAATAACAAACAGACAACACTCATTAAAAATCAAATAGCAAGGCTAACTGGCCTTCAATGCTGCTATGATACACAAATCCATGAGATTTTGAATCATTAAAAAAATCTCATTCATTACTGAGCTTCAAACTTAAACAGATGTGCATATCTATTAAAGAAAATCTTCAAGAGGAATGTGTATTTCATAAGAAGACAAAGCATTCAAATAAATCTTTAATAAATCAAATTTAGCTAACTGAATGTTAATTTAATGCTGCATATAAAGTATACATTCAATGTTCTGGAAAAAATCAGTAAACAAAATAAACTAATAAAAATACAAGCAATATCATACCATTACACCTGGATCACCACGATTGCCTTTTTCACCAGCAAAGCCAGAAAGTCCAATGTATCCCTATAAAAATATATTTTTTAGATGCGCAAATGTATAATTAAAACATAATAGAAAATTCATTATTTCTGGGAGTTAGATTTTATCAGATGCATACCGGAGCACCAGGTAAGCCAGGTTCACCAGGTTCTCCTTTAACACCAATTGAATTAATACCACCTTCTCCAGGATCTCCCTAAAAATATCCAAGAAAAGCATGTAAAAGGTAGACATTTCTTTCATTCTCAAAAATAATAAAATAAGATTAATTGGTCAAAAAGAATGCATCAAACATCATAAAAGGCTTTAAAAAATTAGTAATATCCATAATGATATTTTCATAACTGAATTACATCTAATTTATAACATAGAATAAATGTATAAAAGAAACAAAATCATGTCCATGCAAATTAATTTATATTATTTCACAATCTATCCACTGACTTTAATATAGTCTAAAGACAGTAATTTTATTGAGACAAGCTAACATCAGCAGGCTTTCCTTACATTGAAAATCCAAATGGGTTACATTAAAAATTATATATTCTCACTTATTCTTTTTTTAAATCAACAATAAATTATGCTAAATGAATTATAATTCCCTAAAAATTTTCAGTTCCCTGCATTAATAATTTTTAAATTTGTTTCAATTTGATGAATTCTGAGAATGAAATGTTTTTAGAAAATTAAATACCTTTGGGCCAAATGCTCCAATCGGACCTGATGGTCCAGGTGGTCCAGGTCTTCCAGGGGGCCCAGGTATACCAGGATTACCCTAAATAGAAAGTACAATGACTTAATCAATTGAATCATAATATTTTTCCAGTATCTGTGAAACATGATGTAATTTGAACAAAACCATACATTTTAGAAGAAATAACTATTTTATATTAAATAATTATACATGTACATTTATGTAAACTTATATGTAAATTCTCTAAGATTTTGAAACTGCCATTTTACTAACTTTAATAGTAATTAGACATCTAAATATGTTTTTAAGAAAAAGCATATAGCTGAATTAAAATTACTTAAATATGGCTCCTAGACTCCAAACTGGTCAAATACTTTACTTTATGGATTCCCCAAACATATATATATTTTTTTCTTTCTTACTTTTTCAAAAAATTAAAAATAAATTTAAAGCTTCTCTTAATATAGAGCAATTCTATGAAATTTCATAGAAATTGCAATTTTTTTGTAATTATTAAAATCATTATTTTAAACAAAATCATTTCTCTCTAACTCCTATTCATATACATATGACATCCCAAGGTAATTTTTTTGCTCATAAATGGGATTCAGGAATACTTTTGTAGCCAACACAAGGTTATATGAAAAAATACTTAAAGAATTCTCAAATTTTGCAGTGATAAAGAGAAACTTTAGCTTTGAAACATATACCATGTTGGTGATTATTTAATAATTTGTTAGTTACTTTTGAATAAAAATTTACATCTAAATGCTGAAAAAGCCATTTAGATTTAATGTACTACACATTTCAATGCAAAAAAAAAAAAAAATTAGGAAATCAACTTTTTTTTTAATTGTTAATTTTTGTAAAAAACTTCTTAAGCAACTTTAAATAAAATAAAAAATATGCTAAAAGCACACTATTTTTAAATTTCCTTCTGTCTAATAATGTTTTTCTATTAGCCATCTAATGTCAGTTATGCTTTCATAAGGATGCTTAGTACTATTATTTTCATTTGAAAAAACATTTTGGAGCAAAATTTGTTTCAAAAACTAATAGCTTTTTAATCCTATTATTAACAAGTTATCTCGAATAAATAAAAAAATATATATATTCAAAACATTCAAATATTCTTAATGAACATTTACAGTTTTTCAAGAATCGTGCAAGTTAACTTTCATTTACATAAGAAATTAATGTGGAGCATTGAATGACATATCAAATTATAGATTCATCACAAATATAGCAACCCAGAATATTTAATCTGAAAAAATCAGAATAATTTTATGAATGAACATCACATACAATTAACATGCATACATTTATTTATTTATTTATTAACTCACATCAGTTCCATTACAACCAGGATAACCGGGATCTCCAGCAGGTCCCTCATTTCCTGGAAGTCCCTAAAAAAAGTAAAAAGTATTTTACTTGATAAATAAAAATTTTTAAAAACTCACAAAAAATCAAAATATAATAATATTAATGATAGGAAATGACTTCAAATTATTATTATCAATATATATAAATGATATCAAAAGTGTACATACAGGAATTCCATCTGGTCCAGTAAATCCTGGTACACCAGGATCTCCCTAAAAAAAGAAAATAATAGAAAATCTTATTAATTAAAAAAAAATTTCAACAATAGTGAAAATTATATAATAGTAAATGTTTATTTTAAAACTTTATTACATTAAATGTATAAACAAATTATTTCTACATGTGGCTTTTAAAAAATACTAAATAAAACAAAATGTAATTTAGGGCAATTAAATAAGTTTGAAAATATGACAAGGACAAGTAAAGTTCAATTCAGGAGTCATTTTTGTAGTTTTGCTAAAATTTCTATTAATTAATAATTATCAATAATAGTTATAGTTCCCACAGAAATAATACCCAATTAATAAATTTCCCTTAAAAAAGAGAAAAAGAGATTTATAATAAAAAATTACTCTGATTCCTTTTGGTCCAATTGCTCCATGGTCTCCTGTATCTCCTCGTACACCAGGTGGTCCAATAGGCCCCTCAGGTCCAATTTCTCCTGGATGGCCAACTTGACCTTGTAAACCAGGTAATCCTGGGAGGCCCTATTAATTAATTTTTTTTAAAAATTCAAAAAATGCATTATTTATTAAACTTATTCACTAGCAAATTAACTATATAATCAGTTTATTATTTTATAAAATGGCTTGGAAGTAATAAATGATACAGCAGAAATGCTTTTTGACAAGATTAGTACTTTCATAAAAAAATGAAAAAGTTTATTTGAAAGATTCTTAAATCAAACTAAAATTTGGTATCAACATTTTACATCAACACACAAAAAAAATTTATGACTTAAATATATTGCAACAAATCCAAACGTTAGTTGAACAGACTTCAAAACTATTTTAAAAAATAAAAATTTAGGAAAGATCTAAAGCAAAATATTAGTAAATATATATAAAGGAGATTTTTTAAAAATGGAAAAATGAGGCAATATGCATAATTATATATTAATTATCTAAGTTCATCTAGTGCAGCAACAGAACAGTAAAGTAAGTGAATGCAATAATTTTTAAATATCTTATGAATCTAATTAATAATGCTAAAGTTTTGAAAATCAAATTAAAATATTATGGATGAAGAATTTGAAATGCTTCCATATAGGATAATAGAAAATATTCCATCATGTTTGTTTAACCAAATATCCAATATCTCTTTCAAAATATTCTATACATTATTTACAACAAAAATTATTTATTTGGTATAATTTATAAATTATAATTACATATGATTCAAAGGAGTGTGAATAAAATATGTATTAGTTACTTAATATAAATAAATTATTAAAGAAATAAGGAATATAAAGAAAAAATATTATTTCCTGAAAATTTGAACATTTCATAATTTTTTCATAATTCATTTCATAATTTTTTCATAAATTACTAATTTGTAGAAAAAAAATCATTTATGTACCACTTTTTTAAAAAACTTACAGGTGGTCCTTTTTCTCCAGTACAAATACATGGCTGTACAGTACATCCTTTACAAGCCTAGAATAAAATAAAACAATTCATTTAAAAATATTCAAACAATTTCATAAAAGATAAATAATTATCAATTTTTAAAAAATGGTATTATAATGCAGATCCAATTGAACTAATAATATACAATTTTTGAGTAAATGAAGAAATCTTTTGATAAATCAAATATTACAGATAATCATATTACAGATAATCAAATATTACAGATAATAGGGATACTGAAAAAGAATAATAAACTATGTTTCCCCCATCATTTCATGCTTCAATGTCTCTTTCTAAATCCTGTTTCAGCTTTCAGTTAAGACTCAATTAATAACACTATCTGGGATCAGAACTAGAAACAACAAATTCAAAAATATCAAATTACATAATTAGTATAATTAGACCTAAAGGTATTTAATATTCATAACTAATTTTTTTTTTAAACCTGGAAAATAAGATATATTGGTTATGAAAAAATATTTCTCATAATAAAATATTAATGACATGAAAGAATGTTACTTTTTTAGCATAATTCAAATAGTATAGTATTTTATAAACAAAATTATAGGAAATAGGATTGACAGTTACATAACTGTATAAATTTCAAAGGTATATTTTCTGTGACAAAAATTATTTTCAGAATAACTTCGTCAGAGCCCTCATACATTAGATATACTTATTCTTATAGTTTTTTATTTATTTTCAACCACATTAATTTATTGAGAATTAAAATGAATGTAACCTAATAATTTTTCCCTCAGAACATTGAGTTTCTATCAATAAAATCAATGAAGCATTTTCAAAAATAATATGAGAAAAAAATAAAATAGTTCTCAATATATCTTATGTGAAAGCTTAACACTGTGGAATTTATGCCTGCCATGGGCATTTTTATATACAATATGTACTTCTATGTAACCTAAAATTCAGTGCATACTGGGAAAAGGGTTAAATAAAATAAAATATATCTTTTAGTCACTTATCTAGAAAAATCAGCTTGAAAATAAAAAGAACTGGCTTTAATTTTTTTTATAAATAAGAATTCTAACTTCAACTGAATATTTTTCCACCCTTGGAAATTTTTTTCTTCTCAAAATTAGAATTTCTCCCAAATTTTCATGAATAGCATAATATAAAATGTAAATATTTCTTTCAAATTTAATAACTATAAATGCATGAAATTTCTATTTGTAAAAAAACTATATACTTATATCTGTCTTAAAAAATATAACATTCGTCACTAAACAAATAGTATGAAAAAAGTACAATTTTATAGCGCATATTTTCTTTTAAAATATGCATTGAAAAATTAATGATTTTGAAACTATTGATGGCAAATTGTATTTTTGAGAATCTTTCTATGCTCTCCATTCAGTAGTGAAATAAAATGGAAAATACTTTTAATATCATTTGAAACATTACATAAAAAAAATAAAAGACTACATTAATCAAAGCATTGTGATGAAAGTTAGTGCAGATTTAAATAAACACAATTTGAAAACGTTTATAGATACAATAAATATTTTGATCAGTTGGTTCATCATGGTTGATTGATTTTTAAAATTTCAGCTATCTTATATAAATTTGTCTTAATGTCTTTCTCAGCAAAATATTTTTTAACTTAATTTAAGTAGGCATATAATACTGTTAAAAACCTTTCACCATTTTATTTTGTTAAGTCCCTAATTTCCTGTTCATATCTTCAAACTTACAAATATATCATAAGAAACACCAACAATTTTTAAAAGGATTACAGATTTAAAAAATTTTACAAATATTTAACTCCAAAGTTAAGCTTTAATTGCAGGTAAAATAAAACTTCAAAAATTTTATTAAAAACATATCTTGTAGTGAAATTTATTCAATAAAGAAAAATATGCTAAATCATCAGAATTTGATTATCAACAGTGAAAATAACCAGTATAAAATATTAAGAACAATACTGAATTCAATGAAATATATTAATAATGCTAATGTAGTTGATACTTAATATATATTTTTTTAATTAACAAAAAAAATAGATAAAAAAGTATGCAACAAAAACATGTGTTTGAATCGTATTGAAAAATAATGTTTATAAATTTTAACATAATGTCAACATTATTTTTGATGTTTCAACGTTATAGGAAATCATTGCTTAAAAATGCTAGAAATCAACTTATTTTTAATTTATTAAAATTCTAATCAAAAAAATTAAAATCATTTTAAGTGCATACATTTGTATCCAAAATACAAATATTCTAAGTTTGGTAGCTCTAGGTTAAACTATCTTGTGTGAAAAGTGTCAGTATACAAAAACATAAAATATTAACTTTATTCTTAGCAATGATAACAAAAAATAGATCCCTATTATTAATTAATGTAAAATATTTTAATAGATATATCCTGTTTATTCAGATTTAAATTGCATGTTGAAACAGAAATCACAGATTATATTTAATGTATACATATTACATTTATAGGCATGGAGACATGTTTTACCAAAATCGATAGTGATATAAGAAAATAAAAAATCCATACAGAATTCAGAGTTCACAACTCAATGAAACGTATCGAGCTTACATAATTTAAATCACTTTATCTACACTTCTATCAATTTACAATGTGAAAATGCGTTATTCTATTTATCTTTATACCTCAAATTTAAATATAATTGTAACTGCATAATTCAATGCCGTTTCTGAGAATTTTCACCGCTTACACGAAATTACATGCTAAAATTATTATTTATTGCTAAGTTCATGTTCACATCTTAAGTTCACATGCTTAAGTTCAGAAATGTACCAAAAATCGAATTACATTGAAGAATATATCATTCCCACATTTCTATTCGCCTTCTTTAACTATTAAACGATCTCCCATTCCACTGATGATGAAATCTTTGTCTTTTCCCATAGGTATTATAAATCTAAAATTACGGCATTTCATCCTAATTCGACTTGAACGTAAGCAGAGCATCAATATGAGCTGCCATACATCCGAATTTCGCGGAAATGACACCGGAGAATTGTTTATTTACTAATTAAGAGTGATGCCAAATGAAAAGTAGTAACTTTGCTTCAGAGGGAAAATATCGTAACAACAACGATAAAGAAAGAGAAGTAGTTTTTATTGGATTCGAATAGATTATTCGGAATTGAAATCTCTTCTAGGTTAAACATTTATGATTTTCTGATAGTAATTCCAATCCATACGTAAAGGGAAGTTTCATAAAGTATTAATTTCAAAAAGCTACTTCAATCTTTTTCAATAAAAAATGAATCTTTTCCCAAATCAAAAAAGCCTCAGTTCACATTAGAGACAAATATTAACGAATCACTGGCAAAATCTGCCTTTTCATGCAGCATAAGCCAGTAAAATCATTAACTCCGCAACCAGAGAGCAACAGGAAAAAGGTGTTGGCTTGAATTGTGCCAATGTGGAGATTGCATTCCGCCAAGGATCGAGCCTGTGATGTTTGGGTTTGAAGTCGCGTAACTTAGATATTCGACAAAAGCAATTACTAATGACTAGTGGCTGTTACTGGCTTAGTAAGATATCTCCACAATATTTCCCTACCAGTGAGTCTGTAGAGAGGCGAACGATTTATAGCTTCAAGCATTATGGCGAGCGAAGAGAGTGATTGCTATGTCAAGTGAATCTGACGACTTTGGTTGCTGGATCAGCTGCGTCAAGTGGATTTGATGGCTCTTTCGTTGCTGATGGAGAGAGTTGTTGCTGCAGCTGCGTCAAATGAGTCTGACGACTTTGATTGCTGCGTCAAGTGAGTCTGACGACTTTTGCTTTGTTTGCGTTTTGCTGCGGGTAGATGGCACCACGACAGCTGTATGAAGGTTCATCGTCCGAGGTCACCAATGTGGCGATAGTGTTGGCTAGAATTGTACCGATGTGGAGGTTGAATTCCATCAAGGATCGAACCTGAGATGTTTGGGTTTAAAGATGCGTAATTTAACCATTCGACAAAAGTGATCACTAATGTATAGTCACTGTAACTGGCTTATTAAGATATCATCACATATGTATGTATATTGATGCTCTATAACATAGAACTAGAGCTATTAAACATGGCAATATATACTTTTAGAAGTCAGATTGTCCACCTCAAAGCTTTTCTTTAAAAAAAAAAATTAGAATTAGAATTTTAAGCAATTAAAAATGAAACGAAATTTAGGTATTTTTAGACTAACAATTTCCAAAAATATTATAGCAAAAGAATAATTTTTACATCATCTTGAAATTGAAAGTATATATTTATCTTTTCGATTATTTACTTTTTTTTTTCATTTTTAGCTTTTTTAAAGCATTTTTATGTACACTATTTTAGAAGAAAATATTTCATTTTCAAAGTAAAATTCAAATTGTATGCATTATTGTTCTTAATTCGCTCTCAAACGCGAAGTTGCAAATTGCACGGACTAAAGATGGGTTCACACGAGGCTAACTACTAAGCGCAATAGAATATCACGCCTACTTTCGGAAAATCTCGTGACCACAACAGGACAATGGCAAATAATTGTTCCGTCAGGAAAATCGTTGTTCATTGTCCCAACGACGTTGTCTCAATTGATCATAAGAGGACAGTACAGGGGCAACAATATAGAGGCAACGATTGCGCGCAATAGTTACCCTCGTGTGAACTTACCTTAGCTCTATGACAAAGAATGCTGACGTGCTTTTATTGGTCGATTTATTTCGTGCAGACTTTTCTAGGCTGTAGCTGCAGTAACCCTGTTCTGTAGTTGTTTAGTTTCTACGTACTTTATTGCCTGCTCTTTATCAAAATGGAGAAATTAAATCTTCCAGAGAAATGCAAGTATAAAATAATTGAGGTTGATGAGAATAGAGTTATTTTTCGTATTTCTGAAGAATGTAGACAAGTTTGAAAAAACAGAACTGGATTGGTGTCTGTCTTGCATAATTTTGGAAGATACTTTTTAAAGCCTACTTTTAGGGGCTTTTTAGGTTTACAATAGAAAAATCGCTAATACGATTTAACGTGCAACAATTTAATGTTTATATTATATTGTAGCAAATTAGTCTTTTAATTTATTTTTAAACTTTTTAAAAAACAGTTTTGAAGTATGTTTAGCGTTAGATTTCTTAATTGCTTCATACTTATCTTTTAATTTTTATTGCTGTAAAAATTGAAACTGATAGGGTGATAAATTTACTTCTATATACATTGAATACAAGAATCTAAAAGTGTATAGTTGAAATTTTAGCTAAACGGTGTATAGGTTTCTATTAATTTTATTTTTAATGTTTTTAAAGGACAATTATTGATATATATTTTAGGTTAATATTAACAATTTTTTTACACCACATTTAAAGAGTTTAGTGAATGAAAGTGTCAAATGGCAGTTTGAAAACTTATATATTCCTTTTTATAATATAGTTGGATCTATTCTATAGAAAATTAATAAGATTGTAATCATCTTCCCCATATGTAATTGATGGGAAAGTAACAAACATTCAATTACAAGTTTCAACGACTGTATAAATTATCTAACAAAGGCACGAAAATCATAGAAAAATAAGAAGTATTTAATTGCTTCGTCATATAGTGGGCAATAACGTTCATATAGTTTTTATACTTCTGTGCATAAGCAATATTAGTTACTTAGGTCACTAGTTTAAAAAAAATTAGAAATAAAAACGTTTTTCACGACTGAAACAGTTTTCTGTTTGGTTTGAAATGATGTTTTCTTACACGAAAATATTTAGAGAATACAATTATATTAATAAAATCGAATAAATCGATCGCGGTGATATTAATTCATATCATCCATAAAACTAATGAAAGATGTGATCCAAATAAAGGATAAATACACAATTGTGAGTACAAAACATTACCGAAAATATGCCAAGGCTTAAACCAATCAGCGCAAGTCGGCATCCTTTACCATAGAGTTAGTCTGGGCAATTTGCGAACTCGCGTTCTTAAGATCACATCCTGGATTTTTGATGACAGTTAACGTATTAAAATTTGAATTATTTCCCCATGTTAAATAAATTTCATCATAAGACATGCTTTTAAAAAATGCTGAAATTTCTGTGGTACTCACCATTAAGATTTCCTTTCAAAATTAAGCACTGCGAAATTTTTTTAAGTTGCCCATTTTTTTAAATACTGCTGTTATTTCTTGCGATTATTTGAGTGCACAAAGAAAGGAAGACAGAGAATTAGAGAAATGCATAGCACAGTTCGGACCAAACAGTTTAAGATAGAATGAGTCAGGTGTCTATCAAAATTTGAAGTCTAAAAATATTTTGACGAAGAAACTGTTAAGAATAAATACACAAAAGATTTAATTAAAATCTTTATCAACTATTAAAACAGCGATACAACTGGTCACCCAAGGAGGATAGTTTTATATAAAACTTAAGCTTGATACACATCGATCAATATAACGATAATATCTTAAGAAATCGTCAGTGGTTTAATGTAGTGGACTTCTGAAATTATGAATTCCGAAACTTTTAGCAATAAGTATTTCTATCACAATTCTTTCGCATGGGTAGTTATTTTAAACTTTTTGCAATATTTATTTAAAACGTGCTTTGAGACATTAAAAAAAAAATTCACCTTCTAAACATTTTATTTAGTTTCATGTCCGTTCTAGTATTTTGTGAAAGCTTCACGATATAATTCAGATTTATAAATTAGTACTTAATAGAAAAATGTATAAAATCTATCTAAAAAATACTGCTTTTACCAATATCCATACATATTCGAAAATTTTGGGTGATATTTTGATCCAAAGTCTAATAAAATTAATTAATTTAAAAGCATTAAATTTTAAAAAATTATTAAAATTTGCAAAGATTTAAAAAAGAGGATGTAATTTCATAAAAGATTTATTTTGAAAGATAATATCGCAAAAGTGAAATTTCAAAGTATTTCCATACTTCTTCGAGTCGCACATCTGTTTAATTGAATCGTCTAATAACCTTTTTAACTGTGCATTTTTTTTAAAAAAAACAATAACTTACTGTCTATTTGTCTACTTTAGCTTGTCTTTAATGTAACTGTTTAAAATGTATCTCGTTTTTCATTCCAATTAAATTTTGAATACGTGTTTTTGTTCATTTATATAATTTATATGCTTTATCATGATTAAATTTTTTCGTTAAAAATAATTTTAGATTTGATTCATGCTATGTATTTGATGAACATTTTACATATAGAGGCTAAATCAACCAGAAAAGCTAAATAAAGAGTGATAGAGGAAGAAAGAGAAATTGCTGAGATAACTTAGCTTCAGTTTACAATTTGATCCTTGTTCTATATCCCTAGTTGCCTAATTTCTATGGATCCTTTACTACGCTAACTGAAGACAGTATTATATTCTGTTCATGCGTAAAGTTTATTGCTTCATGTGCGATTTGACTAAGCATTCTGTTCAAAGAGGTTAAAGCAACAAGTAAAGGTTATACAAAAAAAGAAAAAAAAATGAAGAAAAAAAATGTTCAAATAGTTCAGTTTCAGTTTACAATTTAAACCTCGCTCTATATTCTTGGTTGTTGAGCTTCGTCTGTCTGTTTGTTTTTTAATTCTCGTTTCTTATAAGGTTTATACAGAAAAAAAGTCAAATATATACACTGCAAAGAGTTCTTTTAATTCCTTCTTCCATAAATGTTTGGTGAAGGACAAAATATGATTGAAATATGTCGTATTTTGTATCATTCCTATTTATTACAAGTAGGAATGATACAGTATTTCTTTTGTCGTTCCACATATATATAAAATGTAAGATAAGATGAGGCATTGAAGAACCATTTCATTATAATTTTTCAAAATGTAATGTGATATACTAAAACGGCGAATTATGATTTAATCATATTTTGCGAGAGTGTAAAGGAAATTCAATTTCAAATTAAGCAGCAAATAATAATAAAAAAAGTAATTAATATGGGACACATTTCTATTTTTGCCCTTGGTACAAATGCTGAAAACCTCGGAGTACTTCACAACTGCAAGATTCAAAAACTGATTATAGTCTGCTAAACCTTGAACATATCAATTTGCTGCCATACAGTTTTTCGTCGAGTGCAACCATAAGATGTTAAAGGATCACCGCAAAATCACTCCTCAAAGGGTGGAAATATAAATTAATCTATCAGATCCAATGAGATTAGCAGTTCCAACACCAAACATTCGGTGGCAAAGACACGAAGAAAAACAGAAATAAACAGTCCGTTCAAAAAAAGGAGGGTGTGCAGAAATTCGATTCATTAACTTGGCATTTTATCCATCAACGAGGCCAATTATTTCAAAATGACAGAAATGAAACTTTTTTTCTGTCGTGTCGGTTCTTTTCTATTGGCGGAGATTTTCTTGGTAAAATGAAAATACAAAAAAAAAGTGAAGACCCCATGACTCATATCTAATGAGTTCGGCTTACGGAGTTGTTTACTGCAATATCTTGGAGCCTCTGATAAACGTCTTTCGGTTGGCGTTGACATGTGGATGAACAAACAGCTTCCGGGACAAGCACTCAAATTTGAATTAAAAGCCATAAGGGACATCCCTCTTGCTTCTTGTTTGATATTCCGCTTATTATCGCGTGTTAGTCGCACGAAATCGTGTGGGAGTATTTCAATTAAAACTAATCCTCAAGTTTCCTCTACCGTGCAAAAGAAACTTGCGATTCTTATAAGACAAGTGAAGAGTGCAATTTAGTCTTGAAATTTGACACTGAGAGTAAGTCTAACTTTTCATGAGTCTCGTCGCATCAACATTATTGTACAGTAGCAAAATCCCAAGAAAAATACAAGAACCATGCAGAACAGAAAGAAATTATGAATAAAGTAAGCATATTTGCATTTCTTAAGTTAACTGCGATATTTAAGAAATGCGATACTTCGCAAATTTAGAGACTCATTAATAGGCATGATTATATATTTCAGCGAACCTATTAAACACTTTAAGTGCTTCTTTAATCACTACAACGTGAAGTTTAAATTTCCTTATATAAAGAAGCTCTAGTATGTTGTTAAATAATCTAAACAGTATTGTGTTGCAAATAATCGTCACAATAGATTGTTGACATTTTAAGACAACAATTTAATGATTCACAAAGAAGGTAAGCTTACATAGGCAATTTCACACCATCTTCATACATATAAGGGAACGAGTTATAACAAATGTAACTCCAATAATTATATAATAATAATGCAATAATATAATGCAATATGCAACTTTTATAAGATTCTCTGACAATGAAGCAGTGAGAAAGGAATATGCATCAAATTTTGGCACCATGTTACACAAGATATCTTCATTCTCTGAAATCATCTATTTCATGAATATCCGATTCTTCCGTTGCCGAGTCAAATTGGTAATGATACAAGCATTATTAGCAATCTCACTTAGTACTCACAGGTTGAATATGAAAAGTAATTGTGTATCATGTTATTTCGTTGATTATGATTATCGACCCTTGTCGGTTATGCATGCGACTACATCATTCCTTTAAAACATAGTTTTTCAAAGAGAAAATCAATTTGTGTCACAAATTATCTAAAGAACGTTTACTGCTTTTACACAATCACTTCTGCCTAAGTCATTATTGCTTGATTTTGCATTTTAGGTCAAGAATATGAAAGTAAAGAATTGTTTTTGTATCCAATCATTGAATAATTATTTTATATCTATATACAAAGAAGGGCTGCTTTGTCTTGGAGGTAAAAATCTGGAATACAAAATCAAAAATAATGTTTGTATTTTAGTCATTGAATACTTGTTCTAAATCGCAGATAATTAATAAGAACAGCAGTGATTTGGTGGCAGAAATTCCACTTAAAAGTCCGAAACTCCACTCAAAACCTTATGACATGAAAATAAAAATAGATCTCACATTGCAATGGCATGGAAATTACAGAAGGTTAAGTACAGGTGTGAAGTAATATCTTTAAAATATACTAAACTCACATATATAATGAAAACTACTTGCAGCCAAAACTCGGGTCTGTTATTTTTCAATCCGCAAAAATGATTCTGTACTGTAGCTAATTTTCATTTACTCATTTTCAGTACACTTTATTATGATGGAAAAAGCTTTAAATTGCGGACTTAATTGAAAAATGTATTTGGAAAATAAAAAGATATAAACATTTATAATTATTAAAGTCATCATGTTTATCAATTACTCATTTATGAATAATATACATTTTTATAAGTTTGTATATTTATATGTATATGTATTAATCACAGTGTAACTTCTAGAACAATAACCAAAATAAATACAGTAAAAGCTCTTCATTCGCGGGATATATGTCCCATAAATACAGAAACCGTGAAAACGGAATGGTAATTTATATGGAATTGTAAGGGATACGTTCCTAGGTGACAAAATAAAAAAAAAATAAAAAATAAAAAAAAATATATATAAAAAAATCAATTTAATTGAAGTTTTTGAACATTTTGATTAATTATCTTAAGGCTTAGGCAATGGTTTGAAGAATTTTGTAATTTTCTCTTGCTTGGCAGTTTTTAAAGGCTCCTTCAATTCAGACTGATACGCAGCAGTCGTATTAGCAATTTGCCTCTTAAAAATAAGACTCCGTTCCATAGACGTTTATAAAGAAATCGCAAAGCTCATTTGTCATTCTTAAATCTTCACTAAGATTTTACAAATTAAATGTCACGTTTCCAGTACTTGTTGAAGCCTCTTCTTCAATGGGCTATGAATTTTTACATTTCCTCCAAGTCGGTTTCAGACAAATATTCATCTTGCGTAAAAATGTCACTTTTATATTTGGATGCATAGTTTCAAATTCGCTAGGATAACCTGGTGCATTGTCCAAAACTAGAAGTTCTTTAAAGTCTAAATTCTGTTTTTTTAAAAAGTTTCAACTTCAGAAACAAAACAATTCCGGAACCAGTCACAAAAAATAGCGCTTGTAACCCACGCTTCCTTATTAGGAAGCCAAAATACTGGCAGGTTGAATCAAGAAACCGCGAATAAAGAAATTTTTAGCCTCGAATATAGGAATCGGGTCGCATTTTTTTAATCCGCCAATAGTGAAAACGCGAATGAGGGAAGCGCGAATAAGGAGCTTTTACTGTAAGTGATTTTCAATCAATACCTTTTCTAAAAAGAAACAAAAATGCAGTTTTCCATCACAATACTAGCACTACAATATTCTAGTAAAAAGTTTCTTCTAATTGCTAAAGAGGCATGTTTTATTTTAATGTGATTTTTTTATATCCATATAAAAAGAGTAAAACAATCAAAAGGTTTTTTTCATGGGTTTAATACGTGCATGTGGTACAGAAAAATATGTAATTTAGTATAACGAAACATTTAGCATGCACCTTCAATGAAACTTACATTATAAGAATAATTATAGAATCTTAAAAGGTTATCCAATGGTTTGCTCGTTTGTAAAAATTTCTCTACACCAATAAGTACATAATTCACTGATTTGCAGCCTCGACGTTCGATAAAGTAAATATTAAAATGATCTATATATTGCCAGACACGCCCTACAAAGACCACTTCGGTTTCTTATCTCTTCACACTTATCATGCATAAAAATTCAGTAGCTTCTCATCATCCCACATCACTTAAAAGTCAAAAGTTCTAAGCAAACAACAAACTTCAGAAATATCTAAAATGTCAACAACGATAACAGAGCTAGTGACCTTAAATATCAAAAAGCCATGAAAGCAATACAATACCATCTTCAGAGACATTTTCAGCAGGAATATTTTTTAATATTTTAATCAAGAATCCTTGAGAGCAGGTGCAGAATTAAACAAGCTCCAGAATGTTTCTAAATTGGTTAAGTTATACCAGATTTAGTAAGATTAATCTAAGTAGTGTTGTTTATTTGAATTTCGGAAAATGATTAACTAGCTTTAGTAGCTTCCTGTCATATATTTTGTTTACCATGGGTAAATACATATTTTTTAAAGACAGAAATTTATAAAATCCATCAGAACTGCCTTTTACTGATTTTTTTTTATCTGTAATTTTTAGTAGAACTGTAATTACGACTTGCACCTCTAAGATACCAATAATCTTGAAAATGATCATAGTTTTATTAAAATTAACTGCATATATCTTTAATATACATATTTTAAATATAAAAGAAAGTGAGAAATAATGTCGCATGACTGAAAATTCAACATTTTGACAGTGCATACTTTTATTTAATATTTATTTATTCAAATTATAATTAATTGTAATACTTTTCATGTTTAAATAATATATGTTAACTAAATTTGTAGGGATAAACTATGATAATATTGTTACGGATTTTCTATCTTTCTTACTATCCTAATCCATCGGGTTCGTTTACTTGTAGAGTGGGGTAGATAAACGCACAATTATCAGTCCTTTAGCAGACACAACAGACAATGTTTATTTACAGGACGAAGACAGGACAACATAAGACGACAAGTATTTACAGAACAACTATATATAGCCAAGACGAACACACAGGACAGCACACAGCAGCATTCTACAGCAGACAGTAGCCCACAATAGCAACAATAGTCCACAGACAGAAATTCAGTAGTGACAACGTTCACAGCACATAAAGCTTCCTGACAGGATTCAGCAGGAGGAGGAATCTTTTTGGTATTCTTTCTACTCTCAAGTAGGTCTCTCCAAATGGCTGAAACTACTCTTCTGTCTCTTCTTGCTTTCGCTGCCGACTCACAGGACAACTTCTCATTTCAGGAGTGCTCCATTCCGAAGGACGACACAACGGACTACAACACACAACACAGGCTTCGTAAGAATATGGCACACTCAGTAATTCAGCACTCCTTCGTTGCTTCGGTATTCTCCCGATGACTCCTCCACTCATTACTCCTCTTCAAGACCTCTCACTTCAAGTCTACCAATCAATCACCACCCAGACTGCACCAGTTTCAGATTGTCGGCTTTATATAGCAGTAGGAGGAGGGGCTAAAACCTTTTGGACCTATCAGGAGCATTTTGGATGTATCTCGGTTCCTACTGGAGGGATTGGGAAAATTCTTGATGTTTCGAGTATTATCCATTTTGCCGCAAAATTGCCAAGTCACCAAAGGGTCGTCAATGTTGCCGCCAAGCTCTGGGATCTCTAACGTGATACCAGGGCACCGTTTAGTATTGAAGATTGTACATCAGTCTTCCTTATGATGACATTATTGAAGCGGGGGAAGCAAACTTACAGGTTCGTAACATTAAATATATAAAGACAAACTCAAATAAAAATACGGTATTTTGTTATTTCAGTAAAAGAGTTTATTAAATTTATTTATCCTGAAATAATTTTAAATATTGAATGGGTATTGCAATTGCACCGAATTGTAATTGTAAAGATTGTACCGAATTCCATACCTTCAACAGCATTTATTGAATAATTCAGTAAGAAAGTATCTGCTTTGAAGCTAAGTTCTGAATTCACAGAATGCATAATTAACTTTCTTCAAAACATTTTTAAAACACAAGTATGATTAAAATTAGTAAAGAGTCTTTTAAACATATTAAAAGCAAAGAATAATAATATATTTGAAAGTTGAGCTTTATCTATGATTCAGATATATATATGATCGATGCATAAATATGAAAAACTCGTATCAATCAATAAAGAAGTCAGCAATATACAAAAGAATAAATTTTCATAAAAGCGGGATATAGAATATGAATAAAAAGTTTAAAAAGAGAAAAGACAAGGAAAAAAGAAAATATTTCCATACCAACTGATTTAAAACTGCCTTATTAATTAACGTTAACAACCACTTTTGTATAATTTGGAAACTCTTAAAGGCATTAATTTTTCACTTGCTGCAAAATTAAATTTTTGTAGGTTCTTGTTATCTTGATTCATGGCAATAATGCAATATTATATTTAATTAGAGATACTATTCTCAATTCTCTTTATATATATTAAGTAAAAGCGACAGGAAATATTTACTTAAAAATATTAAAAGAAAGTTTTGAGTAACAAATATGGCACCCGAATTTTTTTAACAAATTTAGAAAATTTATTTTGCTACTTCTCTTCTAATAACCATTATTACAAAAGAGGACTAATTAAATTATGAACCAAACTCAATTATTAGGGTTTTATACAATGTAATAATTAAGTTATAATTTTTCCTGTAATGACAAAATAATGTTGTTTTACTAAAAGGGGTAAAAGCCTCTCTATGAAATGAATCGTTGAGAAAGGATGAATTATATCATCTATGGGGCAATTGTTTGATTTGTTGTTGTTATTGGATGAGAGAAGAAACATTATTAACTTTATTAAATCATCCCCCGCAGTACGATATAAGAACTATTTAATGTCCAGATTCGAATCACCTGCGAGGAAAAAAATAGACAGGGATTTTTAAAAACTGGAAATCTATACTAATAATAAAAATGAATATATGTATATGATAGCTATAGAGCTGATATATCAGTTCTATGGTAATAGTGCTCTACAGTGTAGACCGTTTTATTTAGAGCCAGAAAACTTGGAACAAATAGTGGTTTCTTTTGGAATTATGGAAAGAATTTTAATTTATTTAAAATTAAACTGAATTCTAGCGTTACCCGCGATAATTTCGAAAAATTATTATTGGACAAAATATTTTATTCTGTTTTTAATTTAAAATCTTGTTCTTTTGAATGATATGAATTTAATAATCATGTAATTTTTTATCCGTCACTTTTAAATAGTTTAATAAATTTTTAATAATTTTTTTGTCCAGTTCCCAATAATATATTACACCATTACCCTGAAATTCAAACAATTTTCATGGTTCCATCAAAAA
Source organism: Argiope trifasciata (assembly GCA_026543055.1). NCBI lineage: Eukaryota > Metazoa > Arthropoda > Arachnida > Araneae > Araneidae > Argiope > Argiope trifasciata. The sequence continues at coordinate 898,191 of JAPMOQ010027620.1, read as the reverse complement.
CTTTATAGTGTTTTTTTCTCCCATTGTGGAAAGTTAAAAAATTACCATACTTAATATGTCAGCAGTTTAAGAAGAAAATAATAAAAAGGAAATTATAATGTCGCGAAAATTAGAAGACAGATGAACCAGATATCTACGGGTTTAATAACGAAATGATGTAACTGGACGGTCTCCATTAGAAACGCTGATGTACATGACAAACAGAACAACTAAAATAACAGTTTTAATGTCAGACAATTTGAGGAGAAGGGGGGAGGGGCATGAAACTGGAATTATAAGAAAAGATTTATCTGAAGTCAAATAGAACCAATATTTCCGGTGAATTTACTGGAACCAAAATTCTAAATAAAATAAATAAAAATTTTAATAATCTTGACACACAATCACGCCTTGCTCATACGCTTTTCGGAAAATATAATCTAAATTAAAAATCAGTGATCATTCGTTTTTTTCGGTGATACAGTTTTTCAGTCTTGTGAAAATAATTATAGCTTTGAGGGCAATGACAGGTTATTTAAATGAGAAGCAAATATTAATATCCGCTTCTGCGTTCATCAATATAGTAGTTTATCATATGAGCTTTTACAGAAGATTTACTAAGACCTGTCATGCAAGGGCAATCTAAAATAAACAGAAGCCCCCAGGGAAGGGATGAAAAAAAGTATTTTGATCCAGACCAATTGCTAGAAACAAGTTTTATCTATTTCGAACACAGTTATCTTTTTCTTTAAAGGTAAAATATATATTTTTGCGGCATCTTTTGATTATGGGTATCCAACAATGCCTCATATTATTATCATGAATGATGAATGGGATAAAAGGTAGCATGGACATCATAAACTCCAGAAGAATTATTAACTTCTGCGTATAAAATAAGAAATAAATTAATGGCTAGTTAATTATAGTTCGCGTTTAATGGAAGTCTTCTGGTATCTAACTGATTCGTCGTAGATGGTTTAAGCGGTTAAAATCAATACTCTGCATGGATATTTTTTTAAAAGCTACTTTTAACTATGCACTACTAAATATGTAGCCATTAATACAAAAATTAACAAAAAAAAATCATGAACTATTTCTTTCTCATATATTGCTGCAAAGTGAATTTTATAATTTTTTTTCTGATTATTCTACAAAAATAATAATTGATCTTAATAATTAAAAGAGGAATTTAAGAATATATCTTTAAAATAGTTCCGCTAGTAAAAAAAAAAAAAAAAAGAGAGAAAAGTTTATCATATAACAGCAAATTCAAGGCTCAAAACTTGCACTGAAGATAAATTTGAGCTTTTGTTTCAGTAGAATAAATAAAATATACTCAGTATTTGTAGGCAGAGAGTTTTGCTCTCTTTAGAGTTAGTCTTCAATTAGATAATTTATTTCAAATATTTAAGGTCAATATCTGGCCAAGGTAAATTCGATAATAAAATAATTTTACTGCGAAAATTTCATTAATTTCCTATACAAAATTTGGAAAAAAAAGTTTAATCTTTACAGAAGAATCCAGATTTTCTGACTCTTAATTATAGTCTTAGTCAGAAAAAATTCCAAGAAAATCAGCCTGTTCCCCAAATTTATCAAGGCGGGTGTCTCTAACGAACAAAGCAAGTGCTTCAGGTATTTAGTACATCACACTAAGCGGAAAAGAGAAAATTTTGCAGTCATAGCTTATCAAGGTTTTATTAACTACTTGACATACAAATTTACTTAATTTCCTAATTAAATGACGAATTTAATAGCTTAATAATTGGAATATTTATTATTATTTTAATTCATTTCATAATAATACGTTCCAAGTGATTTTTTTTCATTTTAAATTATTTAATACTTTTCACTTAATTGCAGATTAAAAATAGAAATTCAATAATTCGACGTGCGTCTCAGAAACGTCATTGTATACGAAGAGGTTAAGCAAGTATTTGGGGATGGCTTTACAGAATGGATAGAGTTAATGCAAGAGAGGGGAATGCCCACCCCCTCGTTTCCTGATTTGTGTACGTACATTTCCTAAGCCATTACTTTAAAAATTAGTGGATTGATTGCGACTGTCCAGTCGCTTGTCTCAGCAATTTCCAAATATTACTTACCTGGAATTCGCCTTACAAGGACACGATAAGAACCAGATATAAGACATTTATTCTGAGCCTACTGAAATTACAAAAGAGAGTCATCTAATAATTCAGGATGAGTCTCTTTAAATGTTACAATATATATGGTTTAAAATACGTTATATAGGTAAGGAATTTTATATGAGACTGGGGGAAGTCATATTAAGTGTCCGAAATACAACTGATGTATTTCTGTAAAATACGATGCCTATAAGTACATTTAAATACATTTGCATAATACTGAAAGTATATTTAATAAAATTATGATCAATTTGGGATGTTATGTGCATCGAATTGAATCAACGCTGATTTGCGGAGCTGGAGAGATTTCTTTAAAAATCCACATAAGTAAAATATAAAAAAAGCACACAGAATTATTCTATGAGAAAGAATCTCTTTAATATGAATGAATTTAAGTCAAGAATTCTTTTATTTGATGATATTCTCATTAATGGATAAAATTTCTTTCGTGATCTCTTACGCATCCGACAAAAAAGTACGTCATATTAATGATGTAGGTGCGTATATAGAAGATGAAGAAAGTAAAACTATCATCCGTCATGATTATAAAAATGATAAGAAGGGGAAAAATTAAAATTCCTTTAATCAGGGCAAATGACATGCATTGCATTTTTGCCATTAATACCTTAAAAAATCCTTGATCAACTTTAACATAAATTCACGTCAACAAAGATTAATAAGAGGTGCATAAAATATGAAGATGATATATTTATAAAAACATATATATATATATATAAAGTTTTTTTAAAAATAATTTATCTAATATGTAATCAGAACATTAATATCATTAAAAGTAGCCTTTATATAATTGAAAACCTACTTTTTAATAAATTTTTTGTGCTCTTTTCCAAAAATATTCCAAATTATTGGTGGAAAATTGGTTAGAAATCTTGATAATTAATTAAAAATATACTAACAATTTTGAAATCCTCATTTAATGAGTACCTGCCATTCATGAAATAACCATCTGTCAAATTTGATAGATCTAGCCTCAACGACCTGTATTGCAGAGAGTACGGCTGATTTTTAAGTATGCATGCCACATTTTACATATAATATACCAACCCTATAACAGTTTCATGGTAAAAATACTCATTTTTAGTTTCTCATATACATAGCATAGAGAAAGAGCAGATATCATCAAAAAAATTTGAACTCAAGATTTTGATAAATCTCCATGTTTTAGACCTACCTGAAAAACACATTTTCGGATAATGTCTGTCTGTATGGGACTAAGATACTTCAGAAATGCATTGATCTAGACGGATGAAATTAGGTATACGACTTTAAGCAAATGTTTAGATTTCTTGAAAAAATGTTAGCAAACTTCGCTCAGAGTCTGTCTGTCCTGCTGTTGGAATATAATTTAACACGATAATTACAACAATGAAGAAAATTAAATAGATAAAATTCGATACCTATAATGAACTTTTCTAGTCTATACACTAATTAAATTTTGAGGCAAATCCAACAAGAGATACATCGGCTCTTGCTGTATACCTTTAGAAACATGTAAATGAGATAAAGATTCGATGACAAAAATATATCAAATTTGGTGTATGATTTTGCGAATGAAAGTGTAACTTTATGTAAAATTTTTTATTTAAATCTTTCAGAAAAAACACCTCTAAAACACAAATTCCATTTTAGGATGCTATTAACCACATGCCACGGATTAAGGATCTCGCCAAGGATCTCACAGTAGATTTAGTACAAATGCTAAATTTAAGAAACAGGTAAATATTACGTAACTATTGTACGTCAGAACCATGCGAGGTATTCTCTGGAACATTTTATTAGAGTATATGAGAGAAATATTTGTGGAGAACATTCTCACTGGTTTTATATCCATCTATCTGGTCTATCAAACTAATTAAAAACAAAAAATTTCAATGATAAAGTAAATAAACCCAGTTAAATGTTGTATTAAAATGATTTTTTTAAATCTCCAAATTCCATTCCTTACCAACTGAATATTCATTTTTCTCAATATTTAGATTCTGATATATCTCTGTCACTCAACACAAAAAGAGAAAATGCAGCATCTTATAATCCTGGTAATAATCTGAGTAAGCAATAATTTTATGGCTTTTATCTTCCCAAATAAAGATAACAACCACAAGAATGTTCTACGAAAAATTCTTATCCTCACAAGGAATGTTATTATCATAATGTACAAACACAAAATCATCTTTATAGTTATTTTTTTAAAAAGTATACAAAATCTAAACATTATTGATGCATTTGTTCCAAAGTGTTCGAAAGATAAACAAAATGTATATTTTTAATGAGAAAAGATTCAAGTTTCCTGTTCATTAATTGAATGTTAAGAAAAAAAATTTATGTATAAAAAGATAAATCTATGAATGAAATCAGAATTGAATTTTATTTCATATCAGCTGCGATATTTATCATGTTAAAATGTTATTTATTGCTTGAAAGTTTTGAAAATTTATAGAAATATACTGATTTTATTTATAGCAATACTTCAAAAAAGTCGAATTTAAAGATTATTTCAAATAATTTGATAATCACCATTGCTAAGGGCGGATTTAAGTCTACATCGTCCTCAACTTAAATAACGCTTTATTTCTTTTGTTAATTTTATTTTAATCGCTATATATGTCTTTAATTTTCAAATATTACGATAAATTTAAATTGTATATCTTTTAATTGCAAGTAATCTAACTGCATATCTGTCATTTCAAGCCAACTTCCAGAGAGATACTTTTATATGCGAAGAAATTGTAATAATCATCTAAGCAGTTTTAAGCAAAACACTATAATAATAATAAAAAAAACTTATTATATACATTTTTTTAATTGTAAATTTGTCTGAAGTGTGAAGTTGCGAGTCATCAGGATTACAAAAAATGAACAACACAATAAACTAATTTTTAACATAAAAAAAAGATTTAATAAGTTCAAAAATTTAAACGACATTTCTTTTATAATTGATGACTCTTACAACTGAAATTTAAGTACAAAATTAAATTGCTCAGAAAGAGTAGAAGATATTCTCGACGATCTAAAGAATTGCACAGGCGCTAAGCAGTTGATTATTTTGTCCGATTATCCGCCTCAACCTTTTTAATGATTCCCCAGCCTTTTTCGTTACTTTTTATTAAAGGGCACAATTGCTACCGTAATTTCCAAATAAGTTTTCCATGTGATTGCTAAGAAACATAGAATTTTAATAAAATGAGTAGAATTTTATCCATTTATGTATTTTTTAATGTGGCCATTAATAAGTTTTCACTAAGAGGCCAACATTACATGTGGCCACATCTATAGCAACTTCTGAGCAAGATCACCTCCAACTCAGTTACAATGCAGGCGTTGTATTTTTAACTCATCGTACCGCCATAACAACGCACCAAATACATGTCATTACCAGTTTATGAAAATGTAAATATTGAGGGGATTTTTTTTACACTCTCTTTTTAAGCGTAAGTATAAAAATTCAAATCTTTTTTCAATTATTTTGTAGATAATTCTGATGTGAAAGAGATGAGTATGCACTAAAGAATTTGAAAGACGAATAATACGAATGAAGTACGAATAATTTTTTAAAATCAAAACATAATCTGAAAATTTCGAAAAACTGCTTCAAAAAATTCCAAAATCAAACAAACAAAAAGATTCATTAAAATTATAGGCCAATTCTTCGAAATAGAGATGATATTCAGAATTGAATTAAACCTACTAGGACTCCAAAGACAATGGAAATCTTGGAACTCACATTCGCCTTCAAACTTTCAAAACCCAATGTTTTTTATATTTATTTTAATTTAATCGTTATATAAGTAGTTGTAAGTAGTACATTTCGAGATGCTAAAATGGCAAAATGTATAGAGCAGTCACTTTATAAAAAGTGGTTTTAACATATCGCCTAAAAACAAATGCATTACTGAAATTCAAAAATGATTTTAAACAAAGTAGTAAAAGTAACAAGACACTTTTCGTTTCCTAATCTAAATAATCTATATTTCTAATAAAGCTCAATGTGTGTGTGTGTTTTGGCGCTCTACAGGCCAGACCATTGGACCCACAACTACCAAATTTATTACATGTATAATTTGGGTGTTGGGAATGTGCCTAGGAGCAATTTTTTCGAAGTTTTAATTAGAATTTGTATTAACTAAAAATTAAACGAAATTTCGGCATTTTTTCTGCTATAACATTCGAAAATATTATCGCACAAACAGGATTTTTATATCAAGTTAAAGATAAAAAAAATTAGCTTTCTAATAGTAGAAGTATTTTAACATATAACTTAAATTTCTGTTTTTAACGAGTTTTTAAAGACATATTTTAACCATATTTTTCAAAAGTATATTTGGGACAAAGCAATAAAATTTTACAACAAACTAAAAATAATAAACGAGCAACAGGAAAAAATAGCAAAACTAGCTTTTATTAAAGAGTTGCCATCATTTTGACAGAAGTTCAAATTAAAAAATAAATCAACTATAACTGTAAATTAAATCGAAATAATTTTACTGTTAGACGTAATTATCTAAAATCAAATAAAAATAAATGTTATGTTAAATAAATGCAAGGCAAAGATTTCTATGATCGTTTGCAATACCTATATCATTAATTCAATATATTACCTTTTTGTTTACGGTAAACATGATTGCATTTATACAGGATACGCATTCAAATTCGGGCCAAATGGCTAACTTGTAAACCATTAGTAATAGGCATACATATTGTTTAGTACTGTTAACTTAGTCTAAATGAAATAAATAATTACATTCTATGTAGCTTGAGTCAAACAATGCATTGATGAATAATTAGTTTTAGATTTCTTCATACTTTGCTCTGTGAGCCATATTTTACGAAATATTTTTACTAATATAATATTTTAAGCATAAGTTGAAAAGTTGAAAGTTACATCAATCAATCTTCTATATCAATCATTAAAAACGACCGATTTATAAAAAAAGGAATATTTTTATTAAAAAGTGCTCTTTTAGATCTTTCCGACCATCATCTTAAAGAAAATACCAATTTCAGGTCAATCAATGTTGGAATTACTCCAAGGCTGATAATCAAATGAATATGCATTTGCGTTTATGAATGAAGGTGTGTGTGTGTGTGTGTATGTGTGTGCGTGCTCTACACCCTAGACGATATGATCTAGAGATACCGCAACTTGTATGTACATATTTATTTAGGAGGATGAAAAAGTATACCTAGGCGTAACTTTTTTTAAACTTTAATTAATTAAAAATTAAGCTAACAATTGGAATTTTTCTGCGATAACTTCTGAAGATATTACAGCAGCCGATTGTTTTTTAAATAATCTTAAAAAGGACTTTTTTTCATTGATAACAATGTTTTAACTTTTAAATTCAGTTTCTATTTTTAATAATTTAAAAAATATTCTAATAATATTTTCCAACAATTAATTTTTCACAAAATGAAAGTAGAATTCAGCCTCCAAGAGTACGTTAAGCGTGTACCAATGATTATTATCACTTTGACAAAGATCAAACTGAATAATTAAATTGACTCTTGTTGCAAAAGTAAGCCGAGGAAAGTGTGATGTTCAACACGTGTTTAAATAGAAGTGTAAGGTTATGGAAGAAATATGAAATGTGATATTTTCCACATAATTCCATGGCAGCTGATTGCGAATCAGAGAGATATATAGTGCAATCAACAAATAATCGTAAGGCTTCTATATTAATATGAGTGACCTTATTATCGAAATTTAAATATATTTGGCTGAGAAATTATAAAGAGAGCAAGGCACCCTAGCATTTAATTGAAAATTTTAGAACGCATTACTCCTGGTGAACCAGCTGGTCTACAAAGGCGGCTAGTATTTAATAAAATTTTCAGATAGTAATTATTTTAAAAATATCACTAGAATATTGCTCAACAACATTACATTTTAATATGAATAATTTAATTATAGTGCGGCTTTTATAGACAGATGAAAAAACAAAAATAGTTCTCAAAATGCAGCAAAAGAAACAAAAACTTGCGAACTCGGGCTTTTCAAAGTTATTGGGGAGAAAGTCTGGTGGTTTCTTATTTTGCCTCTTTACTAATCTGGATCTCCTGGGACTGACAACAATAGCAAACAGTTATTATAAATAAAATAATAAAATAATTTTCAGTGACTAAACATATATAACTTTTAAGCTTCACTTCTTTCTAACGCATCTACCCTACAGCTACATTTAAATTACACTTTAAAATCATTTCCGATTGCTATCAGTAATTGTGGGAAAGGCATACATCACAGTTGTTTAAGGATAGACATTGTAAATTTTTAAATTACTTTTCACAATTATTATATATTTATAACAAAGTATGTAAGAAGCAGGTATCAGTATGTATCTACATTCTGTCTGTATTTTAAATGTTTGAGAAAACGATTATCATCCTTCCATTAAGAAAATATAGGAGTACATTATATTTCTATTTATTAAATTAGTCATTTAAGTAAATTTATTATTCGTTTTCTGAAAAATTCTATTATTGTTTTTTGAATAAAACAACTGTTAGGAAACATTGATTTGTTTCGTATATTTTACCTACGATTCTAAATAAAATATCTAGTAGAAATCTAAAAACAGTTGTTAATTTTTTTGTATTTTGAACTTAATTGTTCATTTCAATCATAATGAATATAATGTAATGTTCTTGTAATGAAAATAAAATCAGAAATTATTCAACATTTTTGGCTTTTTAAATGCTCAAGACTCTTTTTTTTTTTCCTTCTCATCCAATCCAATCAAGCAAAAATAAAATAATTAATTCTCAATTTAAAAAAATAATATAATACACGAGAAAGAATAATGAAAAAAAAACACTCCTTATTTTGTCATTTGCCCTCCCCCCACCCCTCTTTCAAATCAAATCAATCAGTTATGAACTTTTTATTGGCACCTTCAAGTTGTTTATAAAAGATTCTTGAAATGTATTTAGAACATAAGGAAGGATAGTTTTAAAAAACTGCAAAATATTATTTATGGAGTAGTAATAGTAAAAAAAGTTCGAATTAGAAATATTAGTTTACAATTCTAAAAATTAAATTTAAAACAGATAAGATCGGGGTCTCGGAAAAATTAAGCTCATCTGAACTGAATTAGTGGTCTCAAAATTAACAAGATAGTGATATGTGTATCAGTCATTATGACTTTAACAATAATTGAAAGATTATAATTAAATCAAAATTAAAGATTTCATTATTATATAATACATTCCTCTTGTGACACAAATAATGAAAAACGAAATCAAAAAGTATACTGTCATCCTATTTATCTTATTTTAATCATTTCACTATATCAAAAGTTCTTAACAAAATCTCTGTATTTAAAATTAATGAATACGCAAGAAAAGCCTAACTGGTTTTCAGGAGAAATATAATTATAAACAGTTTGAGTCAAAGTTTCTAAAGCGCATCTTCTGCTTTCGCATGAGATTTACAAATGCTCATTAGTCACTAAAAATGAAGCAAAATTATAAATTATATAATAAAAATAAAAGGAATGCATTCACAGGAGAAAAACTCCACTCTAATCTAATTTTATCAGAGAAATCTCCAACTTCCAAAACACATAAATATTTAGTTCATCCAAAAATGAAGCAGCTTTTAAAGAAAAATTAAATTTCTTAATAGTTGCATTTTAAGCTGAACAATTAATTACAACATATAAAATTTTCTAAAAAAAAAAAAAAACCCTGGCAACTCTATATTATAAATATTTCGGCAGAATTCTTAGAATTGCTTTTTTATTCTTCTTTCTTTAAATTTTTTTATTCATGCAGAATTCTTAGAATTGCTCTTTATTCTTTAATTTTTGATATTTATTAGATTCATTTATTTCTTTCCCTCCGTCGTTTTCAGCACACAGACCTCCAAACGGAATCCATTCGCAGAAACGTATTTCATGTGTGGCCTTCCTCTTCTTTTCTCACGACGCTTATAGCAAGGCCCCTGGGTCTGATTTCAGGACGCTGCTGCTGCTCAAGATCATGGATTTCGGTGACTGACTGACAGACAGCGGAGACATTAGCTCAATTTCTCCCACTTAGTGAAAAAAAATACCATCTGATATCGATTTATGAGCTTTATATTAACGGGTCCATTGAGTTGCAAAAGGGAGAAAGCAATCAGTTTAATTTAATACAAAAACTATTGAAGCCTTATTATCACAATAATTTTTTATATTGTTAGAAGAATCAAAACAAAGAAATATACACTAATTCTCATTTTATATGTGATCACTTTTATTCAGGATATAATTATTTTATCTATATAATTATTATAGACAGGATAATAATTATTTTATCTATATATATTACAGGATATAATTATTTCTTTTTTCAGGATATAATTTATTTCTGTATTGAAATCTATACTTATAATAAAGCTCAATGTGTGTGTGTTTTGGCTCACATTTGGTCAGACCGTTAGACCTACAGCTACCAAATTCGGCACGAATATGCTTTGGGAGTCGGAAATATGCATCTCCGAGCGTTTTTTTCGAATTTTTAATTAGAAATTGAATTGATTAAAAATCGAGCGAAATTTTGGCGTTTTTCTGGTGTAACTTCCGAAAACATTATTGCACAAATATGGTTTTTACATCAAGTTAAAGATAAAAGAATTAGTTTTATAATAGTACCAGAATTTTAACATATAACTTAAATTTCTATTTTTAAAGAAATATTTTAACCATATTTTACAACAATATATTTCGGACAAAACAATAAAATTGCACAACAAACGAAAAATGATCAGCGTGATATGGGAAAAAAAATAGCTTTTATTAAAGTGTTGCCATAATATTGACAGCGGTTCAAATTAAAAAATAAATCAAGTATAACTGCAAATTAAATCTATGTAATTTTCAGCACGTGACTAGATGAAATTAAATAAATATTAAATGTCATGTTTTCTAAAAAAACAATTACAAGGCAAAGGTTTTTATGATTGTTAGCAATATCTATATCATTAATTCAATAAATCATCTTTATTTACAATAAACACGATTTAATTTATACAAGATATGCATTTAAATTAGGGCCCAATGGCCAATTTGTAAATCATTAGTAATCATACCTATAGTTTAATTCCTTTAACTTGCTCTAAATGAAGCAAATAATTACGTTTTATGTAACTTGAGTAAAAAAAAGCATTGATGAACAACTATTATTTTTTTTCCTACTTTGCTCTGTCATTCATATTTAGCAAAATATTTTTACTAATATTTTAAATAAAAGATGTTACTTAATCAATCATTAAAACCGACAGATTTATAAAAAATGAATATTATTAATTAAATGGGCTCTTTTAGATCTTTCCATCCACCATCTTAAAAAATATATCAATCTCAGGTCAATCAAAGCTTGGAATTACTCCAAGGTTGATAATCAAATGAATATGTGTTTACGTATATGAATAAATGTGTGTGTGAACACACCAGATAATATGATCTAGAGATACCACACTTAATATGTACAAACACTGATGGGAAAAAAAATCCCAACACTAGGAAGGAGCTGTGCTAGATAAATGAAATTTGGTAACCGTGTTTATACATCTGAAAGATAACGTCGATTCAAATTTCGAGCAACGCGCGTAAGTGTGGCGCTAGTAGCGACACTATGAACATGCAAATGAGGTTTGCTTTAAATAAGCGCTGTAAGGTTCGTGATCGTTATTTACAGTTGAGATTTGACGTAGTAGGATGCTGTTAGTCAAGGATGCCTCTGCGAAGACGCAGAAGCCATTATCAACAGATCACAGAGTTTGAACGAGGTCGTGTTGTAGGGCTACGAGAAGGCGGGTTTTCTTTCCGCGATACTGCTGAAAGACTTGGCAGGAATGTATCCACTGTGCATGAGTATTGGCGGTGGTGGTCAAGGGAAGGTACTGCCTCAAGAAGACCAGGTTCCGGGCGTTCACGTGGGCCTGAGAGGGAAGACCGTCGTATTCGGCGTATGGCTGTGGCTAATCGTACTGCGTCTGCAGCTGAAATTCGAGCAGCAGTTGGCACCACAGTAACACAACGAACTGTTACAAATCGGTTACTTCAAGGACAGCTCCGAGCCAGACGTCCTGTACAGTGCATTCCACTGACACCAAACCACTGCCGTTTGCGACGTGAGTGGTGTCAAGCTAGAGCTCATTGGAGGACGGAGTGGAGATCTGTTGTGTTTTCTGATGAAAGCCGGTTCTGCTTTGATCGAAGTGATAGCCGATTTTTGGTTAGAAGGAGGCCAGGTGAACGTCTGCTAGTGACCTGTCTGCGGTCTAGACACACAGGGCCTACTCCTGGAGTTATGGTTTGGGGAGCAATTTCAGTAGGAGCACTCTCGTGGTTATCCCACGCACCCTGACTGCAAATTTGTACGTCAGTCTAGTGATACAACCTGTTGTGCTGCCATTCATGAACAGCATTCAAGGGGGCGTTTTCCAACAGGATAACGCTCGCCCTCATACCGCTGTTGTAACCCAACATGCTCTACAGAGTGTCGACATGTTGCCTTGGCCTGCTAGATCACCAGATCTTTCTCCAATCGAGCACGTATGGGACATCATTGGACAACAGCTCCAGCGTCATCCACAACCAGCATTAACCGTCCCTGCATTGACCGCCCAAGTGCAACAGGCATGGAACTCCATCCCACAAACTGGTATCCGACACCTGTACGACAGAATGCATGCACGTTTGCATGCTTGCATTCAAAATTCTGGCGGTTACACCGGTTACTAATGTACCAACATTTCACATTTGTAATTGCTCTTCTCGACAATGGCTCTACCTGTGATCTTGAAACTTTAATCAATTAAATATGTGACCTAGACAAATGTATTCCTAAAATTTCATTACTGTACAATAATTTTTTCTTGGTGTTGGGACTTTTTTCCATCAGTGTATTTTCTTTGGAGGATTGAAAAGTATATCTAGAAAAAGTATATCTAGATGGAATTTTTTGAAACTTTAATTGATTAAAAATTCCGCTAACATTTGGAGTTTTTCTGCGAAAATTTCCGAAAATATTACAGCACAGAACTGTTTTTTAAATCCTCTTAAAAATAACTTTTTTTTTCATTGATTACAATGTTTTAACCTTTAAATTCAGTTTCCATTTTTGCTGATTTTTTTAAAAATATTGTAGCCATATTTTCCTATAATTAATTTTGCACAAAATGAAAGTAGAATTTAGCTTGCAAGAGCACGTTAAGAGTGTACCAGTGATTGCCGCCAATTTGACAAAAACTCAAACTGAATAATTAAATTAACCATTATTGCAAATTAAACAAAGGAAAGTATGTGTTTAAAAAGAAGCATGATGTTATGGAACAAATATAAGATGTGATATTTTCCAGATAATTCCATGAAAGCTGATTGCGAATCAGAGATAAATATGGTACAATCAACAAATAATTGTAAGGCTTCCATACTAATATGAGTCACATGACTATTGAAATTTAAATATATTTAGCTGAGAAGTTATAAAGAGAGCAAGGCACATAAGTATTTAATTGAAAATTTTAGAACGCATTACTCTTAGAGAATCAGCTGGTCTCCAAAGGCGGCTAGTAGTAAATAAAGGATGCGTAGCAATACAAACATCAAAAAGGTAATAACAATAATTCCATAGTTTGCAACATAATTATATTAATAGTTTCCATGGATATGAACAGTATTAGTCTACAGTTGCTTTGACTAATTCATTCAATTACTTAGCAATTTATATTAAATAAAATTTCTTAAGTATATGTTTCATTTTTTATCTCAAAAATTTAAATACAATTTCTGTTCAATCTTATGTACATATGAATTGCTCATTTACATTTTTAAAAATCACGAATGCATTATTTTAAAATATTAAACAATTTATCTTAAAATAGTATTAATTTCACAATTTATGTGGTATTAACTATGTCATAACTTGTACGCGATTTTATAATGCTGAAATCGAGACAGTGACAACGCTATATGGCATTGTCAGCATACAGTAGGTAGAAAAAGACTCCAATAGTTAGAAATAAAATTAATGTTTTTTTGTTTTTTGTATAAAATAGTGTTTTTTTTTTTTTTTTTTCAGGAGACACATCAGTAAAGACGAACTTAAAAAGCAAAAGTATTAAATACAAATACATAATGAAAAAATAAAATGAAAAATGCGATTCGAACCGAGGACCGACAACACACGGAACAATCATGTTTGTTCGGACTACTGCATGGCCCACACCACTCCAAACCGCTCCAAATTAAATATTAATTTAGAAAAATATTTAATTACAAAAAATATGCCATTTGGGAAAAGCACGTTGGTAGCCCGCGAAAACTTATGTTATCCTAGGATATTTAAATCGATCAGATTCAGTCCTACTGGCGCCAAACAAAAGAATCCCGATTAGTTGTTCAAATGGCATAATGTTATCATACTTTAATTTCTCATTTTAAAGAATGTGAACTGAAAACATGTGATATTTCAAATCGCCCTCTGTACCAAAACAGAAAGGATGTATATAATTAATATATATGTTCTAGAAACGGATGTGTGATGTGGTATGGTGTGATGTGGTGTGGTGTGATGTGGTATGGTGTGATGTGGTATGGTGTGATGTTAAGATATTTTTAATCATCATGAACAGTTTGGAAAAAAACTGATAGCATTTCACTCATAATAAGCAATTTTTTATCGCAAAATAAAAGTAAATTAAACCAACTCCAATTCAGATTTTAAAGTAAAAAAAAAACTTTTTTTTAAATTAAAAATGACAAAGGAGAAAAAAAATTGTCATTTTTATGAATTACAATATTTTAGCAATGGTATTCCCCTTTTATTTTAATTTAAGAGTTTTAGATTTGTCTTAATAAGAACAGATCGTTGATGAAACATCATGTTATGATTTCAGTGTCATTAATTGTAGTTAAAGATACTTCTGATCTAAAAAACTCAGTTTGCTACGTTTTCCAATTTAAAAAAATTGCTTTTTAATGTTTACATAAAATGCTTCCATGGAAAGCAAAAGAAGTGTTTCAGTATTTTTAAAATAACACTATGAAAACCCTATTAATAACCCTATGAAGGCACATTAAAACTGGATTTATAGGGATGATTAGATTCGACAACTGTTATAAAATTAAATAGAAATCTTAGGTAATTTTAGTAATCGTCTCTATGATTGTGTCTGACTGACTGAGGACAATTTATCGTTTAAACAGCAAAACCGGTCCCGGTAACTTCTTTTTCTTCCCATTTCAACACAACAGATCACACAACCAAATATGCTAAGAAGACTAACCACCTTTGAAGTTCGTTTCGGTGATTCCAGACATGGAATTATCTCCATAATTAGAAATGGAAAATTTCTTTCTTAAAAATAAATTTTAAACGATTCCATTTCATTGTTAGAGAGAATATCTGAATACGCATGAGTAAAAATGAAACTTCTAATTTGTAGATAATGAACTTAAAATTATTAAAAAACATCAGTCATGAATAGATGGTGATTCAATCCATCTCATCTTAATATCGAAGCCTTTTATTGTGAGTCTTCTTATTCTTTTTTCTTTGTTTTGGAAGTTCAAACAATGAGAATACTGTCTGTTTACGCATTTAAGCAAGATATTAATAGGAAAAATTATTTATAAAAATAAGAAATTTAAAAGGTTATTTGTTTTTTAAGAAGTAAATAATAATAACCTATCATAACGAATTTTTTTCCTATACATGCATTTATTCCAAAATTAGCTTCTGATTTTATTTCAAGTTTTAAAATACTTCATTGCATTATTTTATACTTTATTAAAGCTAACTTAGCATAATTAAAGGATTATGGAGCAGAAAAATTATAACCATAACTTTTTGACTGAATTTCTTCCATTCGCATTAAAGCTTATTATGCATTAGAATTTTCATATTTTGGATAATATTACAGATACATTTATTTCAAATTATATAATCTATTTAAAAATCAAATAATTAATTTATAAAAATGATGAAGTTTAATAAGACTTTAAATCCAATATAGAATGCGAGTAAATGTAAAATCTAGGTCACTGGAGAGAAGTTTAATAGAAAATGTATCACAAAAATTAGCAACATGCCAGCAATTTTTTAGGTTATCGTTTATCGAAAATTGAATTATACGCATTACTCTAATAATCGATATTCTTAATTTTAGATGAAAATTTAAAATGCATCGTTAAACATATTAGACAAAATACAGTCTGGATTTCAAAAAATATAATAATTTTTTTCTCTAGCCATTTCTTAGTTATTTGTAAAAAGAACATAGTTATTTGTAAAAACGATTATTCATTAGTTATTTGTAAAAAGGAAATATCAAAATATTATTCAAGATAGAAATTCGATGTGCATATACTTTACTGGCAATTCAAATATTTTCCAAACCATTCTATGCAATCCAATGATAGGTGATCCGTTCTTATTTTACCTTTGTATTTTTTTGAAGTTCTGTATTACTTTTTTTATTTAATTCATGGAAAGGATATCATATAGAATACTTGTTATTCCAATTTCATAATATTTCTTCCAATATAACGGTTTCCATAGATCTCCGAGTTCCGATAGTATAAACAACACTGTATTTGTATTCATATGCATGAAAATAGATAATAGTTATCTATAAAGAGAACTAACAAAGAGTAGACATGTAAGAAAATTTTGTAAACGGAAACAAAATAAAAATTAAAGAAATTTTTCAAAAAATTAATAATTAAAAGAGAAAGGACTTCTAGAAGGAGTGATGATGAAAATTCCATATTTATTGGGAAAAAAAGTATTTTACAAAACACAGGTAATCTTATATTTAATTGAATTTTTATTTGATTGAAAAAGAGTGCATTTCATTTATCATTTTTATAGTTTTTGTTGTATATAGGTGACAGAAAATATATAAAATCATACATAAGAAATGTTTAAATATTTTCTCAAAATACATTGAAGAAAAAATTCATAGAAAATAATATTTGATTTTTATTTAACTAAATAAACGTTGTGTGTGTGTGTGTGCACGAGTGTTTGAGTAGTAAAATCTGTGTTTCGGACAAGAGATGTCGAGTCTGAGTCTTGATTACTCAAAAAATGCATCGCCTGGGAAATTACAATATACTTAAATCGTCAGAATCCAAGGGCTCTTTCTGCTGGATGCCGGGAAGACATTTCCTGGCCATCAGACCTTGGGACAATATTTAAAAGTCCGATCCAAACAATCTGGCATAGCTTCAAGATGGAACATTTTAATTTTGCTAAATTTTTTACTGTTCGTGAAATATTAATAATTAAAAAAGCCATCACGAATCGTTTAAAACGAACATAGAGGGTACAAAAATTGAAATAAACTAAAAAATTATGCCAAAGTTATAAAATTACCTAGAAAACATGATATCTAGATTTGACTCGAAAGGTAAAAAAATTTGCCAATCTGAAATAAATACTGAATGGTTTAAAAATCAGAAATTTCTTGTCAGCTTCAAAATGTAATCAAAAGAGGGAAAAGTTGATGTAGAATCTTGCATGTGTGACATAATCCTTTAGGCCAATGTCAACAATATGCCAAAAACATGACGTACTATGAATGAAAGATCCCTCAATGAAACTTCTCACAGAAACGAAGTTCCACTTTTTTTTAAACAGCAAGAACTGAAAAATATTCGTGGCAAAAAGTGCATTACCACATAAATCTCCTCATATTTCAAAATAAACACCATTAGAGGTGAATGAAGAACAATATTTGCTTGATGAAATTGTTAAACCGAATTCTTCAACAAACGGCAACCAGCTAATTAAAGAACTAAAAAAAGAGAAAGGACTGATGTGTCGACATCAGAATTCGAAGCAGATACTCATCGGATGGCGCGCGTGTTGAATCCAATGTACACAAGAATGGACAAAGGACCTCCTTGTCAGATGTGTCCTTTTACATCGGAAAGGAAGCAAAGGAAAGTGAAGACGACCGTCCAACCCAACGGCCCGGTTTGTCATCCTACACAAGAGACCTATTTCTTTCCGCCGGAGTCACGACCCAAAATAGAAAGAAGAGAAAAAGAATGCCGTAGCGGGGGTTGCGCATCAGACACCGAAGGACACTTTCTAGACTTCAGGAAGTGCACTTTTTTTGACACTTTGCGGTAAATAACGATGATCAAGCAATATTGCAAAACTTGTGAATGGGCTAGACGCTCACACGGCCGTCTTTTGAGAATGTTTGCCGATGGTTCAAGTTAACTGCACACTTGTCTCGATTGCTGCAATTAACTGTAAAGTGTGCGTCAATATTAACATAAGCGATTATTGAATAAATCTTAAATGGCCGGGTAATTAAAGTGAAAAACCAGGCCTTTGTCTGAATCGTACGCATTAATAGAGCTCATTTACTTAAAAAAAAAGATACAAAGAAAAAGGCATAATTAATTTCTCAAAACATTGTTAGGACAAGAAAGATGCGCACCACAGATTTAAAAAAAATCAGTATAATTTCAAGGCATTTTAAGTTCACAAGCACTAACTCTTCCGTTCGTCATAAGTTATCTTTATTTTTAATACATGAATAACTGAAAAAAAAACATTAAATAATTTAGTCTTTAGAATGGTTGGACAGAAATGAGCTATAATTTATTAAAAAATGCAATTCTAATCAATAAATTTCCTCAGTGGAATACATTACGTAGCCATTTTCACTAATGAAGGAATATATGCCAAAAATAATAGTTATCCTGATGAAGAATTTACATTAGATGATACAAAATTTTGATAACCCTTCTAGCAAAAATTTAAAAATTCATAACTTCAGATTTAATTTAAATTTTTAGATAGTTTTTAGTTAATGCCTGCTTCATGGCACATTCAATTGCAATATGTTAGTTACAGTTTCGTGATAGGAAAACCCTCGCCTTTGAAAAGGTGGTGCAGGACAGCATGATTTAGAATATACGATTTAACATAAACACGTTACAACATGGATACTTGGTGAGTGATATGTCTCAGTTCGTAACTTCATCACAGGTCTACCCTATAACAACTTCTGTAATCATTTAAAAGGAAATATTATAATAAGATAATAAAATAAAAACATACCATCGACAATTTTTTAATATGATTAAGAAAAAGCCAGTTAAAGTATTATTGTTGCTTTAATGTGTGATCTATAAATAAGAAGGACACCAATTATTAACTTATTTTTGTGCTTTTTTTCTGTGGTATATGAATTCCAAGAGTTCCGGCATTGTTACACTGTTATAATGTTTTTTTATCAGTGCACATACTTACATTAATATATTGAATATGGTATTCAAAGTATGCTTATGTCACATCACGTATGCCTATATCAATGTTCAAAATAAAATAAATAATATATTCCAAAAAAAAATCAGTTCGAATATCTTCAAGTGATGAAAGTGATTTTAAACTAGTTAATCACAAGAAAACTTTGCACGCAATTTTTTAATGTATTAAATATAGTTCTTGGCAAACAGTTTAGTTAAGCTTGCCAACTAAGTTAAATATTACAGGTTCTTTCAGAACTCAAATCAATGTTTTAACCACATCATCTCGTGTAGCTTTAGAGATAGTTAAATATTAAGTACTTCCTTCTTCGAAGTACTTTTTTATAAAATTAGTAATATAAAAATATCTATTAAAAATTGGCAATATATATATCACTAACTTTAGATTTCTTTCTTCATTATAAAATTACTAGCTGGTACCCGGTGCGTTGCTGATTATTAAGTGCAATCAATCAATAATTTGGCAATGTTTTATCGAAATAGGATGAACGGTACGACAATATATAAAATACGAACAAACAAGTATCCTTTTTTATATATTAGTTTGTGTATTCTTTTAGAATTGTAAAGCTTGGTGTTCTTTCAGAATGGTGATAAAAGAAAATATTTATTGCATCTCGTGACTCGTTTAATATTCATTCGGAATTCTCAAATTTAGTTTTAATTTAAAACAGTTTCTTTCAAAACTGATTAAACATAGAAAATATATTTATACTATAAAATCGTTAAAATAGTTGAAAAGATAATTTTTTGAAAGTTAAGATAGTACAAAATTATTTGTACCATAATATTTTCGGAAGTTACTGCGAAAAACGCTAACATTTAATTAAAATTTAAAACCCCTAGGATTGGTCTCCCCAAAATTTTCTCGCATAACCTGTAATAAAGTTGTTACCTCTGAGAATGACTTGTATGACATTTGTGTTCAATAGCTGTACAATATTGACCTTTAACTTTGGTATAGCATTTCTACTGAATCTATTGTGTCTCCTCGGAGAATTATTTGAATATTTATCCTTGGTAAATAAATGTGATTGAGATCCGAGTTTCTATTTTTTTTTAGATAATAGTACTATACCTCCCGTAGATGTAAGCAATAAACAAGCCAAATTTCATCACAATCGACATAAGAGACGTACAGACAAACATTCATTTTTATTTATATGTATTTATCTGTACAAAGAATGAAGCCTTCATTTTTCATGTTACTGTTAACTACCACAATATTAAAACAAATAATAGGCTTATTTCCAATTGGTTATTTTAATTCAAAAGCAGTAAGTAAGTTAATTATTTCAAAAGAATTAGGCAATGTGATAAAAATATTCTTCAAAGTCCAAATGCATCCAATATAGGAATTCATAAATAATTCTCGTATAATATCAAATGCATTCATTATACATAAATTTTAATATAAAATCTTTATATTCAAGATATTCGACATAACACACACACCTTCTTTAATTATATACAATTACATGCTTACTTAAAGCTAATTCTTTTCAATTGGACACAATTATAAGTTTTTCTCAAAGTTTATCACACAACAATAATCATTTTAAAGAAAAATAAAGTGATTATGTATAGATCTATATAAATGACATCTTTTTCGAGAGGAACAGAAAATAAATAAAATAAAGTAAAATAAAATTGAAATTGTCAAAGTATTGCATGAGAAGATATTTTTTGTAGCTACTAAAATGAATGGATTTTAAACTCTTGCGCAGCAAAACGAGTTTCCGAGTGAATAGGAATCATTCACGTAAAATATTTCTAAGAAATATATCCAAAAATATCTCAATAAAAAATGAAATAATAAGTGAATAATTGAAAATAAAAATTGTTGTAATATTTTAATGGAAAGAAATGCAGACATTTGCCTTGAAACTAAAGAGTTTAGGTTTATTTCAGTTTTCAACCAATTATTTCATTATAATTCTTTGAACCTTGGCAAAGAATTGATGTTATATAATGAATGAGGTGATGTTGTATAACGAAATATAAATTATATTAGTAAATAACAAAATAATTTATTTCCTTTTTATTTTTATTCTCTACACCTTTTTGTTGAAGCTAGGATTAAATCGTTTTGTTTAATATTACTAAAATGTTATGAATTATTTCCCAAAAAATATTTGTAGCAACAGATAGGGAGAAGCTAAAGCAATTTTTGGATCGTTTTCAGTTCAACATATTCATTTTTATTTTATTATCAAAATAAGAAAAATCGAATGGGATAAGAATATCATTAGAATTGAAATCCATTAGCTTTCAAAATTATAACGACTTTCCACTCTTAGTAATTAATTTTGATATGTTTTTATGCAAAAATTATATCATTTGCATAATTTTTGGTAATGATTTCCATTATCTAATTAAAATTACCTTTAATATGATATTTCATATCCCAAACTAGCATTGGCGAAATAAAAAATAGTTATATGGTTTTTTTTTCTAAAATTGGTCTTTAAATGTCCATCTAAAAATAATTAAGAATGATAAGGTTCATCTGCATAAAGAAGGGCCGGCGTTCTTTATTAATCTAACAAAATAAGTATCACTTTCGGCAGAATTGGCAACGTGGTCAAAATCATAATTCCTTTATGATTAAAGTTGCACGGGTGGTCTGTATTTATGAAATAAAAATGGTGTCGAAGACAAAACCAACCATTTAATTATCTAGAATGGCAATGGTGACTTTTATAATTTTTTTTCTGTCATAATAAATTGAAATTAGAGGAAGGAATTCACAAGCAAGCAAAAGTTTATGTTGCCACATACCAAATTGGTAGAATCTACAAGTTTTGAAATCTCAAAAGTAGCGAATCTTTTATAAGTAATAACGGTCATTAAAATTTAACCTTCATATCAGACACGAAGACGAAATAAATTTAAAACTTAGGTGTAATTAAGTTGGCATCCGATCTGTCAATTGCATCACGCAATATACCGAATTAAAAATCATTCAAAATGCTTTGAAAGACAAATTGTTAGACATAGTGTTAACAAATTTGATTTTAAATACGTTCCTAGATTAATAGATGCTCACTGAAAAAGAGTTTTTCAACTTTCAAAATTCCGAATAAATTTACTTTCTATATAATAAGAATTTTAAAAGATATATAATTGGTACATCAATTAATTCCTAATGTATTTTTGATAAAGAACTGTCAAAAAGGATGTGAAGCAAAACAATATTTAATGCATTCATAACTTATTAGAATGTTTTTTTAATCTTCCACTTAGTTAAGTTAAAAATTCATAAATATTTTTGCAATTATTGTGTAAAAAAATTTGGAATTTTGCCATGGAAATTTAATTGTGGCGAACTGATCTCAAAAACAATTTTCTTATTTTAAATAATTTTTTTTATGAATCATCAATTCAATCAAGAAATATTACTACTTGTTTTGTTAATATTTTGGTATATATATATATCGATTTTGTTAAATAAATGCTTTAAAAACATCTACGTTACATAAGAAAGAATTGTGCAATTTACTATTGCACTGTACATTTCACACGCACCCACACACACTTTCCAAATAATTAACTTTTTAGACTTCTCTTTATATATTAAAGTATTTAAATAAAAAAATAATGGCGAAAGCACCTAATTTAAAGGATTGCACTGTAATTTTTTAAGTCGTTTCACTTTTTACAAACTAATTGATGAAGAAATTATAATTTGCAAATGGAGAACTGAAAGCTAGTCACCAATTTCAATATCAAAGCTTAAATATATGCGTTAAAAACACATTTCACCTCAGCGAATATGAATAAGTTAAAAATATGTGTTTTAAAATACATATTTTTGGTGTAATTTATCTACAATTAAAACAAAGGAGCTAAGTTTATAGAATAAATATTAAGAATGTAGATTCTTAAAATCTATAATGGATAGACATATATACCTCAAGTTTTCTTTTCTTTCTGTTCTCTGTTTTACAGGTGAATTTTCCCTTTTTTCCATTCCCACTCTTCTTTTAATAACTGAGCATATTATAAATAATTTAATTTTTACTTAAAAATCAAGTCAGATTCGTTTTAATTATCCTAAAGAACCTTTCAAGCTATATTTATTAATTTATCATTATTTTGTAACAAAAAAAGAATTTATGGTTGATCAAATATGTTTTATTAAATCGACTACCAGGCCAAAACAAATTAGAGATCAAATCATTGAGTGATTTATTTTAAAACGTTTACTCCAGTTCCATTCAAACCATCCCTGTGTGTATCAGGCTCATTAATTTCAAACCTAAAAAACTAGCTGTGAGTTAAAAAAATCAATTGATATTGCTATTGTTAAGCATATTTCATTTTATACGAGCATATCAGCTATATTGTTTTGTCAATTATATTATGCCCCAAGCAAAATCCAAGCTAAGTTGAAAAGCTTTCGCAGACCGCTTGAGCAGTTTCCAAGAAATAAAACGTTAACACTTTCTAAGTTTTTAAGATATGCTATGTTTAACACTGGCAGTTAAGTTGCGTGCAAAGCCTTAATATAAGGTTTTAACAGGCCGAAATTTGCTCTCTAAGCGATCTTACAAGCCCACACACTTTATATAGATCAACTAAACAAGCGAGTGAGTCAGAAGAAAAATAAAGCTAAGAGGGGTACTTCAAAATTGTTTTTCTTGCCAAAGAAAGCCCTCGCCCAGTGTTTTAATATCAGCAATTGTACTTGCTGAGTTGTGAAGGGTTTCACGATTCAGAATATAATAAAACGATGGAAAAAAATCATAAACAACTTTAAAGTAAAATGGTTGTGAATTTTTTTAAATGTGTATTTGCCCAGAGCAAAAAATAACTTTTATCTTGTAGTATCCACCAATTAAAAAAAATAATTTGAAAATGCAACTCTCTTTCAAAAGTATAATTCTGAGAATATGCAATTACTTAACTTGTGAAAAGCATAAATCCTTAAAGGGAACAAAAAAAAAACACTTCATAAAAAAATTGAATAAACAATTTTCTAGTACATGATGAACAGTGAAAACTGGTTATCGAATCATTCAAAATGTAGTTAAGCAAATCTGAGTCACTTCCAAACAATGGATGCTGTAAACCTTTTTTTAAAGCAATTAATTTAAATCTTTTAATTGGAAATAAAATGTTTAAAATAAGAGAGTGATTTGCTAAAATTTTTAGTTGGCTTAGAATAACTGTTACTGTGGTTGGTCTAGAATTTTCACTTGATGAATACATCAATATATTTGAAATTTTGTAACAATCACAAGCTTTAGAATAGTTGTGAATTTTTCAAAACCTTTTAAATATGAAAGAGATTGAGTTTGAGTTGTTAGTGTTTTAAGGCACAAAAACCATTTTTCTTAGATGACACATTCATGGAATTAATATGTATACCAGTATCAATTTATAATAAGAACGAAATATGGAATGTCTACAAATGTCTAAAAGCATAAAATTGCGAGTCATTAAAAGCGCAACAGTGATGATAGGTGTGGTACAGTACTAAAATGCGTGGCTAAGGTTTACAGATGATTATAAAAACCAATATTTTTTTTAAAAAACTAAAAAGGTTATTATACGAAGTTTTGTAAAGCAATTCGACCAAATCAAATATTTCTGAAAAAGTGTAAGACGCTGTAAAGAAAATTGTCGACATTCTATAACAATGTATAAAAAAGAAATAGGACTATTGTGAATTGAACAAATTAGTGCTGGTTACCCCATCAACAAACTTGGGTTAGTAATTTGAGTGTGACCAATCTTCAACCTAGTTAAAATAGTGTTCAGTTTCCTGCAGTGTAAAGTGGACCAGAGATGTGCTGTAGATTTAATTGTATAGAGCTTATTATGAATTTGTTGATCATAAAAAAAGAATACGGAATTGTTCAGAAGACCGCAATGAGTTATCAGTCTTCAGAAATTAATAAATCTGAAGACAAAGAAAGAAAATAACGGATCATCAAAATTTAATTGAATTACGGTACGAGGTAGTCGAAATAATTTTAATCATAAAAGTGATAATAAAAGATCTTTAAAAAGATAATTAGTATAAAATGAAATAAATAATGAACAATATAATGGAAGCACCATTCAGCAATAAATTATTCCATTTATAGGCTAAGGATATTTTAATTTTTCTAATGATAAAAAATGTCCTTAAATATATTAGCAATCAAAACGGCACATCATCAATTAAAGAGAAATAAGAAAAGTTTGCGCAGATAAAAATAGGTTCCAAATGCAAACAAAGCTTAGTAAAGAAATCATGACACCTACATATTCTTATTCTGAATTATCGTTCTTTACTTCAATCCGATAGTTTTTTTTAAAGAAGGATATATACTAAAGCTTGTTTCTTTCAGCTGGAACTACCTTTTACGAATCCACAAGAGAAAAACATTTATTAATAACACAGAAACATTCATAAAATTTAATAAATTCCCAGTAGATTTTAACTAGAAGATCATGCTTTTTGAATTGTACCCAGAAATTAATATTCTTACTTGCCAAATCAGATTATATTCAGATAAAAAAAAAAATGCTAAACTGCTTAAAATAAATCAGGTGATTATGGTGATCAAAGATCAGTTTCTCTGTGAAATAAAGCCGAAAATTAAATTCATGCTTGCCAAATTTCATGAAAATGGTGTCCAAAGAGCAGTTTCTAAATTTCCAAAAATAAATCCATACATGATAAATCTGGTAATTATGGTGGATAAAGAATTAATTTGATCGGCCTGAACCAAAGCGCATCTAGGTAATTTTTGAGATTATTATCGAATTAAGAAGGTATTTTATTGTTTTGAAGTCATATTTTTGTGCAAATAGTTGGAGGAACATTAGAAAAAAATCTAGGCAAGAGATTTCATTATCATTCAAGTGACTAATTACAGACTATTACCAGCTAATTAAATATCAGACAAATTCAATCATTAATAATAAAATATTGATAGGAATATGATCATATGTTATATGCATATTCATGCTTATAAAGGGGATATTCTAATCATAAGGAGCTGTAAAAGTTGGAACCAAAAATATAAATGTTACACCATAACTGAATACATTTTCTTCGGCTTTTACTATTTCAATATGCCATTAACCAACAACCATTTCTTTCAAAATATGCTTCATGTGACATCTTCTATTTACCATTATATTTTTATAGATATGTTAGAGTTTGGGCATATTTACAAAAATGAGTTAGTTTTAAAACAATAACGAGCTTTTCGAATATATTGAGACACTTTATTTAAGCATATAAAAGAATAGCAGCGATGCAAACAAATATATGTTAAGAATATATATTATAAGTACATAAAATTTGAAATTGAATTATATTATTTAAAAGTAATTATTCTCTTTGTTTCATGATTGATACGTGAAAAGCAAACAAATCATGTTAAAGGAATATGAAATACGTTCGCTTCTCAATATCGAAATGTCAAAGAACTTTTCTTTGCAGGAATTGTACTTTCTCAAGGGTTTCTTCCGCTTAGTGATAAAGATCCATCATAATGCACAACAGATGTCATAAAATGATGTAAGCACAATTTTTAGTGTTGAAAAGCAGTCGTGAGAGCTCATATATTTTCCTGAATATTTGATGTCTGCAGTTTTCTTCTTTGCCAGATGCATAATTCATACAAATACCGCTGTTGAAATATCAAATATTTCTAACAAATCAAGACGTATTTAAATAATAATTAATATTTTTAAGTATATGTCACCATTTGTAGGTATTAGATAGTTTATGTAAATCAGTAGCGTATAATAATTTATGCTATCCTAGATCTTAATTGTTTATCTATAAGAAAAACAAGCTTATAGGTTCGCAGAATGATTTTGATTAATATCAACGGAAAAATGAATTTATCGCTAAAAATTTTCCATATTAACTATTTCGAAATTCTGGAGCATTAATAGTCAGAAGTTTTATTGTTAAAAAGACTATGATAAAATATCATAACTGAAGAAATATTTTTTAGAAATGCAAGCAGCCTCAAATAAAGTTAACAATTTACTATAAGACGTAAAATAACCTGAATATATCTTTAAAATATGTACGCTTTTACAAGTAATTTTCGAAATCTTGCTCATAAAGAAATTGAATCCTCCCCCTTATAGAAAAACAATCATTGTAAATTTGTTTTAATCTATGAAGACTACATAATAATATTTGCAGAAATGTATTGATATACAGGCATATTTATATTCAATGAAATATTAAATATATTTTTAATAAAGTCTTAACAAAAGCAACATTAGCTTGATTTTACAATTGCTTTTCGAATTGGAAATTCAAAATACATGTTACAAATTCGCAAAAGAAGATCGGAATTCATTGAAGCAACCACAAAAATTCAATTAAAAAAAATCTAAAAATTATCATATTAAAAAATACTTCTAACAATTTACCTATGGTACCATTTTTTAGAAAAAAAAATTGGAGGTTCAGATCTAAGCTTGCAGCTTCTTAAGATTTTCCCCAACGGCTAACTTAATATTACATCTTTATACTTAAAACTAAAGTATAGGCAGTGTTTATGTTTCTAGATTTTAAATTAAAATGTATTCAATTCAGATTGTGGATTCTGGGTGAAAGTACGTTCAGAACAGAATTAATGGTCCTTATCGCAGATCATTCAGGTCATTTAAATGCAGATAATCGAGACAATTTTAACCATAGTATTACAGTAAAAAATCCTTTATATCATTTTGATAATCATTATAAATATTCAGTTTCAAATTAGATAATCTAAATTACAGTTACCAAAATAAATTCAAAATTAGTTGCTGAGCAACAAAGTGTGCTATAATTTGGAGAATTAATTTTGTATTGATATTTACGGATACGATGATAATTCTTGAGATTGAATAAATTTAAAAATTCATTTGGAGCGTCAGATCTCATGGATGGATTTATATGGGTAATTTTCAGCACTAAATGCGTTGCTATTTACGGTGTTGATATTATTATTGTGTTGCAGTAATACTATTTTTTTCCTTTACAGTATCATAAGTTTTTCATTTAACGATGATACAAGTACCACCATTTTTTAATGTGGTATAATTTTTTTAATAGATCAATTTTACTTTATTAAATCACTGGCTTGACACAAGATTCATTGCGGAATTTGAGTAATGTTATAAAAAAAGAATCGTTATGAGATTCGAAACTTATCATGTACTCCCTTATAATGCAAAACGACGAATGGTTTGCAATCGAAAGGTCAAAGGCACCATTAAAATGAACAGAAAAATCAGACCAGAAAAAAAATAATTTTGTAAAAAAAATTTACTTTCCATAATAAATGCATGTAAACTATAAGAAAATCCCTCGGGTTAAGAAACCACGTCATAGATATGATTTATAGGCGTTGGCAACATACTTTTTTTACACCACAGTAAAAAGATAATTAGATGAAATCGGAATATCAATAAATTACTAAGAAAAGGAAGACTAAGAATTACTATAAAATACATGAAAAACAGGCAATCAAATGTAACAAAATGCTGTGTGTGTGTGTGTGTGTGTGTGTGTGTGTGTGTGTGTGTGTGTGTGTCTGTGTGTGTGTGTGTGTGTGTGTGTGTGTGTGTGTGTGTGTGTGTGTGTGTGTGTGTGTGTGTGTGTGTGTGTGTGTGTGTGAAGTTGAATGAAGTTTTAGCCTTTTTTAAGGAAATATATATACAATATTCTATAATATAAGGAAACTTTTATTATCTATAATCTCTAATTTAAAAAAATAAGAAACCCTTAAACTTAGAATAAGGATTCTCTATAATAACAATAGAATTTACTATGTTAGAATAAGTAAGAAGATGGTTATTAGAAAGAACATTTAAGTCTTACGAAGGAAGGGACTTTGATTGATAAGAAGTCAAAACCAAGTGGATGTATTGTTATCATATAAATAAACGCACTATAAAACTATGCAATTCTTCTTATTTTTTTAAATTTTTTTTTAGAAAAATTTTCAAAACTAACCAAATTTCCATAAAATTTATGTTTATTAAAGAATAGTTCAGAGTACTGTCTTTATCAAGATTACCTTAACCAATTTGTGACCCACAACAAATTTCTTTTTGAGTACGTTAATTTTTATTCAAAACACGTCTTGATAACTGTTCATTATAAATGAGGCAGACAGATTTACAAGGAGTTATCTATAAACTGAATGTGGAACATTGTAGAAATGCACGGAATGCTGCTTTCTTTTGTGAAACGATAATGTGGTGCAGCGTCACTTCTGCGATATCTCTAAAATAATTCTCAAAGAACTGCCGCTAACATCAACCAATTTAACATCATCGTGTCAGAAATCTTTGTTCTAAGACAATTAAGGTGGCTTGGAAAAGACTCAAAGTCGTTTTTTGAATTAGTATAGGACGTCAACCCACACATAACGACAAAGTATCATTTTTGCAAATGCTCGGAAATGTTACTTTTTTGCTTTTGGTGATGTCACCAGACTTCATTTTCATTTGCATGTATTTTCGTTTTATATTTGAACTCTGAACTTTTTAAATAAATTTCTTTTAGAAGATAAGAGTCCATTAAGTCATATCTTGAAACATTAACAAAATATCTCCTAATTTCTTTATTTGATCATAACGTATATATATTGATTCATAATTAAACAAATTTGGATTGCTGATAAGAAGTTTAAAACAGTAAATTGCTATTTAAAAAAATACGTTTCTGAAACATTAATTTCGTACATGTATTTAGAAGGGCTACATATTAAAAAGAAACTATAAATAAGATATTTTTTAAAGCATTTGCTTTCAAATTCCATAAAAAAATGGCAGTAAATTAGTTTGTTTTATTGAAATGTTTTTTATTCCGTATTTGAATTTTATATGAAATAATTATCTAATAAAGATTTCGAATATTTTTTAAGAAAATAATTTTATAATTTTTAACTTTAGAACAGAATTTGAAATAAAGGATATAATTATTTTGATTTGAATTTTTAAAAGAATTGCAATTGCAATAAGAATCATTTGTGCAAATTGCTAATCAACTTTTTCTTTAATGTTTCATGAATCAGTTGAGTTAAATGAGAGTTATTTTCATCCTACTGAATATATTTTTTTCTTTTTTGCCACTGTTTTAATAGAAAAAGAATAAGGATAAGGAAGGGGAAAAACAGAAAACGTAGAATTAAGTTAGTTTAAAAAGATTTCCGAACTTTTTATCAATTTCTTTTAGGTAATTTCACATACTTCAAGTTTTTAATGGTGGAATCTTGTAATCGAATTTTCTTTCATTTATCCATGAGCTAAAATTTAGAAAAATTGTATAATTTTCTGACTATACGCTATTCAAATATTTTGAATAGTGATTGTCAGTTAATCAATCGATTTAATTAAATTTTGAATCTACACAAGTGGCCCCAGCTAAAATGATTTTGTGAGGAAAAAGTACTTTCAGTATCTCAAAACTAAAATAATAAATAAATAAACTGAAAATTAAAAATAGAAAGCAATTTTTTAAAGTATATTCTTTAATACATTAATAAAAGAGTGTATAATTTTTTTAATTAAATCCGTTTAATTTTTTTAATTCCTCGCTTTTAATTTTCGAGCAATTCTTTTTATTTTAATTTTCTAAACTAGTAATTGTACAATGCAGCAGTAGCGTTACTAGGCTCCTGGTTCCAACTTAATTAATAAAAATAATGTTTAAAGACAACTTTCTTATCATAGTTAATATTTTTAATCTACAGTTAAGTCTCCCAAATTTGCAATTACTTGTCAGAAACCTTATTGAAATCTTACCTTTGGTTAATTTCATGAATTATATTTTATTTCAAAGACTAAAATTTAGTGAATTTAATTGAAGCTTGAGTTATCATCTAAGCATGAATATATCTTTCATTCTTCAAATCTAAGTTTTTTTCCCAACTGATACTAACTAAAATATTCGAGAAATATTGAAAGAATTAAAATTGGTTTCAACTTTGTTTAGATTTTCTTAAATTCAAATTCTGAAACAAATACTACGATATTTAAAACAAGTTAAAGAGTTAGTAAAATTTTAATTAAGTACTTCAAATGTAAAATGCTATTTATGTTTTTTTTTAATTCCGGTATGACAATTCATTCTTCCTATTTGCAGAAAAACATAGTACAATTTACATCATTCAAATAAACAGAACGCTGTAATATTTCATTGATAAAAATTTTGCAACATTTTTTTGGCATCCATGTTATTGACATTTAATAATACCGAGTTATACATTCAGGAAATGTCAAATGTTATTTTCATACTGAAAACAAAGGCAATTTCACTATATATGAGTGCACTAAATTCAAACGTTTTAATTAACTATTTACGTCCATAAATAATCTTTAAAATATAATTTTTCCTAATTATCTAACAAATATCATAATAAAACTTTTTGTCACAAATCAAACTAAAAATGAAAGCAAAAATTAAACATCTGCAATTTCAAACTCCCACTGAATGACTTGCAAGCATTATTTACGACAAACGAATGACTGAAGAGAAAAACACAAAAATCTGATAAAGAAGTGTAATAATATCTTCTGAGCTTTAAAAAAAAGATGCTCTAGCGTTATGTAAGAATATAGAAAAACATCAAAGATTTCGTAACACCAGATGCATTCTAGCATATGAGTAATGGGATGAATAAGACAAACAGCCATCTGCTTTATATTTTCAAGAACTCGACAGCTAATGATACAACATCGATATTTCAACTAGAAAGCGATTTCTTATCAGCCTGTTTTGATGTGGGATATATTCTTGCCATAAAAATAGTAATTAACTGCAAAAATAAATTAATCTATACTAGTAATGAAGCTAAATGTGCGTGTGTTGGCGATCTACAGGCCAGAATGTTGGACCTATTGCTACCATACTTGGCACATGTATACTTTGGGGGCCGGAATGTGCATCTCGGAGCGATTTTTTCGAATTTTTTTATTAGAATTTCAATTAATTAAAAATTAAGCGAAATTTCAATGTTTTTCCGCCACAACTTTCGAAGATATTATCGCACAGACATGATTTTTACATCAAGTTAAAGATTTTAAAAAATTAGCTTTCAAATGGTACCTTCACATATAACATATTCATATGGTATTTTAACATATAACTTAAGTTTCTATTTTTAACGAATTTTTTTAAGAAATATTTTAAACATATTTTTCAACAATATATTTCGAACAAAACAATAAAATTTTACAACAAACCAAAAATGATAAATGAGCAATGGGAAAAAATAGCTTTTATTAAAGTGTAGCCATCATATTAACAGAAGTTCAAATTAAAAAACAAATCAACTATATCTGCAAATTAAATAGAAAAAGTGTAACTTTAAGCACGTGATTCGATGAAATTAAATAAATATTAAATGTTATGTTTTCTAAAAAAATAAATGCAAGGCAGGGGGTTCTATAATCGTTTGCAATATCTATATCATTAATTCAATAAATCAGCGTTTTGCTTACGGTAAATGCAATTGAATTTATATAGGATTCGCATTCAATTTATATAAGATTCGCAAATGGCTAATTTATAAATTATTAGTAACAGGCATACATATTGATTTTTGTACTGTTAACTTGCTCTAAATGAAGTAAATATTTATATGAATTGATGTATAACGTTTAGATTCTTTCATACTTTACTCTGTGAGTCATATTTAACAAGATATTTTTTCAAATATTTTAAACAAAACTTAGTACATCAATCAATCTTCTAAATCAAACATTAAAACTGACTGGTTTATGAAAAAAAGGAATATTATTATTAAAATTGCGTTTTTAGATATTTTCGTCCAACCCCATAAAAATATATATCAATTTCAGACCAATTAATCTAGAATTATTCCACAGTTTATAATCAAATGAATATGTGTTTGCATATATGAATGAATGTGTGTGTGTGCGTGTGTGTGTTAGTACACCCCAGACCATATGATTTAGAGCTACCGCACTTTGTATATAAATATTTACTTTGGAGGATGAAAAAGTATACCTAGACGTATTTTTTTTAAATTTAATTAATTAAAAATTAAGCTAACATTTGAAATTTTTCTGAGATAACTTCCGAAAACATTACAGCACAAAATTGTTTTTTAAATCCTCTTAAAAATGACTGTTTTTTCATTGATAACAATATTTTAACTTTGAAATTCAGTTTCTATTTTTAATGATTAAAAAAAGCAATTATAACCATATTTTCCAAAAATTAGTTTCTCACAAAATGAAAAGTGGGATTTTAACTGTAAGAGCACATTAAGAGTGTAATAGTGATTACTGTCATTTATACAAAAACTCAAACTGAATAATTAATTTAACTCATTGAAATTGAACCGAGGAAAGTGTGATATTCATAACGTGTTTAAAAAGAAGCGTAATGTTATGGAACAATTATAAAATGTGATATTTTCCACATAATTCCATAACAGCTGATTACGAATCAGGGAGATATATAGTGCAATGAACAAATAATCGTAAGGCTGCTATAATAATATGAATTCCGTGACTATCGAAGTTTAAATATATATGGGTGAGAAGTTATAACAAGACACATAAGTATTTAATTGAAAATTTTAGAACGCATTACTCCTGGCGGACCATCTGGTCGCCAAATGCGGCTAGTAAATAAATTAATTAATTTAAAATAAAATTAATTGCAAAAACAAATTTACCCTATTTGAAAAAAGGGCATATTATATTTAACACATAGAAAATATACAATTCTATTAATGGGGGCAGTAAATAACAGAATACACCAATTCAGTATTTTCATTAAAATGAATTAGAAAAATGAAAGTTTGTGTTCGTTTTAACTAACAGTAGTTCGATAGAATTTTAGCTTCTGACACTTTTTAACTTCGAAACTAATGCAGGCCACCTCTCCTAGATTTGAGAAAATTCCCTCACAGTAATGGGACACGTAGAAGGAAAAAGTTAATCATGTTATTTTTGAAAACTATTAAAACAAACAAAGGTGATCTCCCCAAATTTTCTCGCGAACTCTCTATTAAATTTGTCTTGTCAGAAAATGCATTACATGCCATTGACTTACAATAATTGAGAAATATTTAATTTCGACGTGAATTACTCTTCTTTAATGAATAGCGTGTCATTCTTGAAGCGTTATTTCCAAATCAATCCTTAGGAGTATCCAAAAATCGAATTTGTGTACTAGAAACGTTTTTTTCTACCGATTGAAACTAAAATTTGACACAAAACTGCACTTGTGGACATAAAAATCCATACATTATTTGATATATTTAAGTCACGGCGTTTTTGAATTATCCCGTGAATGTATGAACTGACTAATAGTCAGCTGACAAATCGATTAGACTCAAACTTTGAAGACGTCCACACTATAAATGTTAAATCTGTATAAGAATTTTATCTGTTTAGCTCTTTACGTATATGATAACATCCGGACTTTCTCAAAGTAGATTTTATTCAGAATTTGATAGAAATCTGCGAATTTGGTATAAAAATCAAATAGAAAATTTCGACTGTCTATCTCAAAGTGTTTTTGAGCTATTTTTTGTCACAGACAGACAGGACATTTCTAAACATGTATTTTTAGAACTAGGTATGTCTAAAACCTGGAGATTCGTCAAACTCTTAAGTTTAAATTTTTTGATGATTGCTATTTTTTTTTTTTTTTCATGTTAGATATACAAAAAAGTAAAAATTAGTAAGTTCAAAAATTTTCAGTACATTTCTTTGGTGCTGTAATTTTAATACCAGAAAGTAAAAATTAATTATTAAATACAAACAAAAACAAGAAGTTGTCCGACTTTATCTAGTAATATTTTTCAAATTATTAACTTTACTTTATGAAATACTAGCAGTATCCGCACGGCGTTGCCCGTGGCATAGCATCCAAGAGAAAAAAAAATACCTTTAAACTTAAGTCTTGTCTCCACCCGATATGACATGGGCATGTTATGAGGCATCAAAAAATTATCAAAAATACTTACAAAACAGTTTTTTTATAGTACACATTCAGAAATATTAGGACTATTAAAAACGTAAAAATGATATACCTGTAGACAAAATAATCCACTAAAAATATACAATAGAAAAACCATTTTAAAATTTAAAAATATTCAAATAAGTTAATGTATAAGTATCGACAAATAAGTTATAATACAAATAAGTTAGTTATAATGCAATTAATTAATTATAAGTTATAATACAAATAAGTAATAGCACCGACTGTTCGACACTTGTTTATCAATTTTGTATAATTTGATGGGTTGAACCACAGTTTAACCCCCCTCCTCTTGACCAAGTTGATGATAAGGCTCTAAAACCAGGCACTCCTATTATCTTTCGCCTTTATTATAGGCTATACGACGTTAAGACCATGGTTGGCGAACTGGCGATTTTCGAACATTGCGCCAAGCGGGGGTTAAACTCCGGTCGTAGATTTTTAGCATTTAATATGTTCCGACCAAGGTTGGATTTCCTTTTTTCTTTTAGGCATAATGAGATTTGAATCTCTGTTTAAAATCAGACTAACACAAAGAAATGTATCGCATATACATATCACAGTTCTTATTATTTGCACATGCGCAGTTTTCGAGCATGCACGGAATAATTAAAATCGGAATTATAAAACTCCCTTTATTATTTTGATATGACTTTAACGTACTAAAACCTTTCCCAATAAACGTTCTATAAAATGGTATAAATATTTCCAATATTCGTTTACTATTTCTCGAATTTTTAAGGTTCATATAAACAGACGCTTTCAGGAGACTTCATTTTATACTATGTATAGATTATCATTAAATAAGTTTAATAGCAAATATGCCGTCAAGTTATAAACTGCTCTTATCTGGCTCTCAAAAAATTCAATGCAATATCGGTATATATGATGTTGTAAAATAAAATCAAATAGCGCTTTTTGAAATTAATATACATACGAAGCGATTTGTATATTCGAAAAGTAAGTTATTTTGAAGAAGAAAAAAAAGCTAACAAAATAATGACAAATGGAAAAAGGCTTGTAGTAAAAATGATATTTTTTTCACAAAAGGATTATGCTAAAATTTTCAGAAAAGCATGATTCAAATTATATTTAAGATATTTTTACTGTCAATTGTTATTATTGGTAGCATACACCATAGAGATGGGATACTGATAGAGGAAGTGCAACCCTACTTTCGTGTAGGACAAGATAAAAACACGTGACTATGGGACAGAATTTGTGTTAGCTGTAACCACATTCTCCGTTCCCCATTATATTTCAACGGCAGATTTTTTCCCGCTTTTAACTGTTGGAATTTAAAACTTATTTAA
This sequence comes from Argiope trifasciata, assembly GCA_026543055.1. Lineage (NCBI taxonomy): Eukaryota > Metazoa > Arthropoda > Arachnida > Araneae > Araneidae > Argiope > Argiope trifasciata. Next base: position 861,476 of record JAPMOQ010027620.1, on the reverse strand, counting down.
GCCATGGTTACCTATTGCTGTGCAATTGGATGCAAAGAAAAAGCTTCTAAGGATAGTCCTTTATCATTTCATAGGTATTTACAGTCAACATATTCTGTTTATATCCATTTTAAGCCAACTTAAAATTTCCTAACATCGATCACTCAGTGATTTTGGTGTTATAACTCAATAATATTTCATAGTTTGGCTCAGTTATTGTATTGAATTTATTTAACATGTTACTAAGCTTCGTTTAAACTGATGTAACTGCGTTATATTTTGTTACTTTATTTTAATCTCGAATATGTTGCAAGCGCTTGGCTACAAGCTTGGCGGGATTTTTTCTCGCCAATACAAGTGTTTACATAAACATTATTGACCGATTAGTAATTGTGTGTTTATTTTAATGCAAATAAAGTTCTTTAAAATTTCTAATATGTTGTTTCTTTTTAACCACAATTATTGTATTATATCATGAACAATATTAAATCCAATCTAAATTTTGCAAAACAATTTTTTATGGCATATTTACCTTATAGAACAATTTTCCTTAATAATGCTTTATTAATAAAAGCGTACAATAAAATCTCAATATTTAATTACAAATATAAATTAATAATTAAAATATTTGTAATTTTTATCATTTTTTTTTTGTTTTTGTGATTTTAATAAGCACTAGTTTAACTGTTAATATTCATTTTGTAAAAAATGATCAATATTTATAATTTATATTGCAAATATAAATAAAAACATTTTTTAAACAATTTTTTTTTAAAAAAAAAGACTTACGTCACTTTAATAATCTGTTTTTTATCTGTTTGAGAGAATGATAGAAAGCATTTGAGCATCTAATGTAAAATCTTGAAATGTTTTTAGGCAAAGAAAAGAAATAAAATGTTTATTTAAAGAAGAAAAATAATCACTTTTAATTATTGTACAAAAACAAAGTAAAAAATCAAAATATAATTTAACTCGGATACTAGTGTAAAAAAGATATTTATATAAACTGTTTAGGAAATGAAATAGGATTTATTTTTATAGGATTTCCGGTCGGTTTAACCGGAAATGAAAATCGACTGGACCCATTGCCTGGAAGCAAAATGTTGCGCTGCAGTTTTTGAGTATGCCAACATTTGCGATATGGCGCCAAAAAGGTGTTCTTACTCCCAGATTTTTCTAAAGTCACATGACTCATGTTGGGTACACTTTTTGAGACAGGAAACAAGCTATTAGCTCCCTCCATTTATATATCAGCTCTATGGCATACACAAATGAAGAAATCTACATAAATTGGAAGAATGAAGAAAATAAAATGACTGATCAACATAAAAAGAAATCGAAGAAAAAACGACGATACATTCATAATTCATTCGGCTATAAATTACAAAAAAAAATCATTTTTTGATGATTAAAGATATAATATTCCATCTTGAAAATTGTAATTAAAGGAAAATAAATCTTTAATTTTGAATATAGGTAGTCTTTATAAATGCGTAATCGAAATATTTGAGAACGTTTATAATTAATCTAGCTACATTTGAATCCAGTTGCATATGGATAAACATTGATACTGTTAAAATGGAAATGGTTAAAAGGAATAACTTTTTTTATAGGTTGACATCGAACTAACAATAAATGCCATCTTACAGCATCCGTAACACGAGGCGTATTATTCAAAAAGATTTTTAAATTAGTTTGTTGAACATGGAATTACCAAACGTGAAACCAAGTTGCTTGTTGTGAAATAAATGCACACTAAAATTATTTTTCCAGTTTTTTTTTTCAGATTTTAAATAAAATTAATTCAAATTTTTAAATAATTTTTATTAAATCAGAGAATAGTGTTGGACAAAATGCAATTTTACAATGTTTTATTTCACAAACTCGGTTTTTATTGATATAAGATTTATTTCAATTCAACTTTTTACTCAATAAATTAAAAATATATTTTAAAATAATACTTTTCATTGTTTTAATTCTTGCATTTTTGCATAAGAGCGTTGCAATGCCATCAAATACGTTTTAAGTGCACATTATTCCTAAAATATGATTCAAACATTACAAATAAAATAAAGATAGGCAAATTAAGCCCAAAACATAATTGAACTATGAAGTTTCTTACTGAAAGATTAATTTCCCTTATTAGTTCTCGTTTTTTTTTATTTTTAACTAATAGGTCTTTTATAAAATACCAATAAGAATCATTAACTTTATATTGATAATTAGGCTATCATGGAATTTCATCGAAAAATTAATACCTCAATAAAAGTAATATAAGAATAGCAGTACGAAAGGTTGAATATATAGACTGTTGGAGATAAAACATTATTATAGAATTCTATAAATTATTAAATATTTTAATGTTTCCACGAATTTGCAATTGCAGCCGTGCTTCGATTTGCAATATTTCACAATAATTTTCCTGTCAATATGGCAAACATGTAAAAATTTCTGCAATTGTTTTTAAACACATTCTAAACTAAGATTTTTAAAAATACATGATTTAGCGCTTGAATTTATATAGAACTAGCCGCCTTTGGCGACCAGCTGGTTCGCCATGAGTAATGCGTTCTAAAATTTTCAATTCAGTCACATATTCATTAGCCTTGAAGTAATTCCGGGCACTGATTGGCCTAAAATTAAAAATGTTTTTTTCAGTGATGCTGCCAAAATATTAAATATGTTTTTTTAAAGAAAGCGAAAAAGGAAAAAAATATTGAATAAATGATTTAGGTGTTGCAAAGGATTATAAAAACCTTTATTTTTTAGAAACTATCACATTTTATAAAAGAAAAAAAATATTGAATTAATGATACAGATATTGCAAACGATTATAGAAATATGTCATTAAATCGGGATTTCAATGCATATCCTGTCTAAATTCAATCAGGTTTACCATAAATAACGAAGATTTATTGAATAAATGATTTAGACATTGCAAACGATTATAGACACCTTTGCGTTGCATTTATTTTTTTAAAAAATACCACATTTTATGTTTCTTTTATTTTATCCAGTCACGTGCTTAAAGTATCATTTCTTTAGACTTGATTTACAATGATAGTTTTTTTTTCTATTATTATTTGAACTTCCGCCATTGTTTTATTTTATTTTATCCAGTCACGTGCTAAAAAAATATGGTTAAAATATTTCTTTAAAAATTCGTTAAAAATAGAAGCTTGAGTTAAACTTTTAAAACACTGATACCATTAGAAAGTTAATTTTTTAATCTTTAAATGGATGTAAAAATCATGTTTGTGCGATAATATTTTCGGAAATTATAGCGGAAAAACGTCGAAATTTCGCTTAAATTTTAATTAATTCAAATTCTAATTAAAAATTCGAAAAAAGGGCTCCGAGGTGCACATTCCCAGCCTCCAAGGTATACATGTACAAAATTTGGTAGCTGTATGTCCAACGGTCTGACCTGTAGAGCGCCAACATACACACACACACACATTGAGCTTTATTATAAGTATAGATTAATGCTTTACCGAAAAGAAACATTTAAAAACATTTCACTGGTGAAAGTTCATGAAAATAAATCATACTTTGAGTAATTACATTAAATGAACAGGAGCTAACTGTGTAAAAATGTCCTTAACTTTATTTTAAATCATTAAATGGAAAATCGACCACATTTACGTAGAAAAAATATAACTGAAATGTAAAACGTAAAAGGATGTACTGTTATATTCAAAAGTAACAGGAATGCCAAATTCAAAGTCTCTGACCCAGAACCGCAAATATACACATTAGGATGTCTCTTGGAAGACAGAGGTTGATTCACACAGCTTAATTGAAAGAAGGTCCCCCTGAGAATCGCAGATTCAAGCAGTAAAGACCTCGGAAAGTTGCCAGTGAAAGAAATAAAATAGCAGATGAGAAAACTTTAGATGTTCTCTGAAGGAAAAAAAATATATATTCCACATGGCCACGAAACGGAAGTAGCTACCATTACTCTCGTTGTTCACAGAACCGCTTTTCGACATTTTGTTTTTCCACGTTTCCCTTGTTTTTGCAGGTTGCAAGTAAAATATTTTTTAAATGTCACGGAAATAGAAATTATTTTTAACTATTACCATTCATTATTTACATGAAAAAAAGAGGAAATGATTTAAAGACAAATAATTTAGACCAGAATTTCTTGAGCTTTTTTAAACTTGTGACCTCTTTTTGATTATGATCCAACTAACCAATAGCAATTTATTTTTATCTTCAAATACTTGGAAAATAATCGGGGTCAATGAAATATTAGTTACTAATTAACAAAACAATTAGTGGGATTTTCTTATATTTTTATGAAATGCTATCTATCATCCATGGTTTTTTAATGGTAATTGTCTTAGCTATGAAGAGACTCTTAGAGCATGCATATGCCGTACAATTTTTACGATTCCAAAATTTCAATTTTTTATCTTTTTTGCGATTAAATCTTTGGATATGCATCCGTAATTTTAAAAGTTCTATTTCAGCAATTGTTATTGGATTCTAATCAGTATTGTGTTTGAGTATAATTTAGAGAGCCTTAAAATTCACTAACTTTTTAACATATTTTTCACAATTATTTTTTAAACATTAAATAAATAAATAAAAATAAGAGAACTATATTTTTATTAAATTAAAAACAATTAATTTAATTTGAAATTTTAAAAATCTTCTCGTCAAGCTAGTAGGAAAGGTAGATTTCTTACCATCTGAGTTACTCTTTACAATTTCTTCTTTCCAGAAAAAACAGCAGGAATGATCACCATGAAACCTTTTCTCATATTCTATACTAGTCCCCTTTGGCGACCAGCTGGTTCGTCATGAGTAAAGCGTTCTAAAATTTTCAATTAAATCACATATTCATTAGCCTTGAAGTAATTCCGGGTATTGATTGGTCTGAAATTAATAATTTCTTTAAGATGATGGAAGGAAAGTTCTAAAAGTACACCTTTTCCTAATAATATTCTTTAATTTTATAAATCAGTCAGTTTTAACTATCGGTTATGCTTCCAAAATATTAAAAATGTTTTTTTCGGTGATGTTGCCAAAATATTAAATATTTTTTTAAGAAAGCGAGAAAGGGAAAGAAGTATTGAATTAATGATACAGATATTGCAAACGATTACATAAATATGAAATTAAGTCGGGATTTCAATGCATACCCTGTCTAAATTCAATCAGGTTTACCGTAAATAAAGAAGATTTATTGAGTTAATGATTTAAATATTGCAAACGATTATAGAAACCTTTGCTTTGCATTTATTTTTAAAAAAAAATATCACATTTTATATTTCTTTTATTTTATCCAGTCACGTGCTAAAAGTTGTATTTCTTTAGATTTGATTTACGATGATAGTTTTTTTTTTTTTGAACTTCCGTCATTGATTTCTTTCATTTTATCCAGTCATGTGATAAAAAAAAACTCGGTTAAAATATTTCTTTAAAAATTCGTTCAAAATAGAAGCTTCAATTATACATTAAAACACTGATACCATTAGAAGGCTAATTTTTTAATCTTTAAATTGATGTAAAAATCATGCTTATGCGATCATATTTTCGGAAGTTATAGCGGAAAAACGTCGAAATTTCGCTTAAATTTTAATTAATTCAAATTCTAATTAAAAATTCGAAAAAAGGGCTCCGGGGTGCATATTCCGGTCCTCCAAGGTATACATATACCAAATTTGGTAGCTGTAGGTTCAACAGTCTGGCCTGTAGAGCGCCAACACACACACACACACACACACATTGAGCTTTATTATAAGTATAGATTTAATTTGTCTTCTCCCTTTCCCGCATAAAATTGTGGACTTTAGGTAAAGCCAGGAATGCCTAGCTTATCGAAAGTAAACGATAGTGATGAAATATGGATCTTTAGCGTGAATCTAGCAATTTTACTGAACCTATCTTGGAAAATTTTACCGAATATTGATACCAAAATTTGACTCGGAACTATAATTGTAGTTCCAAGAACCGAACCAAGAACATACCGAAATTCATTAATTGAAGTCTGAATTTATGAATAATTGCTCTCACATACATGACAGATAGGCAGACACCAGATTTGGTCCAAAATTTGGTGCGAATCTATATTTTCGATGCTAAATCTGTGTACCAAATTTTATTCACATAGTTTTATGCATTTTATAGTAATCGAGTTCATTTGTATCTAAACGGCTAGACAAACAAACTTCCTGTAAACAGATTCCGTTGAAAATTTGAAAATTAGATTTCATCAACCTAACAACAAATGATTTTGAGTCATCGTATTCTCACACATACGGACAGACATAATGCCAGAAATTTTTTTTTCGCATTCCGAGAAGTCTGAAATGAAGATATTCGTCGCAATTTCGAATTTGAATTTTTTTGACGATAACAATATTTTCTATATTTCGCAAAAGGCAAAGTAACAATAAAATATTACATATTGAAGTTACCATAGATAATACTTTTATTGCTATTGCCCTAATCAGTATTTATAGGGGAAAATTTTTTAAACATAAATACAAATATTATAAAATACTATCAGTATTTATTTGTATTATAACATGAATATAATATTATAAAAAAAATAATGTACAAATATCGGCTTGTCACAAAATTTATATCAATGAAAAGTTTAGTTTTAAATAATTACTAAAAGCTTGTATCAACAACCACGAACTAAAAGTTTATTTCTTCATTAAAATCCCATTTGAAGAAATTAATATTTGCATTTCATAATAATTATCTTTCAAATGAAATGCGAAAAAAAAGTGTTATAACAGAAAATCCGAATTCATCATTTGATTTTTTTCATTTATATAGGAGAGAAAATGTCGTTTGCTTTCTTTAATTAATATTAAAATCAAGATCCTGGCAAGATTCAAAAGAACTAAAATATGCGAAACTTCGGGAAGTGTTTTAGTCTTTTCTTCGACATTCTCTTTGAAATGAATGAATCTTTTTTATTTAGAAACGATCATTTCGCATAAACATATATGAATAAAACGCTGTTTGCAGTTACTGTCAAATTAAACATTCATTATTTTCTACTTTTTGGATTTTTTGAAGTAAAACTCTTTGTTTTGTACTTCAAATTTTAAAATTGTTAATATCTTAAAGATTTCCCATTTCATTATTTATTTATTTGTTATTTCGATGGAGAGAAGCCATGATTCATTTTCTATTTCTTGGTTTTGGATGTAGATTTTATATGAATTTCTTATTTAGTAATAATATTATACCGTCATTTTGGAATCAAAAATTACATTTGTATTCCCGATTAGTTCCATACTCAAGAATTTTGAATTTGCCATAAACACCAATGGGAAAAAATAATTCCAATGGCGCAATAAAAATGTTGAATTAGCTGCCAATAAAAATTAACACAAAACAAAGAACGAAAAGGAAATTGAATCAATTATCTCGAACTTCATGCAAAATTGTATTAATCAGTCTATTACGCAACGTTGCTCTTATCAGTAAGTAAAAAGATTTGTATTAAATCTCGATTATGACTCAGAGCAGAGCTGTACAATTCAATAGCCTGTATGATTATCCTCTCTAACAATTTGAATGGCAGACAATCTTTTTTAAATTTGCATTAATAAAATTAAATATTTGATTTGATACCTTCCCATAAATCAATTTTTCGGCATTCAAATCCAAATAACTCAACTAACTTGTCTCCCTTGTACTAGCAAGTTTTAAAACATATTTTTATTTTACTGAAAAGTAGATCATTTTTTATTTTGATTTGCATTCCTTAATTCATAATTCATTATTATAAAAATAATGGAATAACGTCATCATTATTTTTCCCCCAATTCGCTAACGAGTGAAGTATGAGAATATTTAACCAAATCGATCGATTGGTTGATAAACAAGTATATTGTCATTCATAGTATATTGTCATTCTGAACACACAACAGTACAAAATACGTTTTTATATGCCAGTAAAAAATATTTAATTTGCAAGTACAATACCTGAAAGGAACTGTTATCCTCTAAAATAATACATGACCGCTAATTTTTCCATTTGTCATAAAATATCATGGTACAAGTGTATAAATTACGAAGATGGAAAAAAAACTTTTTGAATGGTGTCCACATTTTTGGCAAAGCACTTGAGGTTTACATATATATATATATATATATATATATATATATATATATATATATATGTACATAACTGTTGAAAGCCGTCCAAATTGTTGGCAGTGAAACGGTCAGGTGACGCTGCAAATGGGAGAAAAAAAAAGAGTTCCAAGATGTCATGAAACTTCCCGTACCGTGTAATTCCAGGTTTGTCCTCGTCAAAAACTAAAATTTTTCCATAAAGTGTCGCCATTGATACAAGAAATTTTGAGTCAGGTTCGGGATAGAAAATTTTATTAATTTATGCTAAAAGCTCATATAGATGTTGTCAATAAATTTTCACAAAAGAGATTTAAGGTAATGTAAAATAAGTTAAATAAATGGATGGCTTTAATGATGAAAAAAAAAGGTTAATGATGGAAAAAAGGCGTTATTAATGGAGTTTTTCTTCTTCAAATTTTTTAAAATTAAAAAAAATTATTATTTATTTTTTTTTTAATTTTATAATTCAATAAAAATGAAACAGCTTATATTTGATAAATAAAACTTAATAGATCGATAGAATCAAACAGTAAATATTTTTAGATCAGCTTAAATGACAAGAAAATATTTTAATTTATTTGTTTGCTTATTTATTTATTCCAAAACACAGGCCAGATGGATTTCGTAAATCATGTCAATTATATATATATATATATATATATATATATATATAATATTCATGTTGCTGGTTAACGTCATGGCTCGATAAACCTAATCCTTCTGAAAATTAAATAATTACAGGTATGGGTGTATGAAGTAATTAATTTATGCGATGATCAATCTCTATCAGTCACAAGACAAGTAAGAATAATAGCCCCGAGTATGTAAAACGTAAGAGTTCTCTACACATTAAAACGATGACGGAGTTTATAAATTCGTCATACAACTTTATTTCGAGCACCGGATATCTTACAAAATAAACTATACCTAAAGTACGGAGAAAAGACATTTTCGCGATAATTTTAAATTATATTTTGCCTTTACATGCTTTATATTCCTACAGGTTATATTCTTGTACAGTATACTTAGATGCATAAATTCCTTGTGGTTCTTTTTAAACAAAAATATCATTAAACATTTATAGGGGAATAAAATCGGTTGGAATATGTCGGAGGTTATAAAATAAAAGGTAGTTTTTTAAAAAAGAACTGATATTATTGAATTAACAAAACTGCAAAAAGTAAAATGATAGATCATGTGATTCGCATGGCAACAAAGTGAATCGCTAAAAAGATCTTCCATCAAAAAGCAGCGAGACAGCGTTCTAGAAGAAGGTTTAAATTATATGGATTAACTGATTAACTGTTCAGATTCTAATATTATTGGGAAAATGTCACGGTGAACAAATGAAGATGGAAATGAAATCATTAAAGAAACCAGAACCCCATTCTGGTTGGTCAAATTACAAGATGATAACGACGACTGATTGTAAGTTTTACATAAAAGTGGAATGGAACTATACTATGCTATATAGAGTATCAGTAAAACTATAATGCAAATATATTTTTATTACTTCAATAAAATTAATATGATTGAATTATGCCGATGTTAAGGCAGTATAATATGTAATCAATTCAAAATTCTAGAAAAGTATATCTGGAATCCAAAACAAATCCCTCACCTTCCAGCGTGGTCAGAGGATCTTTGCTGAACGTCCTTGGTGCAGGGCAGATCAAGACTCCCCAATCATATTCTTAAATATTTAAATTTTACTATTTTGAGATTTTAAGGGATCTGCTTTTGTTTTTAGACTTTTTTAGATTCCATGATCTTTGGTTTCATGGAAATGGCATAATGCATCTATATCACCTGGGATCCGAAATAACAACAAAATATTTAAAGGGATATATACATCCATAATCCTTATGAGTAAATAAAAGCGTTATAATTCCTTAGATTTTTATTGCGAGAAAGTTTTTGTAAATTAAAAGGAATTCTTTTCATTAACGTAGCTTAAGTGAGGAACAATAAAAAAAGTTAATGTCTATAAATGAAGAGAAGCTTTCTTTATATTATTATTTAATCCTGGAAAGATAACATCCACCCACATCTTTATTAGAAACATGGAATCAATAATCACTACGAGTAGCACACTTCTTTTTGAAGAATTATTTTGAATTCTTTGGAGAAATATATGAAAAAAGGAATATTTTCATAAATTGCAATAAAAACGAATGTTGCATAAATCTCATAATCACATACAAATTTATGTATCCATTACGAAATGTTGTTTTTTAACAGTATAATAGTTGAAAGAATGAAGTGTTTAAAAATTATTTCAGAAGGTACATTACAAAGATAGTTAGTTTTAAAAAATCATATTCCCAATGCATATGTATTTAAAATAATTTTTTAAAAACAAATGAATTATTCTCCCAAATTTAACCATGATTCCGATTTTTCCCATTCTTGTTTAATACCTTATAGCTTCTACATATGTCATCAAGGATCGATTGATTACCTTCCAGCACAGTTCATTATCGGAGAAATCGAGAAAATAAAATTCCTCTCTGCACGTTCTATATAGAAACCTTGCGACAGAATTCGTCAATTCCAGCTGCAGGATCAACTTCAAAATTTTCATTTCATATGAAAAATATGCAAAAATCAAGAGATAAAATAAAAATATTCCCAATATTGAAGATTAAATAAATAAGTGATTTCTTAACACTTATAGAAAAAGACCTTAAAGAACAGGCTATTACTTTTTTTAATGCTCGATATGTTTAATTTTCTTTAAGGTTCCCCAAAAAAATGTTAGTTTAAGATTTTTTTTTAAATAATCAAGCAATGTAAATTAAATATTCATCTAAAGCTTAGCTGTTAAAAAAGAAATTGGTAAAGATTAATCGGAAAAAAATTATGAATAACATTATTATTAGAAATTTGTTGTTATTGTAAATTATCAAATTGTAAACCTGTTCGGTCATAGAATACAATTCTTCAAACTGTAAAATCCACATATTTTCCTTTTCATCATTTCATCTGAGTGAGAGTTAAAGCTTTCTTTATTATACATTTCGCCATTTTGCTAAAAATTTAATCTGCAAATCATATAATCTAAGGGAAATTATGACAAAGATCCAAAAGATATAGCATGTAAGAAAAGTACATAACAACAAATGAGCTGACTCAGGTACATAACAGCAAATGGAACCACGAAGTTAGATTGAGTATGCTCTACGTTCTCCATTACATGTGAGGAGTCATTTTGAATCACAGCATTGCCGAAATTTCCTGTTAAATTGGAGATGGAAAATATAGTTTCATTTAGCTCATTTAAGTTACATTAACTTTCCATTTTTCAAGATATATTAGGGCTATTTTTGGGGCGTACCTTGAAAGTTTGAACTATGCTGAGAAGACAATTGTTCTTCCGAGCTGGTAACCACTACCACCCTTCTCAAAATTTCCGCACCAAATCGATGGTCCATATTACAGTACATCGAGCGCCAATTCAAGATTTGTAGATAATCAATTTATATCAAAGGGATCCCCTCCCTACAGCAAGAAGCGGCAGAATCTTAATTCGAATGAGAGGAAGATTTAATGTATTACCATTAAAAAGTAGACATAACAGCATCATTAAGATTTTTTTGAATATCTTTAAACAACATATTTTTCTGAATAAATGGAAATGAACACTGCTTTAAATGGAATATCCCAATTAAAGCAGTGGAAGATTTCACGCAAAAATGCATATCAAATGCTTTTATAAAATAATCATTAAGTGAGGATTTTTTTTAAAAAATTCTATTTTGTGAGTTAATTTTATTTTGTAAATCAAATCTGAAAAAAAAACTTCGACTGAATTATAAAATGAATATCACTTCATAATTTCGTTCAAATTAATTTAATATTCAAAATAATTCTTACAGGCTTTGCTGATTAAAAAATGTATAAGTTTATTTAGTAAAACCTAAAGCTTCAAAAGTGGGTAATGTTTAAACAATTGCTTTCTTTTCATAAATTCTTCGACTTAAATTAGTACTGCTTTAGATAACGATTATTGTAAAAAGTCTTAACAGCTTTGTAATAAGACATTTACTTTAAAGTTAAGATATAATATTTTAATAGAATTAAATTGTAATGGTAGAGGATATATGTATATCAGAAATAGCATTATCAAAGAAAGTGTTATCACTCTGTTCGTAAGGAATAAATTGGTTCAACCATCTGGTAACAGATGACTCCCCCTTTACCTTTATCGTAAAGATATACAATTAATTGATTACGATATAGTTTATTATTTTTGTGAATGCAATTCCTATATAGAGGCCTATAGAAGAATTGTATACACTGCACGAACACTTTTTTTTCAGATCATAATATTTATAAAGATTCATATCAAACGTTCAATAACCAATAAAATCAAATATATTTGTCAAGTTATTTTGGCACACGATTCAAATTAATGAAAAATATAGAACAACAGAGCATTATTACTAGAGCATTTATTATTAATAGCATGCATATTTATTTTTTAAATGTCTATGAAAATCATATTTAACTATAACTTGTAATCATGTTGATCATTGCAAACAGTTTCGCAATATACACAATTATTTTTTAAAAATACAATAATCTTAGATTGTGAAGATAAATGATGGGGGGGGGGGGGGGCTCGCATGTTTTAACAGAATCGGAGAATTTGGCGCTCACTTGGTTAACGTAGAACTTCCGGAAAAGAAACTGAAATAACTGCATAGTAAAAATGTAATTTTGAAATTCGATAGCAGCAAAACTAAAATCTAAAGACAAGCCTTTACAGAGAATTTTTTTATTTTTTCCTTTTGTCTTCTTGAAATACAGGATTCGTTTGGGTGAAATTATCATAAAGAACATATTCAAATATTTTCAAAAACAGCACATTTTTAGTTTATAAAATTTATTTCTACTTTAAAAAATTTTTTAAAGGAATCAAAAGATTTGAAATTAAATTCGTTAAGTGGAATGTTAATTATTCTGAGATAATATATGTTTTCTGTTTATAGGTATTTTACAAGTGAATGAAACAATATATTTAAATCTAGAACCAACTGCAAAATAATGGAAACATACTTGTCACATATCGGGTATTTTCAAATTTAACTCATAATTCGTGTTAACGTTTGATAATCAGATGTAAAGGAAAGTGTGAATACGAATGAAAAGTTTAACTATCTGACTTATAAAAAAAATTGTTTTTACTTAATTATGACGTACGAGTTCATAAATTCGATATTAAAAAAACTTCAGATTTGCTGTATTAATGGTGATATATTCCAAATATATCCTAGTCAAATAACATATAATCCGAAATTAAAAAGTTTTTGATAGTTTCAAGCTGAAAGATTATTTTCCATTTTTCTATTAATTAAAAAAATGTAATAATGGTCAGCTATATTAGATAAAATGCGTTCCTTTACTGAATAACATTCCCAGAGCTTAATATAAAAGATCATTTCAAAACATGGTCATTAAAAGAATATGCATTTCAGAAAATATAAATGGACATCATTTGACACAGATAACTACAACAGCATCGGATGCACGACCATATAAAGAAGATAATTCCTCTTCTAAAATAACAAAAACATCCTTCAGCTCTAGGAATTTTCAGAAAAAACTGCTATTCTGGCGAGAAAAAATTGCATTTAGATTTCAGGGATCACAACTGGACTTTATTTACAACACCATTTATCACCGAACCTTTATTTATATAAATATACAACAAACACACACAGACATACTGTGTGTTTATATGTATTTGCTGTCTGCGTGTGTATCTGTGTTTGACCATTCATATCATCATGAGCGACATGATTCTCATACAAAGAATTAATGATTTAGTCTCCATCGTAACATAAGAGCAAAAGAGACGAAAATTTGTCCTTTCAATGATTTTACTACGAAGTTTTGAGAAGGATTATTTTACGTGTATACAACGAAGGAAAGGGAATCTTAGGCATCTTCAAAAGAATGTTATGAGCAATATGGGTTTTTATCCCTTCGCTCTAAATGTAGGAAATGCGAAAGTCATTCAGATCTCCTGAACACGGGTAGAATTAATTCAATAAATAAAAGGGGGATTGGATTAGGAAATACGAGAACAGTTTAGAATAAAGTTAATATGGGCTAATTTAAAATTAAATTAAGATTTTATTTAGATTATATATATATTCTTCCTTTCTTTACGTGTTACTCCTGTCTTATCATACACACAAAGGGACAAAAACTTAAAATTAGTTAGCATTAAATACAAAATATAAAATAAGATTTATGTAAGCATCCTCACTTCAAATTATTTTAAATTCACTTTAAAAAAATTAAATACTCAAAGAGTATTTCACATACTACTTGATTTGTGTTTCTGACTAAAACGACGAAGACATCATAAATTTAAAAAAAATGATATCAATTTCAACCTTTCACAACAAGAGTTTTTAAAAAAATTTAAGATTTTTTAAAAAAGGCTCCCAACGAGATATAATATTTCATTGTTGGTCCACATCTTCTTTTACTTCCGGTTTCAAAGAACGCACAACCCTTGACAATGTTAAACCCCACGATCGTAGACTAAGTATACTGAAGCACAGGCACATTGTCGTAATTCAGCCGCATCTAAAAATGTCCCCACGTCTGCGATTTTTGAAACGTCTTCTTTATCTTTGAAAATACAAATTTCAAGCTAGGGATCTGGAGAACGTTAACGAGACCGAACGATATGTGTCATTCTTCCTGTTTTTAAATCCGAGCGTAGGAGGGGTTGTTGCCGAGGCGTGGGCGATGATGAGCATACACACTTCTCACGAGATTCAAGTTACAAACACGAGACGCTCAACTCAGTAATGCGTTGAAGATAGTCGTTTAACACCTATGAACAATTTCTCAAGTTAAACTTTCACTCAGGCAAACGGGAATAAGTGCGTCGAGACAATTAGATTACTGTTCAGGCATTAAGTCAGGGTTGTCGCTCGCTTTGTACAGCAGCAAGAGATAAGTTGTCAAGTCTGTGGAGTCAAGCTAAAAGAGTTCATAGTAATTGGATGGCACGATAGAAGTAACTTAGAACTAAACAGGTGATATGTGTAATGAATTGTTTTAGTTATTCGATGTTTAGAAGAAGAGAAATTACTTCAGAATCAGCAACAAACATTAGCATTAGTTTCTGGAATATGATGTGCCAGATAATATTTTTATGACTTTTTACTTTCTCATACACAAATTTTGCAAGAATGTATTAGAATCTCGAAAAATTAAAACTCGGGGTAAAATTTTCACGTATCACTCATTCCAGATATCTCCAACGAATATATTTTTGGAATTAGATCTGGCTGTGAACACAATGATACAAAACCCCTTTGAGTTAGACGAACAAAATTTGGTATGCTGGCTAATACCAATTTTTTTTCTATCGAATTTCGAATGAAGAAAATCTATTTAGAGGAAATCTATCTACCCAGCTATTCAGATACTATAATTACAAAACTTAAAGAGTTAACTAAATAATATTTGGTACACTGTTCTAAGATCTAAGTTTAAATTTTGAACTAAATCGGTGAAAGGGTTGCTGGTCTGACACAGGGTGTTTTCACGTACATGCAACGATTTAAGTAAATAAAATTTGTTATGTGATTTGTAACTAGAAATTTAGTTTGATATCAAATTTATTGGTATCAATATGTCAGGAAAATGGCGCTTAAATTTGATTTTTAGATGCTTACAGATTAATTACATACCAATGATTGTTCGCCAAAAATTTGGAGAAAGTCTCATGTTATATTCAGTAAAATAGCTATCATCAAAGATCTGTATTTCATAACAAGGGGGAAATAACAAGGAAATTGTCAAGGGCTACAATTTCACGGAGGGGGAGAGAGGGAGAAAAGGAATAAACGCCTGCACTCGAGAGACGTTGAGAAAATTATTTTTCCCCCAGAACTCTTCCCGATTTCTTGTTTGTTTTTTTTAAGCGTTTTCCACACAATTAGAAAATATTTGTAATGGAATGGTTATAAAAAAATTATTTCGATTTTTATTTATTGGAAGCAAGTTTAATAAAATAATTCAACATCGCATTATTTTTCAATCGTGTTTGGTTTCAACGGATTAAAGTCAGAAAAGAAACAAATTAAAGTAAATTCAAATGTCTAGTCCGAACATGATAATATTTCGCATTTAATTCGTTTGTCTTAACTAATATTTTTTTATCTTTTCTTAGCTATGGCATCTATAACGTGCATTCAAAAATTCTATATAATATTGTAGTAACGCGTGTGAGGATGAATGCAGTAACTATAACAATAAGAAATATAATCATAAAATATGCTTACAATTTTTTTATAATTTTGTAATATTTTATTTTTGTATTTAATTAAACTTTCAAAGATATAATTTTTGTATTAATGTTTTTGTATTTCATTAAAATTGCATTGATATAAAATTATTATCGACTAATTGTTTTTAAAATGGTGGAAACCCTTTTATATCCATTATTCAATTAAAATGGGGGGAATGTGTCTTTTAAATAAATATTGCCTTAAATTTCGAAAAATTCTTTTTTAGTGAGCACCTTTTACTCAAGAATTAACTACATATTTCATTTCCTCTGGATCCAAAATGTTCTTTGAAAGAGACTTAGAATGATTTTTACATCATGTATATTAGATTATGTACATTATCAAGTTTGTATCGATGATACTGGACGTGATGTGGAAAATTTATCGAAATATCTTCCGAATGGTAAGTTCAGAGCAGATCACATGAAGAATCTGATGAAATAATGTGGACTGCAATTACAATAATGAGATAATTTAAAATGAAAAAAATAATCTACATGTCTATGCAATCGAAACCGAAACAATTTTCTATCACTCTTTATCTAGATTCAATAGAATTACAGCGTAATTTTCACCACCATCGCCTTTTACTGAGGAGAAGGAAGAGAGACTTTGCAGGGTATTTTTTCCACCTTAGCTATCGCATCCTAATGACCCTGTGTGAGCTGACACAACACCATACCATGCCAAGTTTATAACCTCAAAAGTTATCAGTTAAATGGCATGCTGTAATGTCTACTGGGATCAAAACAATCACAACTAATATGGTTTTTACAGCATTTGTACGTTTTGTACCTTATAAAGTATCCTTTTTTTTAAATGTAAGTTGAAAATTAAATTACAACAAATCTCTTAATTAATATTGTTAGATCTTTGGTAAAAAAAAATTACTAAAAATTATTCTAAAATTGCATTGAGTTCTATACGAACATTAAAAAAAATCATTCTGAATAAATTATATAGACCACGATCAGATGTGTTGCCACATCAGATAAATAAAACTTAATCTTAACTTCTGATTAAAAGAAAAAAAATCAATCGGAACCCTGAATATGGATGTTATGAATTTTTCTTTCAAAAAAGGGTAACATTGCGGAAACATATTGTTTTATTTTAAAATAATAATACGTAAAGAATAATTAATATTAGTAAGATTTTTCTATCCCTAGACAAAAAACAATTTATCCAATTTAATCAGTATACCGTTTTGCAAGCAAGACAGTAAATAATAATGAATAATAAATACAACAAACCATATAAATCCATTTTTATATTTAAAAAAAAGGAGAGAAAGAGAGAAGTATTTTTTACAGAATAGTTCTTGAACTCCTCTCAATTTGAACTAAGATCTTAAACTCATCTCAATTTGAACTAAGATATTATCGCAAAAAAGGATGTTTACGAAGCATTAACATATGAACAAACAATAAAATGAGAGTAATAAAGAATCTCATTGCCTTGTAAGGTATTCAACCACCTGAACTTCGATTTAACCGATGCAAGTGATATTTCAATGCCCCCTTCCTTTAAAGGAACACAGTTATTTCTTGCATCATAATTATACTCCCCTGAAGTCATGAAAACGTGAGGAAGCATAGATTTCTGCCTTACTTAATTCAAAAGTTGTTTTCTTTCTCTGTTCAGAAGACGAATGTTTTGAAGTTCTCAGGTCGGTGTTCGACCTCAGGTGGTTCCTTTTAACATACAATGGCGGTTTGTTTCATGTGAGAACGAGAATTTCTTTTCGTTTAAAACAACTTTTTATTGTCAATCGTGATTGCAATTGTTTGTAATGACTACTTTTTTACTATTTTGCTAATTAAAACTAATTTTGTGTATTAAAATCACTTTCAAAAAAAGGAGAATGAATAATGATAAAAGTATAATCAAATAATCAAAAATTAAAATTAAATTTTATAACTGCGTATTAATAATTCACTTAGTATAAATTATTCGATTAAATTAGATAGAAAATCAAAACAAATTTATATATTAAAGATTAACCGACTTTGAAAAACAATTGAATCACGGGAATATAATTAATTTAATTCCAATTAAATCTCCAAAATAGCTTGATGAAGTTTTTAATTACTCAAAAAGTAGTAAAGATAATGAAGTTATGTAATTTTAATTGTTTTACACTCTTTTAGCTTACTGCATACATGAGCTTCCCCAATAGAATGAACTTTCATGGCATCATATTGCCTTATAAAAGTAATTATCAATGTTATCTTTTAATTTCACAGTCTTCCGAATGTAAGCCGCATAAGGAATAAGAAATTCTTTCTTCCTCAGCTTTCAATAATGAAAATCAGACGACTAAATATTTTATGACATTATGAAAACAGTTTGAGTTTCATTATAAATATAAAAAGCATTGTTAAAAAATACATAAATTAATATTTTAAGATACTTTCAAAACACAAGCACAATAATTTAATTGATATCATTGAAAATATAGATATTTTTTTTAATTTTATATTAATGTAAAATTTTTATTTTTGTATTTCCATTCATCAAAGTGTATTTGGGATAAATGTTATGATTGTACATCAAGCGATCTGACTGGTAGAGTACTAACAAGCAGATAAGAACACATGCATACATATATTCTCCATTATAATATGAAGACATAAATTACTAAAAAAAGAACAAAATTATTTATATAATGCAAGTATAAATTTATTTTATCTTATGGCATATAATGATATGTGTGGTTTGTAAATCGAACTTTTGATATTTAATCCTATAATTAAATTAAAGTAATAATTATTTAAAAAATAAATATTTGGGAACGATTTTTTGCGGATCGAAAAAAATAACAATCTAATTTAATAAATCACCTAAACAGGAGTGCAAGTAAATTAATAGACATGCCAAGGAGACAATGCATAAAAATCGCAATCCGGTTTTTGGCATTAGAAAAAAAAATTTAAGTGTAAAAGCGAAAAACAGTAACGAAAATATTGGTCACCCTTTCATTTCAAATTTTCATAGTATTTCTACTTCACTACAGCATTAAAGCTGAAAAATTTGTGGAGAAATTTAAATTAATTTCTTCTTTTATTTTTATATGATAAGCTTAATTTTTAGATTAACTGATTTTACAAACTAAGCAGTTATTTGCAGGTCAGGAATAAATTAATGCGTTTAATGTTAATTCGTAATAACTAAATGCAATTTTTGTTCATGGAAAGCTCTTCAGAAAAAAATAATGCTAAAAAACTACCAGGTCTTAAAATTTTTTAAATGGTTCAATAACATTATTCAATTCAATAATTTTACTTAAAATTTTGAAGAAATAAAACTTTAAAATAAACTACCATCATATAGCAATGAATAAATAAAGTGACATGAAAATTTTGATAATTTTCCTTACTTTGAATATTTATGTTTATTAAGACTATTATAGTAAATTACTTAATGCTATGACAATATGTAAAAATTGATTCAAAAACTTCTCCTGAACATTTTAAAGGTAATAAATAAAGAAATAGTAAAAAGTTTACAATTATAAATGAATTAAAAATGGATTCATTAGGACTATTTTGTACTTTAGTCTTCAAAAAAAAGTGTACAGTAGAATATTACTGAATATTTTTGTTGAAATAAAACGCAAAGATAAACAATTCCTATCAATGTAAATACACGTTTAGTTTTTCTGATATATAAGAAAATGAAGAACTACACATCAAAGATATGGCATGACATTTAAACATGTTTCATTTTAATGAAAAAAAATGAAATTTATAAAATTTCACCTTACTTTTTCAAAAAAATGATTATATTAATATTTATACCATATAAAGAAAGCCAAATTTTTCGTATATATTAATAATCTATATGCATGAAAATATATTTTCATGCATGTAGAAAAAATTGTGTAGAAATGCATGTAGAAATTTTTTTTACAAAATTAGTCATCCAAAGTTAGTTTATTTATGTTGCTATTTATATGACAATATGGATTAAGGTTTATTTTTTAAAGAACTTTTTTCCATAAATATCTTTAAAAGTTGAGATTTGGATTTCTTTTTTGTGAGCTTCTTATAAATGAAAATCATGAAAAGCTAGTTTAGACTTTTTTAGCATTGGGAAAAAAAATACATTTTTTTTCCTTGTCAGTTTCGTAGTAATCGAAGAGCAAGAAAAGTAAGCAGCCTTGGACACCAGTTTCGTCGGACGCCTTAGTATAAAAGTAATTGCGTTTATGCATTTTTTTTAAAGAGAAATATATTGAGAATAGGAAAAAGTAATATTATGCCCCAGTAGCCACTTACTGTCACTACACTACAGTATTTTGCAAAAAAAAAACGTTATGCATACACTAAATCAGTAATATCCATTTATCAAAGAAGAAAATTATTGCGTACATTTAATTCAAGATAGCAAGTTTTATTATTCGATTAAATATTATTTGAATTTCGAGAGACGTTTATCAGGTTAAAGGGAGAATTGTCAATATTAATCGCAACTAAACCAAGAATATGTTAATATATATAGATAATCTTTGAAAAAAAAATGTCGCGAATTGCTTTTTTTTTTACTTATCAAAAAAAATTTACATTTAAAAAAAGAAAAAGATCAAATAATGATGATTTTAAAAAACAGCCTTCTGAACAATTTTCGTTCTTAAATTTTAGCACGGTTTTATTTTCTTACAGATTATAGTCACGCTACCATAACGGCTGATTTAGCCAGGAAAGATAAGAACCAAAATTAGCATGTTATATTTTTGAATTTCTATATTTCTACCTGCGCAATTTTCATCTTTGAAAATTATTTAATACAAACTATTTAATTATGTAGCATTTTTTTCTTTCAATTTTTTTTATTAATTTCGTTTTAGTGTTCATCCCCTCCTCCTCCACGCACACTTAGCAATAAAGATTAATTTTTTTAACAAAATTTGTATTTTACTCCAATACAAAAAGCAAAATCAAAAACAGTGTCCTGAGTGCTCCATTTAAAACTTTAAAGTCCATGTAGCTTTTAAGATCTTCCCCTTAAATTGATGAACAATTATGAGGAACTGAATATGAGTTTATCTGCAAACCTCATCATCCGATCACGATATTAAAATTACGAGATGTTTCCTTAATAATATTTTCAAAACGAACCCAAATATTCAGAATCTCGAAGTGACATCTGGAAATGCAAATGCAGCAAAATGCATTCAGTAAAGTCAGACGTGTGATAATGGTTTGTAACTTCTAGGAAAAGATTCTGAATAATTATGCAAATAAAAAAAGCGAGAAAAGAATTAAAAGTCTGAAAATTTTTCTGCGTTACTAATGGATATTGTTTATTTCAAAAATGCACACAGTCTCTTTTATTTATGCATACATTAAAACCTACACTTGTCCTTTAACGCTAAGGAGAGAAACAAATGCTTGATTTAGTTATTAATTTGCAGGTAGACAAATAAAAGAAACTCCACCTAAATAACAATTGAGTAGATTTATGCAAGCATATTTGCCACAAATTTCAATGTCCTTTTAAGGAGCAGCGAAAAGCATTGCCGAATTTATACTCTTTGCAAAGCTAAATTATGTTAGAATCATACAGCTGAGATGGTTTTAATGGTTTGTTTGTAAGTCAGCCTAAAACCCCTCATCTTTTTATAATAATAAAGGGTGGCGAATAATATAGTGGGACTTCTTCAATACATCGCTAGTTTATACATTATTTTGACTTTATCAGAACATTCCAATGGTAAAAAAATAATGAAATTAATATTTTCCCAGCTGTTCTGTTACCGAATTTTCTGAAAATAGAGCTTTTAAATGAAGATGAATTAATAAAATTAATTAAAATGATCAATTTATAAATAACAATGATGTCCAAAACATGCATGAAAATGTTGAAGGTTTTACATAAAAAGTAAACGTGAGAAGTTTTACGTAAGAAAGTTTCATATCTGCCTAAATATAAATTTCATATTCATCGCTTAGATAAAGTCAAATCATATTCGTTCTGTTATCTTTAGTATGTCTGGAAAGTCTGAGCACAAAGTATCAAGTAAGGACTGATAAACTCAGACCACTGATAAAACTATTGAAAGAAAGGCTATAAATCGTTAAATAAACACAGAAAAAAATGAGGACATTGATGTTCCGAATTGAAGAAAAATGTCTTCCAACAGAATACACATCTTGAAGACAATTTTCTTCTTATGCCATTTTACAGCATTTTTATGATTGTCTAGAAAATTAAAGATGAATCGATGAGGAATTCTTTACTGTCAAAATTAATAAAAACCAGCAAAATTAATAACATAATTCTACATATGTAACAAAGGAAATTCATTATGATTCTTAACTTAATCAATTAAATAATAAATTCAGATCAGAAAATAAAGTATCATGACATAATTTATATTACTAATTCGATCGGCAATTTAGCACAATATCTTATTTTAGGAAGTTAAAATGCCCCCTAAAATTAAATAAATGTCAAAGTGGAGTCATTCAATTAAAAATTAAATATAATTGACTTATTAATGAGTGATTATCATTCAATTTTCTTACCATAATTTCCTTGTTTTTATTCTCATGGAAATTTTCTTATGATAATATAGAACTTTAATTCCTTGGTGATCATCGTAACCTTCAACTCACAAATTATAATTTCAAGAAAATCTCAGCTGTTAAGAAAATTTTATACATATATATTTATATTATTGTAGTTAATTCTAAATAGCAAAATGTTAAGATTTCTATTGAAGAGTTGATTGATTTTAAATGTTTCCAATAAGTAATTTTTATTTAAATTTATATATTTACTTAATTTTTTACCGTAGTAGCAAACGATTCCTATATATTAATCTGATACATAAATAATCGCAAAAGATTTTTAAAAACATTTTATGCTTTGGAAATTATTGAAAACAAGTTATTTGTTTGAAAATATAATCTAAATAATTTTTTTCGTGCAAATGATTTAATTATGTATTTATTTAGTGTAAGTTTACAAAACAACAAATGGCCTTCTTATGAGTTTTGGAATATTGTTAAATATTTTGTTTGAATTTGCGTTCGGAAAACTAGTAGGCCATTTACCAAATTTTTGTGTTTTTATATTATATATTTTTTAAAATAATTTAATAACGATTGAAAGAATCTAATATTCCTGAATCTTACAGAAATCTCAATTTAATGAAGTATAATATTAATTTTTCTTTCATTTTCATATAATTTAAAACATACGACAAGTCTGATTTTTAAAATAAGTATTTTGATTTGATTTTATTGAAAGTTGTTGTATATTATATTTATATCTCAAATATATTCTGATTCCTCAAATAAGCTATTCCAATTGGTAAATAAAAAGTTAGTTTAAATGATATTTCAAATTACAAAAGTTTTTTCCAATTCTGATATAATAAAAATATCATATTTTTGAATTTCAAAAACTGGAAATAACTTTTTAATATTTATATTAATAATCTCTATTAATAATAAAAATGAATGTGAGCACTTGTATCTGTGTTGGAACTTTACAAGGTAGAATATTTGATCTAGAATCACCAAACTTAACACACATTTACTTTTGAGGATGGGAATTTTCAAAATTTTTAATTAGAATTCCAGTTAATTAAAACTTTTAGCATTTTTCCTCGATAATATCATTGTTTAAAAAGAATTTTTTACTGTTTCAAACATCATTTTTAAAATTATATTTTAATAAATATAATTTAATATTGGTGCAAATTTTTCCTGAATTTTGAGATTTTTTTTGTGCCTAATTTTTAATAATAGATTACATTATAGCCCAGAAACTGTAAACACTTTTATTGTTTCGTTAAATATTTTAATCGTGTGATATACTTCCATGAAGAATTCTATTTAATATCTAAATTTAAATTCTAAATAAAAAAGTAAAATTATAATATCACGAAAGTTAGAAAAGAAATTAATTGAATAATAGCATTTTTAATGTCTATGGTATCGTGAAGCTGATATCTGTTACGAATGTTGGAGTGCACGATGTTAAAGAAATATTGAAGAATTTTTAAATATTATTGTTTTAATATTTATGATAATTTGTTGGTTAAAAATATTTAGTTTTCACAATCATAGTTATGAAGTTATATACAAGGGATTGAAATAAAACACACTAAATAATCCCCGAAACAGTTGGTCTGCAAAGTCGACTAATGCATAATATTTCTCAATTTAGATTAATCAAACGAATCAAGGTATTATTCCTTAAAAAAAATTTGTCTTCGATTTTTCACAACAATGATACTTTTAAAGTAACAAAAAAAATTTCTACAATGTTTTAACTGTGAGTGGAAATTTTGAATAAAATTATGTATGTTAACTATACAAAATAAAAGTTTAATATAGAAATACCGTATATTTAATTATTATGTTAAATTATAAAATTTAAGAAGGCCCCTGCAGATTCAAACTCTAATATAAAAGAATCTAGGGAGAAAAAAGAGAAATGAAAAAAAAAAAAAAAAATGGAAAGAGTCCATCCATGTTCTTCGAAAAAGGCTGGAGCCTGATGTTCCGACCTTGCTCTAAAGCAGTACATTTTCATACCAACTTTTCCACGACAGAGGCTTCTTTTATTCTGTGTGATCTACATGATCTCATGTTACTTAATAAGGTTCCTTTGAATGGCCTTCACGGTTCAGAGGAAAAGAGAGAAAGTCACTATAGAGAGTTAGCTGAACTTGGAAACCTTTTTTTATTCTTCAGATTTTATGCTATAGGTAGAAATAGACTACTTTTTTACCAAAACTCTACTTAATAAAATTATGTATCTTTAGAACTACAATCACACATAGCATTAAGATTTTAAACTCAAAATAATTCAGCAAATTTCTATAATATAAATGCAAAAATATTTTTCATTTACTTGAATGTACCAGAAAAAGTAATAATAAAGTTCATTATTATCATCATTATTATTTTAATCAGAAGTTATCTGGTTAAGAATTTAATTTTATTGTAAGATTGCACAGATTTATAGTAAATAATCGTCTTTAGAATATATCACTTTTCTTCATTTTAAGCCTTTTAATCTGCTTTTTAATGTTTGTTTTAAGTTTCTCTATTATTCGTTCACACCATTCTTCTTAAACCTCTGTTCTATGAATATAATTCATACTTTGATTAAATGACGCAACATATTTATCACAATTTATACCCATATAAAAAAGTAAAAGACACTTAAAATATTTTTGGGAAAAAACGTGTTATCTTTAAGAGGGATGCTCTGAAAATTAAAATAATAACTATAATGTTAAGAAATAAAATCTATCGCAAATTTCAAGTTATCATGTGAGAACATTATTATTTTTTAAGTCATTATTTGTATTAATTCAAGTCATTAATCAGTTTAAACCGGTTTGAAACAATCACGAGACTTTTATATGGATCTCTATTCCCCCCCCCCCCCCCGCTCTGTCTCTCTTTATATATATATATATATATATAAAGCTTTCATTTTCAAGCTTTCTAGCTGCCAAATAAGATTTTGGCAATCGACCGATTTTCAGATGGGGGGGGGGACATTTTTCTAAACATCGACGTATACATAATCTGATAGTCTCGTGCTTGTTTCAAACCGGTTTAAACTGGTTAATGACTTAATATAAGTAAAACAATTCGTATGAATTCAAAAAATGCGTAATTTGGAAATCTAGTTGTAATTCAGTTGGCAATAAATTGAAAAAAGTGACAACTTTCTGGATTATTTTCTAATATCCCTATTTTAATTAGTGGATATCGTTCACTAACCAATAATTTTTATTGATTAAACACACAATATTTTAACTTGTTTGGTTTATTTTTAAAAACGTTGTGCGAGTTAGACAATAACACTGTGATTTCCAAGGAAAAAACTACAACAGCAGACGATCTATAATTCAAAAGCTATATAGTGAAAGCTGACTCCAAAATAAAACTATGTTAACAGACAATAGATAATGGAAAAACTATACAGTGGAAGTTAACTCCGAAATAAAACTACTTTAGCAGACGATAGATATTTCAAAAGCCATATTGTGAAAGCCGACTGAAAAAAAAACTTTTTAAGGATAAATTATCGCCAATTTATTGCCTACGTATTTTGAGGCTTCAACAATTTGTTGCCTTTATATTTTGAGGTTCCAAAAACTTCAAATGAATTGTTCTGACATGATCATAAAAATAATTTCAGTTCTCTTAGGAATAAAATGCGTCAGTAATTAAATTCCTTTCAAGGTGACAAATTTTATTCTTCCTGTTTTGCCATTTGTCTCTAAAACTAAAATATTGATTTATTATATAGCAACATTTTAATGGACTATCAACGCCCCTTGAAATACTTGTTGAGAGAAACTGGCCTGTATTTGTTTTATCATTGAAAATAAACCGAAACACTTCCGCTCCTTTGGCTTGCCCTATGCGCAATTAGAGTTTTCATAATCGACAGTCAAGGTTAGATCCTATAACTCGCATCGAATTGATTAGCTTAATTATATAACAAATAAAAATAATGCGATTATCTTCAACTTATGTTTATGTTAGCATACTTATCAGTTCCTTTTATAATTATTTTCTGTAAAAGATTTAAAATCCAACAGAATACTTCATTTCTAAGTAGTCTCTTATTTTTTTTAATCTAATATAAACCTTTTAATTCTTGTGATGTAATAATTCCCAAGATAAAATCTTAACAAAAAGTATCAAAAAGTATATAAAGGAAGATAACATTCTAAGACTACAGAAAAAAAAAAAGTTATAAGCATTTATCTTATCTACAAGCGAAGAAAGATGAGTTTATTTGAAAATCCGCTGATTAGAAAATTCTTAAGAATTACACTTTTTTAAACGTTGTAACATTTCCGTGTTACAAAGAATAGAAGAATATATGTTTAAAGTTTGATACAAAAGGCATTAAGATGGTTCAGCTGTTAGTCTGTTTTTGGATGAACTCAATTTTTTTTATCGAATGTTCTATATCTAACAACCATTATTTGCTTATAAATTATAATTACTTACAGGCAGAAAATATGTGTACAAAAATTTTATTCATGTCAAATTCTAAGTAATCAAATCATAATTTATGTAACAGCAATATAAGTAAATTGAGAATTTTGAGAATTTTTTTTATTTATTTTTGAGAAGAAGGGAAAAATGATTCATCAATATGATTGTAACAATAAAACTAACTATTCAAATTGATGTAATTACCCTACCGTATCTATTAAATAATAATAATATGTACTAAAATGCATAAATTGAAACATTCTTTAAAAAATTAATTTTTCTGTTTAATTCAAAGTTTCTTTCGACCATCTTTTAGCATCTTATAGCATTCAAGCACATGCTCAATAATTAGGTCTTATATTTATTTTTGTAAATTTATTCAAATAGCTAAACCTAAATATAACTTCATTAAAAAATTTTATCAGTGTTGAGAATTTTATATTCAGGTGAACAACGATAGGTAGAAATAAAAGCAACTGTAATATTTATGTCTCGTACATCGGTCAAGGAACTGGAGGAGACACAAAACGCAATGTTTTAAGCTAAATGCAGTCAAGGCACTTAAAAAGTCACACACCTATCCTATTCCATTTATCGCCTTTAAGATGATTAATAATGCTTCTTCCAGTTTAAGTTTCAAACTAAAAGAATAATTAAACCTAGGTTCGCAATTCCGAAACTAAAAGAAACAATACTCTCGGATGAACAAAAAAGTAAATAATGGAATTATGAGGTTCACAAAGGACAGAGTTTGTGCAAATGTCATAATTACTCGAATGATAAACGTGGGAGTAATTCAATGTAAGGCATTGTGAAGGAATCGATGTAAAATGTATCTCCCCTCCTTCTTTTAATTGTTACATGATTTCATATAAAAGCAATATCACACGATCAGTGACTCTTGCCTTAACAGCAACATTTAGCGCCACATTTGGCGACATTTTTCCGTTCATTGCAAAATATTTTTTCACTAGTAAAAAGAGGAACGGGTAGCCGTTCCAAATTAAGCAATTACGATAGCATTAAATATTACAAAGACGAAATAGAAAGTGGCAACATAACACATTATAAAATTAGGTAATGTTAGAAACTTTATACTTTATTAGAATTCTTTAGTGTTATTAAACTTTTTATTTTAAAAAAGATTTCCTTTTCAGATTTAAAAGAATAACAAAACAACAACTTTACAAAATATCTATTCAGGCTAATTCAAAGTTAATTTTAAGTTAAGTTAAGTTAATTCAAAGTTAATTTGTCCCTTTTGAAAGGGAAAAAAAAACTTACGGCAATCAAAATATAATGTTCTGAATAATAAATAAGCGTTGATAGAAAAGTTTGAAAGTTTTAACATGAAAAAAGGAAATTGATAGTGTTTTAAAATTGAAATTTTATTTAAGTTTTAAAAAGCCGTCATCCTTTAAAGTTATTTGAATTAAAATTGATTGACCTCGCCATCAAAAAACAAACACTTTTTTTTATTAAGATTAAAGATAAAAAGGGACAAAATAAATTGTTATTGTCTAAAACATGTACAATTTCTTCCGATATTTTTATTTAAAAAATACTAGTTCTAAATTTAATCGATTAATAAATTGTGTATTTATTAATAAAAATATTGCATTATTAATATATCATTAATTTCCGAGAATAAATTGCTAATATAAGAAGCTTTTATACATGAAATTTTTGCTCAGTAACTACTTTTTTAAAGCACAATTTTCAAGTAGTAACTATAAAAATGCAAACGAGTTTAGCATTAGCTCGCCAACTCAACTTATCGATCATTCTCTCCAGTCTAATGAGAGAAAGACGAGGGAATCCCGAACGCAACTTTCCTGAACATATCAAATATATAATATTTACTCGCAAACAACCTTACATCAAACTATCGTTACTATTTAAAACACCTGTAAATTTTTTATTCAAATAATAAGAATTAATTATATTCACTTACCGCTGAATCCACTAAAAGGCAGTTTGATATAATCAAAGCAGCAATGAAAACGCACACAGCACATTTTTCGGCAGCCTTCATGATTACCTAATCAATCAACCACAATAAAGCGATATCAATCCTCTTCCCCAGGTATAGCATTCAGGCATGCTAAGTTGTTTACTTTTTCACACGGTCAGCCGGCTAGCATTGCATTCGTTTCCCATTCATTCATCCACCAGACACAACACTGGCGGATGGGAAACAGTATCCAAATACCACTCGTCGCTTAGTTCTCTAGGTTGTTCTAAAAAAATTTAAGAGACTAATATTTGGCTATTCACAATTATCCTTTTCGCCGGTCTTGTTTGTTATGGAACCGACCGAGGCTGCTCCGGCGTAACCGGTAAGAAGGATCTGGTGTTCTTCAATAGCAGGGGAAAGGAACACGATCAACTTCAGCCACGCCGGAGTCAGTCGAAATGAGTCGGGAGGTGGAGTTTAAGGGAAGAGTGAGTGACAGCTGTGTCTGCCAATGACAGTCAGGAAGAGAAGAGTGAGGAAAGTTTTGTTTACATTCTCCACGTTTTAGGAGAAGATGGCGAAGGGAAAATTTGATGCAATTTTACAACACCTACGATTTGGCAAACTAAAAGTGATATTTAAAATTTAAAAAAAACTGTAACTTATTCATTTAAAAAAATTGATATGAAATATTAAATGTGATAAATTTTTAAATTATATAACTTTAATGGAAAAGGCAATAAGGTGCAATTAATAGAAAGGGATTTGCAAAGAAAGTTAGTATAATAATTTTTCAGTGGATAAAAAAATCGAATGAATTTTTAATCATATCAAGAGATCCTTTGTAAGATTTTATTTTTTAGTCTTAAGAATATGTCTAATACCATCATTTAAAAAAAAGATTTCTTCTTAAATCTTCAATTCGGATTATTCCAAATCTTCAGATAAAGATTCCAATTTTTTAATACTTAAAGAAACAATAGAAAGAAATTACCTCCAAAACAGTCAGTTGTTTTTAGCTGCAAAAAGATAATAACGCTAAAAGTTTGTTTAAGAGAAGAAAAAAAATAATTTTAATAACAATTTCCATTTTTATTTATTTTATTATTTTATCTAATTTTTATTGATTTTATAAGCAATTAAATAGAACCAAGATAACAAATATAACTAATTTTTCTGATTTTTTTTAATTCACCACATCCCATTCTTTTCAATAAAAATAATCCTAATTTTCATTTTTTTTTTAAATCTAAATATGCACATATGGTTACTAACCTTGAAATGAATAAGTATTATTTTCTAGTTATACTCAAGAAGTGAGGATTTCTTTTCTCGCGTGGATCAAACATCCCTGAAACTCCGCCTCTCCATCTGTCACTCAAATGACGCAAACAAGTCCTCGCCCACCCGGGTGGTAACGTACGAAGTGCAGAGAAGAACGAGAGCAGCGAAGTGAGTGTCCTGAGCGGAACACTCCGTATTCAGGAGATCATTCGGGCTGTTGAGGAGATCGCTCCTGAAAAAGGGAAAGGGCCCGCGATTTCTTTTTTCGGTTTCGATTAGGTAGGTAGGATAGGGATCGCCAATATCCGCGACTGAGTGTCCAGCGGTTGGCGAAATTGGAGAGACCAGCCTCACTGATGGTGCTAGCTAAGCGAACAAGGTAGGCATGTGTAGGGAGTTGAGCCGGACACATTCCGGCTGGTGTACCGGTGAGAAAAGAAAACATAAGGATGTAAAAAGAACTGTGATTTTTCAATCCCTAGAAAGGTGGAGGTAAGTTAAAGGGTTTCAATCCCTTTTATCTATTTAGGTTTGATTTTAAATCAATTGTTCGATTTTTTTAAATTATCAACTTTTTTTTAAAGTTTTATAAATATAAAATAATTGCTTTTTCCCAATAAAAAATGAAATGTAATAAATATGCATGACATTATTTTATAGCTTGATTTTGTAACTAATTTATCAAATTATAAATGAAAATTTATTAAATGAATATATAGTTTTTATTATTGACAATGTTTTGAGAAATACTTTTTGGCATTATTATGTTCTAATTTTATAAATTAAATTAACTAAACAATTATATGTATTAAAATAATTAAAAGTAGGCCATTTCTTTTTAATTAAATTTGTGTAGTGATTTTATGATCTAATATATATATATATGTTTTTAAGTAATATGATGAAAAAATTCTTAAGTTTTATTTAATAATGCTTATTTTAATAAATAGCTTTTTGGCATGGTATTGAAAAACTGCTCACATATTTTGTAATTATTATCTATAGGTTTCTGCTGTTGTGCGTGACGCTCACACAAATTGTAAAATGTATAGATGCCGTAAGTTATTTTTAATATTTTTTTTAATTTGAAGCATAATGAGAAATGATTTAATTATAGTACGATTCATGATGTTTTTTCCCTATCATCCTAGAAAGCTTAGGGATGATCGCTTAGTTATTCCAGGGTGAATTTGATGTGGCAACCCTCCTGGTCTGAATCTGCCAACAATCCAGATTAGCGAGTAGAGTAGAAATTCTCTCGCCGCGAATTAAAATATCATTGGCGTGCTTTAATTCAACTCTTACTTCTTAAACACGAATACATTAAGCAATTCAAAATAATTAAATTAAATTTTCACTTCTTTATTTTTAAAGGAAATTTCATCTTTTTTGTTATTTCCTTTCTAATAATCGAAGATGCTTCCATTTATAAAATTAATGCTCTTTTACTCCGAAATAGATGCTTAGAACATATCCTACAGTGAATGCTCGAATTATTTGTTAAATGTTACCTTACAGAATTTATTACATTTTTAAATTATAAATGTCTCATGATGTTAATTCTTTTTGTACTTCAATTTTCTAAACCTTACTGCTTTTGTACTTTACTTTTTCAGTAGGTTAACTCAATTTTTATTTATAGAACTAAATATAAATTCCCAAGACCAGAAATACATATTATGTGATAAAACTTTTTCTAAATGCCGCCCCCTCTTATTTACCTTAGGTATATGTATATAAAAATATATGTATCAGATTTATGTTCTTGTTGACTGTAAATCTCCGTTTAGAAAAACTGGTATATTTTTATATCTTCAGAGAGCTATATTAAGTTCGTAATAAATAATGATTTAAAAAAAGAAAGTAATTTTAATGCTTGTTTATTATTTATTTCACTTATTTATCTAGCAAATTTTATGCGAAATTATTTAATTTCCCAAATTTTCAATAAATTTAAAGTAATGCAAAAAAAAGCATAAATTTGAGGTAAATGTAATTTCTTAATTTTTAATACAAATAAAACTTTATTTAATGTATGCATTTGTAACACTATAGAAGTCTTCACAGTTATGCAACAATGACTTAATCATAAAATTAGGTTGATAAGATGTCTTTTTAATTATACGCCCATTCGGTAACATTTTCTGTATGAAAATATGTTTGCTTTATTTTTTTCTTCACCTAAACGGAAAGTATCACATGAAAGAAAAAATTGTTTCTCTACATTTGTACAATATTCAAAGTAACACATGTTATACTAAAACAGAAAAAGTTTAGTAAAAACCTTATTGTACTCATTCAACTTTTTTTTTTTTTTCATAATTCGACATTCCTTTTATTTCACGACTAAATGGAGTCTTTCTCCTCGGAGGCAACTTAGACAGGTCCCAGTGATCCTACTGATATAATTTGATGCAATAATAATAGTGTGTGTTTCTCATCTGCGAGGTGATGAGTCATTCTTCCACTAAAGAGGGTGTTGATGGGGGAAGGCTCTAAAAACCCCACAATTTCGAACCGAAAAATGGAGACGGGTGCGGGACGAATTGTTACAAATGGGTGCTCGCTTTCTCAATGAAGTTGGTTCTGCTGAAGCAGCTAGAAAGAGCCTTCACAATACGGTTGTAGTGAGTAGAACTTTCTCCCGCGACCCTGACCCCCAAGCAAAATTCCTTCCCCTGCTATCATAAGGAGGGAAGACCCTTTCTGCATCCCCCTAACTTCAAATCTAGTAAGCTGTTTGTTGGCGAGTTCGCATCCAGGAAGGGAGGCAACAGAAAATTGAGTTTCAGTATTCAAAGATCTGATTTAAAGAGCTTCCTGCTTGAGTTATATCAAGTGCTATCGTATTTTCTTTGCAAATTAACTGTTTATGCATCCCCTGCTCTTTTGAGCAAAAATTAAATTTGCGATATAGGTTTTCTTATTTTTTTAATGTTTTCTTAACTTTATACTTACATATATACTTTTAGGCTTTAGAAAATATTTACTTAATTTAGCCAAAGTCTAGCATGCTTGAAGGGATTCTGTTTTCATGCCATTCAAATTCAATCAATCAATCAAACTCATGTTATAACTTGATAACATAAGAGAATAGAGGGACAATTATGTTAAAATAATATGTACATATAAGTTCCCATGAATAAAAATTAATGTAATCGATCACTTTTTAAAATTAATATATACTGTTAAAATATGAGTTCTTTTTTTTTAGTTTCACATTTGCTTACTATATATATAGATATGTTTAATCGTACAAAATTGAAATAGAATGGAATAGATATTAAACTACTGTAAGTCATGAAAAATTTCAATTTATTTAGATTTACAATAGTTCATTTATTATTAAAACATCAAACAGTCCCGGGAACAACATTGTTCCGTTTACAGTCAATGCTTTTAGAACTAAAACATTGTTGTGAAAGGCATTAAGGTTTACATTCGATTTTGCTTAATGAATTATTCTCGAAAATTTCATGTATTGGGCAGACTACTTGGATTGATAGAAGATTAAGATTAAGTTATTAGATGGTAGACTAAGTTGCCCAATGCATGACCAAATTTAATGAAACACGGGACGTATGTTGCCTGGAATGATTCAAGCCAGAATGAAAGTTTGGGAATCGCACCTACTGGTTTTATCAAATGAAGTTAAAGAATTTTTAATTCAAAAGTTTATAGGACAGTAGTGAAATTTCATCAAATGAAAATGTTTTACATATTTTATGTATAAGCTTATTCCAATAAAAATTATATACTTCAATAAATATTGTATTTATTTCATTACAACATCGAGCTATATAAATATTGAATGCGATGAATATTATGTAAATAAATTTTATTTACTTTTTTATAGGAGAACCCCCCCCCCCCCCCCCGAAGGAAAAAAATGAGAAAATTTAACTGACATCGTTGATAAACAATTCTTTAGTGTATAAGTCGTGAAAATCATTTTTTTTCCGAATAATATTTTCTGAAATATTTATCAAAATTACGTAACTGAAGAGACAACAATGCGATGAAAAGTATATTTTTGATGCTTTCATAATAATTATTACTATTGGTGCAAATCGAGAATGTTTGGATGTACAAGTATAGACCAAATAATTTTTTACTGTAATTTAAATGACTTATTTATTTTGAAGTATAAAAATAGAAAATACTCTAGATCTTTTTACAATGTAAACTACATAGCGTTACATAACTGAAAAGAAAATTACTCATTTTGTTGTCAAATCTATGTTTTTTATTAAAATGGCTACTGTCTAGTCTAGGACATTAGGACCCCGTTTTCTGTCAACTGAGTCTTTGCATAAGTAGGCCTTTCATCATTGTGTTTTATTTCTAAAGTCGATCTTCTAAAGAGTATTAATCAGTTTACAAAAAATTTAAACCTTTAAACTTCTTTTACTAGAGGGATGTATGATCATTAAATGCATTCACATCATTAAAACATTTTTCGTTGTATTTCACATAGAATTATCCGTGCATTGTAATCTAAATTTTTTTTTTTATGATTTTAAATTCTACGTTTTAATGTGCATGCGTTTCATCGGCTAAGGTATGGTCTCTTTATCTGGATACAGTTTAAAAGTCCAAGTTTTATTCTTTTTAACATTTCATTACTACAACTTTAAATTTACTAATTAATCATCTTAAAAAGCAAGAAATTGTATTCCTCAGAAATTCTAGAAGTATTCTGTAAAGCATGACTTTTTTCTTTATCATAGCACAATATCTTAAAA
The DNA here is from genome assembly GCA_026543055.1 of Argiope trifasciata. Classification (NCBI taxonomy): domain Eukaryota; kingdom Metazoa; phylum Arthropoda; class Arachnida; order Araneae; family Araneidae; genus Argiope; species Argiope trifasciata. Next base: position 826,090 of record JAPMOQ010027620.1, on the reverse strand, counting down.
AAAAACTGATATATTAATTGAAATTCTTCACATTTAATTTATTCTTAAGAAAGAAATACGAACCTTGTAAAGAAATAGATTCCTACTGAACGCTTATTATTAAAAGCCACCTTCGATTGCTGTTTAAATGGAAACTTTTACAATAAGAAGGAAGTAGATAATGTTCGATATTTTACTTTCTTTTAGCTCAGTTTCATTTTTTTGTCGTGTCCGTGTTTCCACGGAAAGGGGTGCAGTAGCTTCTGAGGGTAAAGACCCCTGTGCACCCAGAGGGCAGAAGTCTGACTTTTAGCTCAAATGAAGATGACATACACATTCGCTTGCACAACCCCTTTTTACAGGGGGGCACATTCACACGCCTCACAGACAGAACACAGAGTAACAGCCATGCCCGAACCGGGACTCGAATCCGGGACGCCCAGATCACGGGGAAGACACGCCACTTTTGTGCTAGGATGCCGGCTTCAGTTTCATTAATTCTGGTTTAAGAAGAAAAAAAAATGATTTTGTATAAAACAGTGGCATAAGGTGGCATGACTACAGGAAGCTCGCTTTCTAAGTCAAAATAAGATGCTACAATTATATAAGCGTACATGCATTCCTACTACCCTTCTTTCCGTTTTATTTGAAGCCCTCCACACTACCATAAACATTTGCCAGGTCTCCACTTGGTTTAGTTACACTGTTGGAATAATATTATTGCATTCTATGTTGTAAATCTCTTTTAAGTGATCTATTATGATGTCCATAATTCGAAAATTGCGCTTTGAACGTCTGATATATTTGTATTGAAAAATAATTATTTTTAAAAATTGGCAATGTAGAAATTCTTGTGAAGAAACCACAGGCGAGTAAATGATTTAGCTCAAACTTATTGTTTTAATTTCTGCTTACTTATTTCGCCAATTTTTGCATTATTTTGTTTCGAAAAATATTCATTTCTTGTCATATTTCTAGGTAGTATTTGTGTCTTTCTTGATTTTGCATAATATATATTTGTTCTCCTTATATATATATATACAATTCTAAGTGAATTCAAATCACAGTTCAATTTTTTAACGTAAAAAATAACTGCTAAAGTTCGACACCTGCAGATATTCGTGGGGGGAAAACGATTATTTCCTCAATCTATTCCATAAAAAAATGGCGATGATGCTAATCTGACGTTCAGACGGTCCCCTTTCGCCGCGGGCTTTGGCTTCCAGTTTTCCCCCCTCCGCGTATTTCGTTCTTTCCCTCGCCTTAAAGAAACATTTCAAAGAGCAATTCGGCCTCTCTACGTCTTGGAATGCATTTCATTGAGATATTTGTGAATACTTTATCACATCGAAAGAATCTTTTGTTCGCGAACTATCTGAGTTTGGGTATTTTGACCCTTGGTGGAAATCTGTAAAAGGTGTCTAGATGAAAAAAGGGATATGCATATCTGTGTATTGATCTCTATTTTTCTGTAACGTTGACGAATTACTTAGACTTGTTTGACCTTAAAGAATATTCCCCCGAATACACGTAGAAATATGTTTCTGCTTTTAAATTGTTGACTTAGGAATTCTGTTTACTTGTAAGAAGGAGCACCCGTTATTAAAAACATTCTTGTTTTATAAAACAAATATAAAATTAGATACATATATTTGTTTCTCCTCAAACAAATCGGATTTGAGGAGAAACTCAAACCCGATTTAAGATATTTACTAACCTGCAATATCATTTAACAAATTTTTTTTTACATGTTGCTGGTAAATATTGTACCATTCTTGACCGCCTTTCTTCGCCAAATATCATAACCCTAATTAAATTTATATAAGCAATTAGATAACAAGACATCATCTCAAAATGATGAATGAATTCAGCTCACAAGTATTTTTGTTTATACTTATAGAAAATAGAGAAAAAATAATATACTTTCAATACTTTAATGTACTATTTTGGTTTTTATTCGTAGCAATGAAATTTCCCATCAAAATTTACAGTCAATCTATGAAAGCAATCGTGTTCATTATTAATGTCCAAGGAAGATTCATCTCTAAATTATATATATATATATATATATATAACATTTTGGAAGGAAAAAAAAAGAGATTTTGAAGATTCGAAAAAAAAAACTCTCTATAAAGGCATTTTCTTTTATCACTGATTATTATTTTTCTTATAATTAGGCTGTATTTTTTGCTCAGTAGAAAGTTTTCATCTTCCAAGAATTCTAGATGAAGTGAAAATCGCCCTTACAAGGCAGATAGTGATCTCTTACGATTGTGGGTGGTCTTAGTTTTGGAAGACTACCCCATTCTCAAAAGTAAAAAAAAAAAACGCTGGGGAGCGGCAAAGTAATGTCAAGGTTTATGACCTCCGCTGGATTTAAGTGACAGGGTTCCAAAAGGGCGCTTGGTACAGAAGCTGATTTCTCAGACCATCTTCTATTTCTTAAAAGATAGTGGCCTTTTTTGACTTGGGAAGGGAAAAGAAATCGAAAGAAAATTTAAATGGGATTTAAAGAAGGATTTTTTTAAAAAAATAAACCACGATAAACATAGATTAAAGCGTATTTTTCGTGAAATGAAAAGAGAGAATCTTTCTTTATTCGTTTTTCCCCACAGCGGTACAATGAAGATTACACAAAGCAGTAATGAATCGCTGAAGAATTGAAATGCATGCTTTGATTTATTTAAGCATTTCATTTTCCATTCATATAAGGGTTTTTTTTTGTCTGTCTATCCATAATAATAGTATTCCCTATAAGCTTTTAAAAGAAAGATTTTTTAAATTATTACGTTTCTGTTTCAGAAAAAAAGAAAATATTGATGAAATCCTAATTTTTTAAATTAGTTTTTGATGGTTTTCTAAGAAAACTGTTGTAATTTTTAACAGAGGAAAAAAAAGAAAGAAATTCCAAAAGAAATACGTAAAAATAACCTTATTTTTAAATGAAATACCTTAGAGATGAATATTTATTAAAGTTTGGCATTGATAAATCGTTCAATATGGTGATTTTCTTCTTAGAAAAACATTCTCGTTATGTATGGGTATTAAGATTTTTTTAACCCCCTTTTTTATGTTACCTCTTTAAAATAGCTCACTTTTTGCTTTTAATAATCAATTAATAAAATGTATTGAAAGAAATGCATTTTAAAAGTAATTAGTGACTATGTAAAATATTTGTTAAGCTAATTTTCGCTCTACACTTTTATTTCACTTCGTTTGTTTCATGTTTGTAAAGGTAGAACTTTTTACCTATTTTTCATTTATTTTCGGATACGGTAATATTTCTTTAAAAACTTTAATTACTTATTATACTACAGACTCGTTCTTGGTTTCTTTTAACCCAAAATTTTAATTTAGGAAATAGCGTTTAAAATGGGAATAATAAATCTTTGTAACATCACCTACGATCAAGATTAATAGCAACAATGTTCTTAATAAATAGGATTTTTCTATTTATAACTTTTTTATAATGTTTGTAATATTCTCCATATATTAAACCCCAGACATTTTTTTTAAACTTAAAATTCTCTGTGTTTGAGCCCTTAAAGTTTGTAATGTTTTCTAAATAGAATATATTTAAGAAACAAAAAATACGCCATTTTTGAAAAATTTCAGAAAGATTTTAGCCTTGCTTCTATTTTTGTAAATTAATCTTTTACCTCCACCTAAAAGGAAATATGACTATTTTCTTATCTGAATTAATATCGCTGGTTAGAGTAAAGCTATTTTATACATGCAGTATATTTATTCTAAAAGCTTCGGTCAGATAATACATAAATTCACTGCTGGATTTTCTTTATGCGAAGGACATAAAAAACCGTGTATTTCTTTTCATTGAAGTCTACTGGTCACGCCTTTTCTTTCCCGTATAAGTACACTCTTCGATAGAATATCTGTATTAGTAGTAGGGATTCATTCTTTTCTCGCAGATAAATTTTTTATATTTTTGTCCGTTGGAAAATGAATCATTCTACGTGATTTGGTATGAAGAACTAAACGATAAGCGCCCACTCTCCGTCTCGGTTTCAGAGAAGATCCATTTCAGTTATGCCTAAAAGAATCATTGCCCGTTTTAGTTCGGTTATTGGCTATTGCGTAAGTTTGTGCTATCTATTACATATCGGGAATAAGCGGAGAATTTTCTCATCTATGATTTGATGCAGCAGTAGGTAGAGTGTATAATATTTTATTCTTTACCTATAAAAGTCTCTACCACCCCTTCACATTTTTTTTCCACTTCATTCTTAATTATTTTCTTTGTCGAAAAATGTGCTTCTCGGAATTATTCTAGTTATTATTTTTTTTCAAAAGGAACTCTTATTTTGAATATTTTGTAAGGATAGGCGAACAATATTTGAACTATCAGTAGTCTATGCTGTAAGTACAATCATCATCATATTACAACTGTCATGATATTTGTAAACATTTCTTAAAATTAACTCTAAAAGATAAATTAAAATATTTAAAAAATCCTACATAACATTAAATCAATGCCAATTTAGTAGAGATTCTTTACAGACATAATAATAATGTCAGTGATATTGTATGCTCGCATATACATATATACAATATAAATGCATAGAAATGTTGCTAAGCAGGTAGGTATACAAACGTACAGATATAACGAAATAATCTTCATTCATCTCACTTGATGTTTGTAAAAAAATGTTCTAAAAGAATAAAAACTGTTGCAATAATAGTTGCATTAGTAATTCCTAAAAATAAATAAGTAATTAAATAATATGCGAAATATTAGTAGTGTCATAAAATCATATTTCACACGTATTTAAGCTCATTATGAATAAATTTAGATTTAAAATGAAAAAATAAAATGAATTTTTTAATAAAACCATTCTAGAATGTCAAATCATTTCATTATAATGAATCTACCCATACGATGCACATTTTTGTAAAACATTCAAACCATACGGTAGAAATTTCTTTTCTTTTTTATTCCAGAATATGAAATCAATTTAAAATAAAAGTTTCTTTTAAATTCCCACGCAAAAATATCTGCTTTGATTTGTATTGAACAATTGAAGGGTTTGCTGCAAAAAGGATGTGGTTTCAGTTTGGGAAAATTTAGAGTTACATGCGATTTTATCTTAAATTTTATCACATGATAATTTTATTTGGTATCAAAGAGTTGTAGCGCCAATCGTTAATTCTCGCATTACTTATGAAGCTATCTGTCTCAATGGAATTTAGAATTTTTAGGCATTTTTTATGGCTTTCTGCAAATTTGAGTAATTGAAGCTATCTCCTTTTTGCAGCAAGCCCTTCAATTACAATTCACGAGAGTGTTAAAGTACTTTTTATAAGAATCTTTTCCCTTTCTTTTTTACTACAAAATGATAGGAATTTTTTTATTGTCTCAAAAAGCTTTAAATGTCATTGAAAATGCTTTCTCATATATCATTTTTTATTATTGCTACTTTACTTTGTTTCCAAATTTCTAAATAACATTGACAAATTTACTATTTTCAAATCAATTCTTCGTGACGCTATTAAAGGCAGAAATAAACAATTAAATAATAAAACAGACGAATAAATGGGCAATTTAACATATAAATCAGGGAGAAAAATAAGGCAGCAGTATAACGTGCGAGCGCCCACGCTTTCAAAGAGAGCCGAAGTCGTGGGAAGACGTTGTCCTTGTAATAAAAAAAATTGTAGTTGTCTTAACAAGGGTACCACCAATTAAATATTTTTTAAAACATGAGTTGATAAACAGACAAGTTGACTTTGGTATTGATTTCAGTAGGGATGTGTTTGTCTGCGTCTATAATGCTGGCTTTATTCTCGACGTTTCAAGATATAAAACCTCAGTGATGAAAACATCATATCCTGTAAGGATATACGACTTGTTTGTATTTACTTTTCCCTGTGGACGAGGGCATGGTGAAAAATAGTACGCATATAAGTTTCCCGTTTTTATTGAATACGAATGTCATTAGCTTAAATGGGTTGGACGGTTCCGAAGTATCCTAATTTTTTGTCAAAGTTGGTATAAAAAGTTGACCTTTAACAGCTGAGCTCAATACTACAAAATCATTATCAATTTTTTTATTAATATGTCTGACTTTGAACTACACTTACTTTTATTTTATTGTACTGTCGCTATTTGTCTTATCAATGCCTTATGAATCTGCCTGATGTGAATGAACTAAACTATTTGCTAATTTTTTAAAAAAAATTAATAATGAATGTTTAAAAAATTGCTTTTTTTAGCACTGTTTATCAAATTATTTTTTAATTTTTGATTAAAACAATTTTTTTTTTTGAAAATTATGTCCCAGCTTTTATTTTTCATACTATCGAAATTTTAATAATTGATTTTTTTCATAACATCTTTTACATTTAAACAAATGTGTCATATTTTTATTGATTAATTAGTTGAACTTATGCACTGCAATAATTTTAACACTTTTAAATTTGATATTAATATAATTAAAATAGTTATTTTAATACAATAATTACTGGTAAACCATTCATATATAAAAGTCTAATGTTTTTAATACAATATATAGTCTAATATTATAAACACTTTTATATTTTGTATTCATTAGATCAAGTTAAAACTATTTTTACTTTCTAATTCAAGTAATTAACTCGTAGAAAAGAAATGATTATATTGTTTTACTGGAGTTCTCAGTTACGTAGCAGGATTCTCTCACCCCATAATTATTTAATTTTTAAAATATTATTAAAAATTTCGGGAAAATAATTATTAAAGTTAAAATAATATTTATAAAAGTATAAAAATCGCACAAGTATTAATAAAATGTTATATATTAATTTCTTAGTAACCCAAAATATGAAGAAAAGAAGTTGGAGTAATTCAACAAAATGTTGAAAAATTAAGATGAATAAAACTTGTTGTGAATCCATGGGTTCTTGGCTGGATAAAATTAAAAAAATTTTTCCATACAAACTTCAGCATCAACAAAAAACAATTGATCTCAGTCTGGTATGGATGCCTGTCTGAAAGAAGGTAGAAAAAGCATCGTATCTTTAAAAAATGGACTAGAAAACTATTTAGTTTTCTCTACTGATTGCACTTATTTGCTTTAATTTCTATCCGAATAAAAGTCTCTTGTTTTAAATATTCTTCTTCCTATCTATTTTTTAAATCTACGTCTTCTAGAACACCTAAAATTTCTGAACATTTTCTCAAAACAAATTTCATCTCAGATGTATAAGGCGTCACCCTTTGAGTTCAGCTGCTCGTTTCAAGTTTCCCATTCCTTTTTCTTTTTCCCCATCTTCCCCATGTAAAACCAAGTGAAAAGTAGAGCCAAAAGAGAACAGGAAGAGACCCGATGACGCTGAACAGCTGATCAACAGTCTGCTGTAAGCTAAACATTATCTTATTTTAGATTGCTCGCCTTGGGAGAGAGCATCCTTGAACGAACGTTCCTCGCTCTCAAACGCAAGAGTCAATTCGGGAACACCTTTCTTAGGGCTGGATAAATAAAAGCCAACTGTGGAATGTGGAAGCACAATAGCATTTAGGACGATCAACTTCGATACTTCTTTCCCTTCCATCTCTTTTTCTGTGTTGCAAAATTCTTTAGTGAATTAGTTAGTACCTTTCTTTTTTGCTTAGTACCTCTAGTATTTAGAAAGAAAAAGAAAACCCATCCATTTTATGTGTGGTTGAATACCAAATGAAAATATTAAAACTAAGGGAACTGAGCAGCCTGTTTTTTTTTATCCCATTGTCAAACATTATACAAGAATAATGTTGTGATCAAGAAATATCATTTGTTGAAAAAAATCTTATATTATTTAAAGGTATAAAATGCACATTTAGATATTTTATTTCGCATTTATCACAGTAAACTAATCCTATTTTTGTCTCAAAGACTTAATTACCTGTAATTTTTGGATTCTTAGAGAGTTTTTTTTAATCCTCCTTATTATTTTGTTTGTGTTGTTGTTATTGTTTACTTCCTCTCTTCTTTAACATATAATTTGCTCATTAACAATATTTTTTAGAGACAAATAAATCCATATTTTACATTTGTATGTTTCCGAAATATATTTATTCACTCTTTAAAATTATTATTTTTCTCAACTTGAATGTAATCGATTTTTGTTTGGAGGAATTTCAGTATGGTTTAGTTACAGCTTTTAAACATAAGCAATTTAAAAGAAAATATTCATAATTTGTAAAAATTCCACGTTGGATGGCTTGAAACAAAAATTTTCTCTTTAAAAGAAGATGGAAATTAAATCAGTATATATTAATTAATACCTCTCATTTAAATGTGACTTGTTGATTTTTGGTAAGGTTTTTTAATACAATAAAATTTAATCAAAAACATTTTTTACTTATGATTTACTGGACGAGATTTTTTTTTCAAGTTTTTTATTTACGTCTATTTAGAGTTACACATAAAATTATATATATATATATATATATATATTACAGTCAGTTTGGTTAATCCTGTTATTATTAAATAATGAGTTAACCGGTCAATAAATAATTAATTGGCCAGTTATTATTAATAATAGTCAGTCATCAATCGATAAATAACTTCAAACTTTATTATTAATATTCAATTAATAGCTTTGACCATGTCTATATATCCTTTCTGGTACAAATATTTTTTAACATAAAAAAACCTGTAAGAGTTCTTAATAGTCTTTAGAACCGTAGTAGTTTTTAATATATATATTTACTTACTTTGATCAGATTATTTCTTTTAGAATTTTATAAATTGTATTTAATATCAAATGATTACATATTGCGTTATTACCCCCCGCACTAAGATTTAAAAAACGACCAACTGGAAATGGTTATATTTTCTCTCATATCCTAACGAATTATTAGATTTCAATTTAGACTGTACATTTTTAACACCTCAACAAATTTATCTATAACCTGAACGCTAAATATTATTATTTGTCTGTAAGTAGCCATCTTCATGACTGCCGTGTCAAGAGGCCATCGCTCCACCAGTAGGGGTTGTCTAAGAAGCACTTTAAGCAAATTTACATGCCTCGTTATCGCATATTGTAGAGAATTTTTTTCGAAGACCCCTAGCGAAGCATTTTGCGGTTGAAAAAAACTTCCTTCCCCCCTCACGGTTTCAAAGAAAAAGAGCGACGAACAGAGGATTTTATCGTGACCCACTGCTTTAGCGAGTGACTACATAGCTTATACAATGTTTCTCGAGACAGCTTAAATTTCAGGGATCATATAAATATTTAATTATTTACATAAAGATATTACGCAGGCAGCAGGCTAAAATATAGATAAGAAATTGTCAATTATGGGATAAATTCCTTCTTCAGTCTGTTGGAGAGCTTTCATCTTCAATTTCTAATTAATGCTGCAATAGTCTTCTTTTGATTTAAGTCATTAAATAATATCTGTAATAAAATGATACCATTTCTAAACTGGATATTTTCAAACTTTTTCAAACATTAATTAAATAAATTTAAATTAATAATTTTGAAGTAGGTATGAAAAATAATCTTTAAAAATAATTTTGTGCCAAATTTTAAAATTGGATTAAGAAATAAATTATTTGAAAATAAGCATATAGAAAATACATTTCGAAATTTAAAAAATTAATCAAGCTGAACGCCAGAGTGCATCTTTTATTTCATATAAAAGAGACGCAATAAAAACAACAAATGTGGAGAGGAGCGTAAATTAATACTTCAAATGAAATAGGAGCTAACTTGTAACTTCCTAGCTTGTTTGTTTAAAGTCGTCCTTGAATATTTCAGGAAAAACAGCAAGGGTAATAATAATAATATACTTGTCTCAAAAGTTATTATTTGTTGAAAGCTCACAATCGTAGTGTTGAAATTTAGTTATCATGGGCATAAAAAAGCTCCAAAATTCACTCATTTATTTTAGATTGGTTTCTATCTCCATTGCAACATCTTCTAGTCTCTCACATTTATCAAATTCGAAAGATATTTTAATCATCTCGATGATTCTATGAGAAAAACTAAGTCTATTGTAATATTAATATAGAATTATTTTTATATGTAATTTTAGAACTTCTTGCAATCATTGCCTTTTTATTCATTTATGAGAATTATTATTAGTATTATTTGCGAAGAGAATTTGGTTTAAAATCGTATTTTTTCCATGTAATAAAAATTAACAAATTCTAAGAAAATTGATACATAATTTTTATGCCATTATTTGAATCGTCTGAATTATTTTTAATTTGTTTCACATTTTAAAATTAATATTTTTAATTGTAACCTGAGTAAGACAAAATATTGGACGCAGTGATGAAATAAAAATTAACCACAGTATTCTAAATTTGTAAAATATTTTTTTCACCATAAATTATAGTAATATATTTATGATATGCTTCTAAAATTAAATTTTCTAGTATTGAATATGCAACATATGTGTGTGTGTGAGAGAGAGAGATTTCTAAATGTACGTTTCATGTGCTGTTACCACGAATTAAAACCTTTTTAATGAGTTTTATGGCCGAACATTTCTATTTTATTATCTTCTATATTTTTAGTACCCTTTAAGGATTTCGATATTATTAATGAATGTATAGCACTGTAGTCCTCACACCAGCTTTCTCTACAAAAGGATTCTCGCTAGTTTCTCAAAACATTAGAAAGAAACAGTAATTGTATGAGTTAAGGTTTAAATAGGGGACTGGGTTTTATATTTTTATTTACTTTCATAAGAAAAATTATAAAAAGAAGCAGTTATTATTTTGATAATTCCCGGAATTTCTCCAAGGCTGATAATCAAATGAATATGTGTTTGCTTATATGAATGAATGAATGTGTGTGTGTGTGTGTGTGTGTGTGTGTGTGTGTGTGTGTGTGTGT
>JAPMOQ010027620.1:782794-815271 GCA_026543055.1 Argiope trifasciata | reverse complement strand
GTGTGTGTGTGTGTGTGTGTGTGTGTGTGTGTGTGTGTGTGTGTGTGCGCGCGCCTTAGGGCACTGCTCCCCATTCCATATGATTTAGAGCTATCGCACTTTGTATGTAAATATTTACTTTAAAGGATGAAAAAGTATACATAAACGGAGGTGTTTTTTTTTTAACTTTAATTAATCAAAAATTAAGCTAACTTTCTAAACCACGAAACTGTTTTCAAATTCTCTTAAAAAGGATTTTATTTCATTGATAACAATGTTTTAACCTATAAATTAAGTTTCTGTTTTAATGAATTTTTTTAACTAATACTTTAACCATATTTTCCAACAATTCATTTCTCGCAAAATGAAAGCAGAATTTGACCTACAAGAGCACGTTAAGAGTGTACCAGTGATTGCCACCAATTTGACAAAAACTCAAACGGAATGATTAAATTAACTCTTATTGCAAAACCGTGGGAAGTATGATGCTCAGTACGTGTTGAAATGGTAGCGTAATGCTATGGAATAAATATAAGATGTGATTTTTTTCCACATAATTCCACAACAGCTGATTGCACATCAGAGAGATATATAGTACAATATACAAATAATCGGAAGGCTTCTATAATAATACGAGTTAAGTGACTATCGAGGTTTGAAGTTTAAATATATTTGTCTGATAAGTTATAAAGAGAGCAAGGTACGTAAGTATTTAATTGAAAATGTTAGAACGCACTACCCATCGCATACCAGCTGGTCGCCAAAGGGGGCTAGTTTTTTATAAAAATATATATAGATGGTTTTAAATTTTATAAATAATCCTTGAAAGCAATATATTCCCCCTATTACACCAAAAGAAATTTCTGAAAAAATGTGCATGCAGCAAAATTATATTTAATCTTAACATAGTCACCTTTTATTTCCTATTCCTTTATATACATCGTTTTTAATTGTATTAATAAGAGACTGATGTCAGAAAAATTGAACTACAGGTTTTTTTTGTTATATTTTTAGTTTCGAAGTTGAAAAAAATATTATTTAATCGGATTAATATACAAGAACAATTAATTTACGTCTTATTAATCACAAATAAATAAGAAATTGTAAATAATAATTGAGTAATTGATAGAGATTATTTAAAAATTAAAACCTTAAAAGGATTATATCAAAATGAAAAAATTATACTATACTGATATTTTATATTTCTCCACTTATGATATTAAATTTTATTTATTAGTATGGTGCTGACTAACTTTTATCATTATTGTTTTAATAGATTATCTTAAATGCAAACATTTTAAAGCAAATCATTCCCCAAGTTTATCGGAGAAAAAAACACCCATTGAATGCAAATCACCAGCCTCATTATTTGATTATAAAAGTTGAAGACTATCTTCAGACAGAACGATAGAACATCTGCAGATGAGGATGCAGTTCATTTCCTTCGGTTGATATTCCTTGGACAAGATAGCAGCTGGCTCCATCTTATCTGCTAAAGCATACGACTGATAAAATGCATAAAGCAGTTAAAAAAAAAGCGACTCCGAAGCTTCAGAATGTTTATTTTACTAACCTTTTACCTTGGTCATTTCGATAATCATGGTAATAAAAGTTTCAAGATAGTAGAGTAGAGGCCCGAGTTTAATGTGTGATGAGAACTTTGCCATTGCTTGAATAGTTATATGTTCTATAAATCAAATATTTAATGATAGAATTAGTTTATCTATAAGGTGTCTTTCCTAAAAAACGGGATTTTATATTAAAAATTTTTTATAACTGAATATTAGAGACTTTTTCTATCAGCTTTCACGTTGATTCTGACATACAGCGCCATCTTGGACCCGATCTCACCATGGAAAAACTGTGCAAGCTCAAAAATATATTATATGTAATGATAGATAAACTGTAAAAAGGATGTAAAAGGATGTACTGTTAAACTAAATACATTCATGATTTTTATTATTTCTATTTATTTAAATGAAGAGTTTAGATGTGGGTAAGATTGAAAAATATTCATATGTAATCAATATATGATTCGTATCAAATATTTTCTCAAAAAAAAAAAAAGTGAAGTTTGGTTGTCCAGACATATTCTTCATGTAGGATGTTTATGTGTTGAAGGCAAGATTCATTTAGATGCTATAATATCATTAATTTTGCAATCTTTTTTTTTATACTGATTTTTTTATTTTTTATTTAAAAACAAACCTAATTTCCATTTTATCCTCTTCTCATTTAGAGATGTGGAGGAGGTGTCTTGTGATTCAGAAGAGATATTAAAAAAAACATGTGATTGAAATTAAATTAAATAAGTCCTATTCCTTTTTCTGTTTCTCTACTTTTATGAGAAATTCCGTTATTTTCTATTGAATCTGCAATTAAATATTAATATTTAATCTATGTAATATAACATGATTCCTTAGTTCCATCAATGTATCAAGGAATTTATGTGGGCAATCGTATTAATGAGAAAAATCCTCATTTTTTTAAGAAGTTTTGAATATTTGTAATAATTACGTTTCTAGGGAATTTGAAACGTTGGATTGTATTCTGTAATCGTCTTGTTTTTTTTTAATGCTATAGGCTTAAGAATAAAAATGTGTAATTATACTTATAAATGTATCAGGTATTCTGAAGTTTTCAATGCGTATTGATAATTTGCGAAAGAGGTCTGCAGTATTTGAGAAACGTATTTTTTAAAAAAATCGTTAATATATATATACACACTAGTTATTACTTGTGCTTGTGTTGGCTTTGAAACTTTAATGTATATGTCTGAGAACTGACGATCTGATCAGCATTTGGCAGTTGCTGTCTAAAATCGTCTGCGAGCAAAATGACAACGCCGCCCATCACCGCCTGGTTACCTCGGATGTCCTATAGGCTGTGGTTTAACGCCTATACAGTAAACTCTCGCTACAACGATACCCGATACAACAATAACTCCCACTACTACAATAATGTTTTGTGGTCCCGGTGATTTTGCATATAAACTAATGTTAATCTCCCCTCAATATTGCGATATTCTCTAGCACAATAAACCTCTGTAAAACGATTTTTTCAATCTAAATTTCAGTATTATTTTCTCCCTTTATAATAATATTTTGATTTTCAAATGCTTTTTTTTTTTTTCGTTTTCTTTTGTTATTTTTTCCGTCTATTAAGACTCATTGTAGATATTCAACTTATCCCTGAATAAATAGCTATTGTTCAGATTTCAAAACAGATGAAGACCACCCTTTTGAGAATTGGAGTGGGTGAGGGGGTGAAGTGTAAATGTATGCCTAGTCTCATTTGCCAGTAAGCTTTGGAATTCTGATAAGGTTTAAGGACATCTAGACCTGTCTGGTCACCTTGTCACAGAACAAGTGCCCTTTGTTAGAGGAACAGGGGGAGATGGAGGCGGTGTGTTGTTAAGTGACGTACTGAAAAGTGAGTTCAAAGGTTGTTTTATAGTCTTTAACGATTTTGAGTTCTACGCGAAACATTTGGTTTAAACTTTTCTTTCTTTCACACGATATTGTTCCTTAAAGGCCTTATCACACGGTGAAATGTCGTCAGCACTTTTCCGTTTCTACCCTCAAAAACCGGTCAAGCAAGTTTCATAATCGACAACTTATTCGAACAAGTTCGAAAATTGGAATTGGTGAACTTAACAGTTAAAAAAATGAATAAACAAACAAAAATATTGGATTATTTTCAATAAAAAGTGTTTTCAGGTATGTGAATATTTCTGTGCTTATTTTCTGAATTTATCTTATTTATTTATTTTTTTAGTATTTAAACCACTATTATTAGTATTTTACAAATTAATTTCTTCTAAATATAGACTTAAAAGTAGTATGTTATGCACCTTAAACTAATAATAATAAAAACTTATTAAATGCTCAAAATATGTGGGCCCTCGATATAACAATATGTCTCTCTACAACAATATATTTATTTGGTCCCTAAAATATTGTTGTAACGAGGTTTCACTGTATATTCTCTCGTCCCATACTAATAACTTGCACTGGTATAAAAGGATTCCTCGACCGCTGCTTTTGGTGATGTTGCATGTTGAAGTATCTTCGCTTCCAAAATTAAGCGGCAATTGGAAAACGGATTGTGCAGTCCGGCCACCTTTAAGCAAAATTGTAGCAATACCAGCGGAAACTACAGCCAGAGCTCTATTGCGGAGTTCGGCTAGCAGAATATTCAGCACAAATCTCTTATCCGTACCCCCTGGTGCCTCAAGAAAGTATTATCCCTCCTTTCCATTATTTACTCGGTTCAGTATCGTTTCGTAGACTTGACGCTGATGGGAAGTAATTTTAATGTAATTTCATTGATCTGCGCATCTAAAACCGAGGTGTCGTAGTTTAGTTTCTTCATAATTTCGCTTGTAATTCCCCTCTTGCAATACCCTCAGTGAGAGTAGGCCGAAACCAGTGAGACCAGGTATAGAAACTATTTTATCCTCAATCTATACCAAAGCTCTGTTAATGATTAGGTCGTTGTGAGTGCCATATCTTCTGATAAAGCGTCCTTGTATTTATCCCACAGCTGGAGGGGGTTTGATAATCCACAAGTGCTCACTGAAATTGCAAACAGATCTTCTTGCTCTTCAAACTTCATAACTAGAGCTTTATTACTTCTCTTCGAAAGATTAGATTTGCGTTTTCTGGGCATTCCGAAAAACTATCAAGTAATAATTAAAAAAAATTAAAATTAACTTAAAAACGATACACTTAAAAGTATAATCATATACAAATAATATATAACATAAATACAATTTAATAATAAAAGCACACAAGTAACCTAAAAACAATTTATTTACATTGGATACCAGAAGTAAAACAAAACAGCAAATCAAGTCTGTGCCTCTTTAAAATCATGTCAAGTCTATTTTATTTATCTGTCGAGATTGAGATAGCTACAATAGTATAATACACGTAATTTTTAAACTTTTAATTTAAATGAAAACGCAGTTGTCAACAATCACTCTTTAAATTTCGCCAGTTGGCGTAGCACAAATACCAGACTTTCCTACGCCAGTTGGGTTAACGGAATGCAGATTAGAAATTTCTTATTTCTTTTATCCTGTTTTATTTTAATTTAAAAGTACTTCAGAATGCATCCAAAAGATCGATTAATTAATAGAATTTTATTTTAAATACATCAAATACTAAAAAAATAAACATAATAGTTTTAAATAATCGTTCGAAATCATGCTTAGCCTTACCTGATTACTGTGGGGGGGAATGTGTGGAAAGTAAAAAAATGCCGCCTTACTCATCTTTGGCGAGATTTGGCTTTAGTTTTTTGGCGCGAAGGTTAATTTTTAATTATTAAAAAAATTAACCGCA
This sequence comes from Argiope trifasciata, assembly GCA_026543055.1. Classification (NCBI taxonomy): domain Eukaryota; kingdom Metazoa; phylum Arthropoda; class Arachnida; order Araneae; family Araneidae; genus Argiope; species Argiope trifasciata. The sequence goes on along the minus strand of JAPMOQ010027620.1, from coordinate 809,944 downwards.
TAAAAAGTAGCCTATATTCTATTCCTAACTATTATCTGTCTTTGTGCCAAAATTTATCCAATTCCGTTCAGCCGTTCTGGCGTGATTGATTCTTCAATACACACACGCACGTACACACATTGCATCTGTTGCAAACTCTCAGAACAGTTGAATTTGATATGAATAAAAAAATTAAATAATTATTAATTCGCTCGAAAATGCAGATAATCGTAATAAGCCATCAGTTTTTTAAAATAAAATTTCTATTTTTAGTTACTTTTAGTTAGAATTTTAAAAAAATTCATATATAGAATATGAATAAACTTTATATGAAAATAATCAAATGGTAGTATCTAAAACTTGCTTTTATGTACCTTCATTATTAAAGTATTATATTGGGAAAAGTTACACAAGGATAGGAATGATTTACTTTAAAAGCATGTTTCCGATTCTATCGATTCATACTTAAAATTCCCTTTTGATGTTAGTGGGATGGTTAAAAAATGCATTACTGTTTTAACGTCTGCTTTTGTGTGTATGTGTCAAGGCGTCTAGAAACAGTTAATATTTTTCCGGTGCTAGCCTTGAACTAGATTATCAGTTTCTATGAAAATGAAGAGTACAAATCATCGCCTACTTTTATCTGAAAATCAGGAGTGATCAAATAGTCAATCAAGGCTGCTCGTAAAAGATCTGTTTCAAATGTGTAAATGCTTATAACATTTTGTCCCTGTTTTTAATTTCTGTGAATTTTTGATGAACCCCATCTCACGTAGTTACACGGAATATAAATTTCATTTTCTGAAATATTAGCAAAAAGAAAAGCATATCAAATAACAAAAAGTTAAATATTTTTGTAAATATCTAAACAATAAGCATTTGATCGTTAATTATTTTTAGCATGGTAATATTTTCAGACTGACAATCGTCCCTAAATGGTTTTAATAAAAATCTTGCTTTTTTTTGCATATATGAAAAGCTTTACAAACTCGTTGAACTTAAAGTCACAAAATAAAGCGCGTAGTTTCTTTTCTGGCAATTGAAAATTACTGGGATACACTTTTGTAAAATATTATTTAAATTTTTTAATTATTAAAAATTAATTTTAAGTTTTTTCTCAAATTTTTAATAGCTTTTAAAATGAATTATTAATACAATTCATAACAATTTTTTATTGTTAATACAAAATTCAAGTTTATTTTATTTTTTCATAACTTTTTTTCTTAATTCATTTTCTAAAATTAAATTGTTAAAAAAAAAATTGTGCTTTAATTTCAAAGCAGAATTTTCACTTTTGTTTTTCTTAACTTTATAATGATTTTAGGCAGGCATTTTTAGTTTCTTTTAAATTGTTTGATATAAAATTCTTTATACGCAAAATGCAAAAATTGAGGCAATCATGGCAGATGATGACTGAATAGATAAAGAGAACCTAAATGAGAAAATTCTGCAATATCTATCGAACTAGAGATTTCTGATTTAAAGAGCTTTTTTTCTTTATGCGATGTATTTACTGAAAGATAGATTCCAAACTCGCAAGTCCTAAATGCAGTAAACACCGCTTGCGCGATCATGGACGATCAATTGGTTGTGTTGATTAAAACTGCTAGGAACTTCTAGAAAAAATACAGAAAATTCGCTGATTCTATTGATGAACAATCACTTGATGCAGTGTTCAGATTCATTGTCCTGTGGTTCGATATAGAAGTTTTATAAAAGCCGATCAAAAAGATGATCATGATTCATGTAAAAGTTAGCAGATCTTTCGTAAGATGATTGATTGTAAGGAACGGTTCAGAGTTGACGCAAATTGGGAGACAATAAAAAACAACAGAAGGGACAACGTGTCATGTACAGATGAGTCGAAAAGATGATGATATACAGCCTAAGAGCAAAGACGTCGAATAAAAACCAGTTAAGAAATCGCCATGAATCGTCGTAACTCTGTAAGCAATTCGCCCCTTAAAAAAATTAGTCCAATACCAAGCTAAATCCTTTGCTGAACATTATTTATATGAAATATTTGCTTAACGAATGCGTAATAGGTCAGTGGGCTCGATAATATTTTGATTAAGAAACAATAATTGCTGAATATGATGGGACTTTTTCTTCAAATTTTGTACATTACATTAATTTTTCTGTTTCTTAGTAAAACAGATAAATATTTCGAATGGCGTCGTGTGATTTGTTCTGGCTTTATTTACTTATAAAAGAGTGTTACTTTAAAATAATTTTGGATGTACCGATCATAACCCAAAATGATTTCTACAAGCAGCATCCAGAATATTTCAAAAACAAACAATTATTTTTTATAAATAGAATTTGTAAGTTATGAGTGTTTCTTTATTAAATCTTTCCTTTTTTTTAATACTGATGTGTTTGTTCAATTTTGCTGTAAGCTCAATATTAACTTTAACTAATAATGAGAATATAAATTAATATGCTTGTATATTACATAATTATCTTGAATTGTAGTTGCTCATCAACTTTCTAGAACTATCATAAGATTCTTTTCGGATGATTACATGATCCCAACTTGTTTCACTTGCTCGCTTTTTATTTATGTGATAAGTGAGATTTAATAAATGCATTCATTATTAAAATCAGAGTTAAATTATTTAAATTGCTTAATGCTTAATTACCTAATGTCACGACTTTAACAAATATTTATGTAATTATCACTAGATGTAATTAAAATATGCATGTTTAAACTAAAATAATCTAAATGCTCTAAAATTTTTATAAGATTAAACGAAACAACTCAATTTGTAATGAAACGATTTTTGTAACAGAAAAGATGATTTATGTTTTATGTGAATGGCAACAGTGGAAATGAACAAACAAATTGGATGTCGATCGCTGTGTGGTTGTGGACTATTTTAACTAAACTGTTTTTATATAATTTGGGCAAAACAACTAACATGATTTTTTGTCAATTACTAAAAACTTAAGCATCAATTTCTAAAATTAAAATTGTCTATCAAATATGTAAATGTTTAACAAAAATATTTAAACCTACGATGTTTAAAGAACCAAAATTTTATTTCGTTTTCCTTATTTTAATTAAAATGTATTGTCAAAATTGATCGACATATTGTAAATAAAATCGAAATAAAAGATAAAAACAGCGAGTATTATTAAAATTAATTTAATCAGTCTATCAACTTTGTTGAACTACATCTTATTACATGAAGAGGCCATATTCTTTTTATCCCATTATTTTAAATTATACTTGAGTAATAATGATTGACCATTCTGAATGGTTAGGTAAACTACAAAATGCCGAAATTAGTCGGCGATGCCCCTATAGTTCAAAAACTTTATTCTTTAAAATAAAGCGAGTTGCACTTCTCTTTCGCTCATTCAAATTGGATCTTCTTTTAAATGATTCATAATACTTTCATTTGCCTTAACTTTCCGTTTTTGAAGATTTCAATTTATTATTGAAACTGCTCAATTTACACTGATTTTTTCATCCTATCCAACTCAAAATAAAATAAAAATAATAACTTGTTTGCCAAAGCAAGCATGTTAAGGCCTTATCACACGGCAAAATATCGCCGGCACTTTCCATCAGCAAACGACAATGAGAGTGACGTCACTTCAAAGTTTCACATGATTGGTTGAATTTCATTTGCGGACAATATTTCTGACGGCATTTTCTAGCTGGTTAGAAAAAGTTGTCGATTATGAAACTTGCTTGGCCGGTTTTTGAGGGTAAAAACGGAAAAGTGCTAACGAAATTTCACCGTGTGATAACGCCTTTAACAAACCAAATGTGGTAGCTGTTGCCAAATTACGATTAATAATTCAGCCTAATTTTGCATTTATATAAGAATTATATAGATAGATTTTAAATATTATTCTCATGAATTAAATGCCAAATTTTGTAATCTTAAAAGATTAAAAATAGCCAAGTTTATCCATTTTTTTACAAATATTATGTTTTCAGAAAATAATGGAAATGAATTGTAAATGAGCCGAACAGAATCATCTAAAAATAATATAAAATGAATTACACATCTATCAAAATTTGAAGCTTGAAAACCTATTGTTGAAGATATCATTAAAGAATACATGATATTTAATTAAAAATGTTAATGACCATTGATCTTGGTGAACCAGATAGCCACCAAAGATTAGTAGTATTTAATGAAATTGATAAAAATTGTTCCGAAATGAAATTGCTATCTTTGAAGAAGCAAAATTTTAAAATTAATGGCGCAAAAATATTTCTTGGGCTATAAATTACTCTAAAGTTAGGGCGGAAAAACCATGACCTTTCGATTAATTTCTAATAATTAAATATTTAATTGGCTTTTGTTTTTTAAAAAGTTGACAGCATTTTTCATTTTGTAATATAGGTGTACAGTGTTTGATGGAATTTGGTCCCTTGCTTAGGAGAAACTGTAAAACATGCAATAACACAATTATTATATTATGATAATTAAAAAAATTATTCAATAAAAGAGCAAAAAATGTGTATGTTTGCAGGAATTTACTCGTGGTTTTTGTGGCTTACAATTTCGGAAAATGTACCTCAAAACGAACTTTTAAAAAAATTTTTTTAATGTTTTTTTGAAATTTTTTTGAAAATATTAAATTACTTAGAAATTTAGAAAGTTACTTTTTTTATGTCAATTTAGTTAACGATAATAATTTCTCTTAATTTAATAATATTTAAAAAATTATTTTTAAAGTTTATTTTACAATTCTTTTTCGTAATGAAATTCAAATTGCTTTCATTGTTGTGACAAACCTGTTAAATTTTTCGACCATTGTTAATTACCAAAGTATAAAGTTTAATTTAATTTAATTTATTTATTTATTATTTACTTACGAATTTATTTTTGCTAATTGAGTTTATTACAAAAAACATTGCTATTGAGATGTCTTTTTGAATAATCTTCAGGTTTTTATTTATTTATTTTATGTTAGCAATGATGGAAAATTTTATACACAAGTTCGTTTTTCAAAAGTGATGGTCTTTATTTAATTTTTTTGTAATGTATTGGGTTGTTCGGAAAGTCATTTCGTATTTTTTTGTCAAAATGAAAAGAAATTTTCGTTTAATGAATAAATTATTTATTAAATTATAAAATTGCCATTCTGGTCTAATACCTTTTGCCATATTTTTGGTAGTAACATGATTACACGCTCATAAAAGTTTTGGTCTTTGCTGTAAAAAAAAACTGATCGAGGTGGTTTTTGGCCTCCTCATTTGAAGGAAAAATTTTGCAAATCAGTTCTGGTACTGATGTACTGTTAACACATCTCCACACATATTGGCTAATTTATTTCTGGCTTGAACAGCATTTTTACCTTTTATAGCAAAAAAGAAAAAAATGACGAAAATGCTGTTTATTGCTCTCCATATTTAAAAGGGCACCATCCAAAAACTACTGCGAAGAATCAGCTGCACTTTTTCACACTCAAGCCTTGCTATATCAGCTCTTAAAACATAAAATGATTTTGCGGTTTAAGTATGAAATTGGGTGCGAAAAATGCAATTAAATCCTTTGTCAGGAAAAAACGAAATTACTTTCCGAACAACCTAATAATTCGGCAATAAGAATATACTATCACTCTTTCAGCTTGAAGTTTTGCTTTTTTAAACCTAATGCATTAAATTTTTCAGTTAATCAATAACCAAAAATTTTCAAGACATTAAAAAAATTATGAAACATTTTCGGTATTAAAAATTCCATACTGAATATTTTCATTTACATATTCTGTGATAATATTCCAATTTGTCATACTTATATTGGTTTAGCTGAATGTAAATAATTCCTCATCTCAGATTAAAGCTCAAATTTTACGTGAGTGAGAGAAAGGGAGAAATAGGAAGGTGCATTGCGCAATTAACAGAACAGGTGTAATATTTCTCAAATTGTAGGAGTACATGTTTATTAAAATTCTATATATAAAAGTGCTTTGTAAGTGAAACTTTAAAACTAAATTGTGTATTTAAAATTCTCTCTCCCAATAATCATGTTGAATAGCAAGTTGGTCACCAAAATTTAGTCATTAGTCATTAACAAACATAAAGGACCGATTTTTTTTTAAAAAGAAAAGTACATGATTATTGAGTGCCGATTTTGCTGAAATTTGTTTTTCAGTATAAACAAAATTCTTGGTATGCTGAATTATGATATAAGGGATATTCATTTGACTATTATCCATAATTAGTTAAAATTTTTGTTTGCTCATCACTGTGGTTGACAAATATGGATGTCGGCAATCCTCATAGATCAATTTAGATTAAGTTCCCCGTTTATCTCATCATATGTTGCTGACATGCTCTGATTTATCTAATTAAAATTTGTTTTGATAATCTTTAGCAACTTGTTTATACACAAGTTGTGTATAAACAAGTAATTTCTGTTTTAGGATCTTAAATTTCCTCGATATATTAAGCAATAACAAAATATTAAAATTTTAAAATAAAAATCTTTAAATTGCAACAGGTTTAAAAATATTATTTGAAAGAGGTAAACATTGAGTAAAGTTTTTTCCAATAACTTAAAGATAATAGCTTCTTTTATATTGTTTACGAAAGTTCTTTGGGAAATAGAGCAGTGTAAGTGAAGAATTGCGATGTATATACTTTATAATAAGCTTTATTTTCTTTCAGTATTACGAATTCTAAATCGTAAAAGTGAGAAAAAAAATGGTGTATTAAGGCAATATTTTTCTGCTTTTTAGTAAATTCTTCAAAGGAACACTATCTGTTATAGCGGTTCTAATTGCACGAGTTTGAGAAAGGCTAATATTTTAATATATTTTTTTTTCTTCTTTCCTTCCTTTTCAATTCATTAAATTCAAAACGGCAGGAAAGTATCTTTTACCTATATTAAAATAACTACATTGAATTAACTGTGACAAGATACAGCTTTTCTAACGGCGAAACAACGAAGCTGAAAAATAACTCAAAAAATAAAGAAGATCGGCCAAACAGTCCAAACAGAAATTTCATACCATAAAATTTTTACCCTTTGCCATTCTTTTATTATATTATATTGGGCTAAAAGTACCATAGAATGTTTTATGAAGTTATCTGTAAAATTAGCGAAAATATTTGTAATCACAATTATGAGTTTTTAGTAATTTGTAAAAGGGCTCGGTCTAAAAGGTTTTTTTAGGGAGGGAGGGGTGCGACTTGACTTCTTTGATGTCACTGTATAGCTTTTCCGAACTAAGCTACGGTGAAGTGGAATTTAAGCAATGAAGAAATTGCATGAAAATAAAAATAAATCTGAAAAAAAAACATGGAAGGAATCTGGAGTACATATTATGTTATGTATATATACATATAATTTTATTTTTGTTATTTTGTTTAGACAACTAGAATAAATTTCATTCGTTTAGATCATCGGGGCTGTATTATTGGGAGAGTAAAATGATAGTGTGAGTAAATGAGTACACAGGATTATAAAACTCTAATTTCCTTATGAATCCTTATTTTGAAAACAGAAATTTAAATTATATTAATTATCATTTCAACGAATAGACAGCTTTTGAACCTAAAATTTTCGATATCTCCTATAGCCTTGAAATCATGAGCAGGGAAAAGATTTTCAACTTTTGATTCCAACTGCTTTTAACTTATGTATGTGACATATTGTTAGAAATGTTTCATCAGTCCCATTCTCTTTGTTTTATTTTCACTTACAAAAGAAATCTATCTTCGCCTTCCAGCTCACCAATGACGATATTTTATTTTTGCTTTCATGCTTTTAACATGTAAATATATTTTGAACATCTATCTCGTGATATTTGTATCTCTGTTGTCGTCAAATAATGCAGCATTATCATTATATTATGTGCAATTTTCATATTCTCCCATATGTATAGAAACCGATTAAACTGTGACTAAATCGGAAAGTCACCTGGTTAATGCCTATCCCTCGTAAGGCACTTCGATAAACTCTTTCCAATTTCTTCTTTCTATAGAAAGAAGCAGCGATAGAAATAGGCTACCTTAAGAACGGCGATAAATAAATTTATCTGAACTCGGATTTATTTATTTAGCTTTTATAAAAAGGTTTAACCTTTTATCTAGTCTATACTTCTGGAGACCGCGTCAGTGATTAGAAGCACACCATTCACATTTCTTTACAGATAAGGTTTAAATGAGAAAAAATTTATCGTTTTTTATCTACGAAAAAATGCAAACTGAAGCTCTTTTGTAGTTTTCATTCAACAGCGTGTTGCTTTCCAAATAAGGAGCTGACGTAACGAACGCTTTTGCTCAGGTGATAATGTACATTGGCTTTTTTATATAATAATGGAAACCGCTTCTAAAGTACAGCCTTTAAAAGTTAAAATATCCGGCAAAAGAATAGGAAAGTTCATATTAATGTAGTACCTTAATTTAGTATTTATGGCCTTTATTTTTGAAAAGTGATAAATAGATATTATACTAGATTATTTATTTATTATATTTCCATTTACTCTGCAGTTTCCATACAATTTCTTGACCGTATTTTTTGATTGAATCGATTACATTTATTTTTGATATTTTTTCGTTATAATTTAATCCTTATTTATTTCTGTTTACTACATGTCAAATTACCCAAAAAGTTTAAACTAATTTTTGTATTAAGTTTTGATTCGAACGATGTATGAGTGGCTATTGAAGTTATTTCTCTAAGGGTATCATTTTTCATCCACGAAAATAAACATATCTACACTTATAATAAAGCTCAATGTGTGTGTGTGTGTTGGCTCTATTCAGGCCAGACCGTTGGACCTACAGCTATCATACTTGGCACATATATACTTCGAAGGTCGGGAATGTGCAGCTCGGAGCGATTTTTTTTTTGAATTTTTAATTAGAATGTGAATTAATTAAAAATTAAGCGAAATTTTGACGTTTTTCTGCTATTGCTTCCAAAATTATTATTGCACAAACATGATTTTTACACCAAGTTAAAGATTTAAAAAACTAGCTTTCTAATGGTATCAGTGTTTTAACATGTAACTTAAACTACTATATTAAACGAATTCTTAGATAAATGTTTTAACCATATTTTCAACAATATATTTCGGACAAAACAATTAAATTTTACAACAAACGAAAAATGATAAACGAGATTGGAAAAAATAGCTTTTATTAAAGTGCTGCCGTCATATTGACAGAAGTTCGAATTAAAAAATAAATAAACTATAACTGCAAATTAAATCGAAAGAAACTGTAACTTTCAGTACGTGATTGGATGAAATTAAATAAATATTAAATGTTATGTTTCCTAAAAAAATAAATGCAAGGCAAAGGTTTCTATGACCGTTTGCAATATCTATATCGATAATTCAATAAATTTGCTTTTTTTACGGTAAACATGATTAAATTTTTAAGCTAATTTTGGGAATTTTTCTGTGATAACTTCCTAAAATATTACAACACAAAATTGTTTTTTAAATCCTCTTAAAAATGTATTGATAATAATGTTTTAACCTCTAAATTCAATTTCTATTTTTAAGGAATTTGTTTGAAAATATATTATAACCATATTTTCTAACAATTAATTTCTCACAAAACTAAAGTAGAATTTAACCTGCAAGAGTACGTTAAGAGTGTACCAGTGATTGATGTCACTTTGACAGAAACTCAAACTGAATAATTAAATTAACTCTTATTGCAAATTAAACCGAGGAAAGTGTGATGTTCAGTACGTGTTTAAACATAAGAGTAATGTCATGGAACATTTATAAAATGTGATATTTTCCACATAATTCCATTACAATTGATTGCGAATCAGAGATATATATAGTGCTATGAATCGTAAGGCTTCTATAATAAATTGAGTTACATGATTATCGAAGTTTAAATATATTTGGCTGAGAAGTTATAAATAGAGCAAAGCAAACGCATATTTAATTCAAAATTTTAGATTTTATTACTCCTGGCCAACCATCTGCTCGCCAATGGCGGCTAGTATTAATATATATTTATTAACAACAAATTAATATTATGGTTCTATAAAACATTAATATGATATTTATTATTTAATTATATATTATTTTACAAATCTAATCGTCCATGAGGTATTGCAACGGTTGTAGTAATTTCACTTATATGACGAACGATATTAACTAAATGATACCTTGATATTAAAATATATTTATTAACTACGCGTTATATTCGTGCATTATGAGGTTTCCGGGGCCGCGGTAGCCTGGTTGGTAGAGCGTCAGTCTCATAACCGAAAGGTCGCGGGTTCTGTCCTCGTCTTGGCCAAAGACCGCCGTGTTGGCTAATGGCAGTTGGGGCACGTTAAATATGTCGAGACTGCAAAGTCCTCCAAGTTCCCATAACAAAACGATACCTCTGGGGGTACTGAATCAGGGATGAGTCGGTCCCTGATTTGGATCTAAATTCCGACTTGCTGATGGATGAATGAGTGTATGAATGAATTCGACCACCCCCTAAAAAGGGTTGTGTCGTGTGTGTGAGCTAGAAGTCGGACTTTTGCTCTCTGGGTGCTCAGGGGTCTTTACCCTCAGATGCTACTGCTCCCCCTTTCCGTGAAAAACACGGACACGACAACAACATGAGGTTCCCGAAATACCCTTCAGCATGCATTTCCCAGTAAGAAAATTGCTTTCAAAAATCTGAAACTGAAATTCATTTTCAAGTTAAAAACTGTTCTATCCTCCATAAGCTTAATTTAATCATCTAAAAACATTCTAAAATAAATTTATTTATCTGATATTTAGAAGAATTTTTATTTTACATATTTATATTCATTACATTAGCATAGCCGAAAATCTGATTTTTGTTCCACTGAGCCATTCATGAAATTACCTCATGAGTAATGGAATTTTATCTTTTCATACCAATGAGTTATTTATCGCCTGGAAATATATCCTACCTATGAAACTGATCCGACGCGACGCTACTTCAACATGGATTGTTTTACATATAGACGCAACAATCTGATTCATTTCAACTAGTTCACGAGTTCGTCTTCGCACTTTTTGAAGATCAGTCTACCTATTGTCTGCTTAGATTTTGTAAAATAACCATTTTTGGTTCAAAAATTTCAATTTCGGATTATTATGATTTATTGATATATGCACAAGGAACTATTATTTCCACGAAATTCATATTCAGGTGTAATAAAATGAGATTTAAAAAAAATGTAAAAATATATTTGGGATCAGTTTTTGAACGTGCAAAATTACAAGCTCAATTGGAACTCATTATTTAAATTTTTTTTCATCATTCCTTCTTTCATCTTTTTTTTTTTTTTTTTTTTTTTTTTTGTAAAAAAGTATTGATTGATTTTTTTATTTTTTATTTTTTTGCTGAGTTCCGCATTTTATCCATGAATTTTAGAGGACAGAAATTGGAATAAAACTTGATCTTAGCTATATAACAGTAATCATGAACATTTAAAAATGTATGTAACATTATCTTAATATGTTTGGGTACAAATCCAGTGACTGAACCAATGAAAAAATTACTGTAAAATATACTTAAAAACATTTTGTTTATTAAAATCAATGAAAAATTTTAAGACAATCAAATCAAATCACAGAAAAACGTAATTTTTTAGTTTGAAATTAGTGCTAAAATAATTTTAATAAGTGGACTCCAATATTATGAGGAGAAAAAATATCGTTACAATTGTGATTTACTTTCAAATTTAAAGTCTAATTAGAATTGATTTAGAAAGTTTTTGAAAGCGAGCATTTAATATTCAAGAAATGATAATATGCCAAATAAGGTAGCTTAATCCATTTTCTGAATTCTATAATTTCTGTTGAACTTTTCGAATAATTTTTATTGGAAGTTTCTAACGGTGTAACAGCCTGTAAATATTAACATTTAAAATTGAAATTTTTGTTGTTTTGATGAAAAAGTTATTGCTTTCTTATTATTAATTTTAATGCAAAAAGACAATTATATTCTTTATATTATTTTCATCTTGAAGTATTAATGCAAAAATTAAGGGGTTTTAATGAGGATTTAAATTAGTACTGAACAATCCGTTGTTACGATTTTGTTTAATATACTAAAATATAGCTTTATTGACAGAATAATTTTTCATGCAATGATTTTATGATGGCTTCGTGCGATAATAAATGAAATATTGCTTCATTTACATGTTGCTTCATAAAGAAGTGTGTTATTATGCTTCTTCCGTGTTACACCACACCTTTTGCAATTGTTTTCAGAAGCTAAGTTCATTTATAGGAGACAATTTTTTATGGAACTGTCTGTAAAAGAAATAAATGCATAATTCAGGGCACAAATAGGATCCATCCGGTCTTGACGACTTTTAATCACATCGGACATAGTTGAATGTTAATTTTTTTTTCGTTTTGTGTTTTTCTACTGTCTGACTTCTAGATTAAGCATGCTGGTCTCTTAGTAGTTCATTTTTCAGAATGTTTGTTCAATAGAGTGCAAAATACCAATTTGTTAGGTCAATCAACTGAACTAGTTGTTGATCAGAATTAATCGATCTAATTGTTTTCATTGAATGACGAGTTCTATAATAGTTTTTTTATTGGCCAGGTTATTCTAGCTTTAAGTATTTTTCTTTAAATTTGCATACAAATAAATGAGCTATTCAATAAAACTTTATGAGAAGAATGTCCATGCAAGATTGTTGTTTAATAAATTTTAAGTAAATGTTCAAATCAGCATGAATTTTTGAATTATTTGTGACTAGAAACATAGTAAAATATTTTTTCATCGTTAAAATTATGTTGAGAAGAATAATAGATATGGGGCATTTTTCAATTTTCTTTTAATATAACCCATTTATATTTCAAAAATATCTGTGATTACTAACAAAGGAATGGGTTCAATAATTTTTTTTAAAACAGAGCAGTGCGTTGAGGCGCATTTCTCTTTTCCATTAACAGCTTTAATATCTTGAATACCTTTAGTGTCTGCTCCCAAAGTCCTAGGCGCCATTGATTTATGAAGCCTAAAAAATTTACAAAAATTATTTTTATAAGAAAATTATTCCACAGTAAATACATAAATTCTGAATTCATAAATTCATTTAATTCTGCGTGATTTTTATAGAATTGGAAAGGAAATATTTATATAGAGCAAGTAAATCAATGTAAACATAATTGCATCTAAAATATTTTCTCTGTAAATTTATTCCCTTCTTTATGTATTTTTAAAATTATGCTTATTTTACTAATTTGCTATTTGATCAGATGACATTTTATTTTATATTTTAGCTCTTGTTAAAATTTATGGAAAAATATTTATATTGATAATTTTCCGATTTTCATTATGATATATCCTGCGATCGTTTTTATCATTTTTAATGTGTTTTCCTATTCTATTATCAAATTGGAAAACAGGCCTCTTAAAATTTTCAAAGTTTGAACATTCTATTTACTCAAAAAGGTAATAAAAGTCTTAAAGTTTTATCCGGTTCTAATATTAATGCATACTAGTGGAATATGCTATCCTGAAATTGTATAATATGCACTTAGCTTAGTTCTGTCTCGAAATAAAGTTTTATTAGGTTTTTTCCCATAGGCACGACTAAATAGATGCAGCACAAATTATTTCTGAAAGATCATATAAAAGAAATTTTGCCTTAACAACAACTTCTACAATTATTAGGAAAGAAATATGAATCCAGTATAATGATCCTGTCTCTATTTCTTTATTGGTTTTTATTCATTCGCATTAAACATATAATTTTGAGCAGTAGTAGATTGGCCATATTGATCTCATACACTGACCATCGCTATCATCAACTATGATTACTTTCGAGATATTGAAAGTTTTGATTCACCCTAACACAGAAAGATCTATTCTCGTCGCATGCATCAATGAAGCCTTTGGTAGGGAAGAAACAAAAGAAAAATGTCTGTAAATTTTGAAAATATACTTGATTCTATTGTTGCACTATACCAAATGTATACTGTTACTCAAGGGCCATTCCTTCTTTCAGATTCTGTGAATTTTAATAAATGTTTTTATTTATTTAACAATGCTTGTTTTACTTCTCTCAAGAGAAATGATGTGATATTAAGATCTTACTTCGCTATATCATCCTAAGTTACCTTTAAGAATCTTACTTTTATAAGAATTTTGGAATATGTTAAAACGCCCTCCCGTATACCATTAAGAATTACAATTAATTTGTTTGTGGAACTGTCATTAAAATTAAGTGCAGAAAGCATATTCTTAATGGCAAATTCTGGCTGTGTTTGTCCTTGTTTGGATTGTACAAAACTTTCCAAAGAAACAAACAAATAATTTAGTAAACTGATTCGATATTCTTATCGATGTTTTATTTTTGGTTTAGTCTTTTGAAATGCAAATAAAATTTGTATATTCCTTAAGGACATATATGTTCCAAAATTTTTGTAGAAAGATATGATTGGTTTTAATTACGTAGAGGTTTTCAAAGTAAAATTTGAAAGAAGGGGGGGGGGGGGAATGCTGCAAGAAACATGTAAATTGTTACTGTGAAATTCATGATGCTTAATTAATTTGATTATTCATGACTTTATACTTGTGCACTTTTTACCGATTTCAAAAGTGCTGAATTTGTCAGCATCGTACGTATTTTGCTTATTTACGCATCCACTTTAATGTTATCGCATGACTTAATTGATTTTTCTTATTGAAACGAGTTACCCGTGATTCGATTAACTATGACCTTCGATTTAAGAACCTTGAGACGAGTGACGAATAACGTCTCTTTTAAACTTTTCATTTGTGATCACTTTCTTATAACTGTCACTTGGGTTATATCTGTTAAAGTTTAGTGGAAGAGATAATTGTAGAAACAATTGTTTTTCGAAAAATGAATAAATAATTAACGTCTTTCAGTATTTTGCATTTTAAATTAATTATATGTTATAATTCGATTACTTTTCAAAATATGATATAAATGTTTTTATTTCCATTTATTGCTCCCATTTCCACTTCAGATTCAACATTTCAAAAATCTAATTGAAACCAAATCCATTCCAGATAGGAAACAAACAGACATTTGGGAAAAATATATTAAGGATATTGCATTTACTAAAATATTCAAAAAAAGAAAAAAGATAATGTCAGCAGGAATTTTATATTTTGCTTAAATGTTTATTTTCAAACCTTGACGCACTTTTTTATATATATAAATGAATCAAAATGAAGTATATTCCCAGCCAAATTACGGAAAAGATATTTTTATGGATAGAGAATCCAATTCAAAGTAACCATGCGCATTAGAAATACAAAGTTTAGTTTAAAAAATATTTTAAAAACAGCTGTTCAAAAGGACATTGTTATCAATTTGATGTAAAAATATAACATATTACGGTTTTAAATGAATTACATTCTAATAAAAAAGTGCAATATCCGTGCACTTAAATTTACATATATTGTGTTCCCCTAGCGTTTTTCTCTTTTTAAAGCCTTGTACTGTCACATTAGTTTAACAACCGGGGGACAAGGGGATATCCACTGAATACATACACTTCTAGCAACTGTATAGATGCCTGTATTAAAGGCGTTATACAGCAAAATTTGAATGTGTTTATTCCAGTTTTAAAATTTAAATGTGATAAATAATGTAAAAAACTTGAAATGTGCAATATACTCTTGTTAAATTGTTGATGATAATTGAGGGTAAAATAAATATATGCCCCAAGTGTCAATTATCTTTACTACATCACTGCTTTATACAAATGAATCCAAATTAAAATAAATAATGGTGCATTCTTTTGACGATTTACACCTAATTTTAAAAGTAGTGTCGTGGCGAAAGTAAGTGGAGCGTGGCAAAGGTGAATGATGCCTGATGCATCTTCTCAAACATTTAATTTTATTGAATTGAAAAAGCAAATTAATGTTTTGTTTCCTTTGCCTCCTTAAGACTTCCAATACCTTCCTTGCCTGTTATGCATCTGTTCAATTGGTAGGAAAAGTGGGAAAAAACCCATTTATATCAGACAATTATCAAACTAGTTTATTATTTTAATAAGCAAACCCTGAAACATAGAAGTAAAGTTTTGTTTTCAATCTGATTTATTATTATATTTCTATTCATTATGCATACAAAGTTTCAAACGAATGAAAAAAGTTTAAAAATAATTCTAATTAAGTTTTCCAATATTATATTTTTTGTATATGATACATGCGATGTAAAGTATTAAAAAAGATATTGTATATACTTTTAAACAACGTTTTCTTCCAACTAAAAAATGATCTGATTTTGTTCCCCTTCTTCTTTTCCTTTTGTTTCGAAGAGCAACCTATATCAACAAAGTTTACAATCGGATAAAATTTCTGTGACTGTTTTTCAACCGAACTGGAAACTATTTCCATTTCAGCTTTTTCTACCAAAAGAATTTTTGTGCAACTTACCACAACATATTCCAATAGAAACATGACTCAATGCATTACTCGCCTTGGCTCAAGTGAAAAATAAATAATTCTAACTTGTAAAATATTAAAATATAAAAAAAAATCCATAAATGGAGGGGAGGGGGTGCGTTTTGTAAGGATTTTTGGGGACTGTTTTTTTGTTTGTATATTTTATAATTTCTTTTTACTGGTATGCAAAGTAATAATGATTGTTTAGCAAATTGAAAATTCCTGATCAACTTCAACCCTTGTATGATTTATGTGTACACATAATTAAAACAGTTTTACTTTATGATTTTCGAAATAGAAAATTTCTTAAGAGTATTAGAATATAATTAAAAATTAAAGCTTTTGAAGATTCTGTGTTAGCGCGATGATTTGTACGATTTCTTGTTTATGGAGAAATTTGCTTTCATCATTAATGTCTGGAATATGCATTAAAATTTTCTAAACAAATAATTTCACAATTCTTATTTTTTATCAAGTGATGCTATCACATTAATAAAAAATAAATTCATATTATACTTCTGGTGATAGTAGGGATCATAAATAGTAAATACAATATTGCAATTGATAACAATAATTATTTTAGTTAGTATTAACAGCTTGACCGACCTTTTCAAGCTTCGAATTCTGCCATTTATCTATAATTGCTATTTTATTATTTTAATATGCTCTAAGCAGGACTTCTAGATTGCGACCGGTTAAACAGAAGTGAGAACATCCACACTTCAGTCTTCTTTCAGATTCATCAAAATTTATGAGCCAACAGTTTTCAGAAATAATTTTGCTGAATTTTTATTTCTGTTACATCAAAGTCTTAGATCAATCGAGTTACTTAAATCCTCCAAAGCAATATAAATGAAGCCAATTTTTTTTTGATGCGATTTTTTTAATATTAATTTTGTTTATATTTATAAAAGAGAAAGAGATTGTCCTTTGTAAATGTGTGACGCCAAAAGTTGAACTTGATCTTTTCTCTCTTTCATAACACATGGCATAAGCAAGCGAGAAAAGAAAGAAAAAAAAAAAAAGACAGTTCCGAAAGCGGCGAAGAATTAAAATACCTAAGGAAAAAAAATAGAAAACGTGCTTCAAAAAAGTCTGTTCTGAATTAGCGTTGTTCATGAAGTTTTTATTCGTATGAAAAAAAGATTGTTAAGACGCCCCTTCTAAGAAGATAAAAATGGGCTATATAAAAATTTACGTTGATTTCATTTAATAAAACTAAAAATGCCATTTGCTCAATAAAACAATTGATAAGAATGTCGTCTTTGTAAACTTTTCATTTGCATAGTAAATTCTTTTCCATTAATTCCCAAGAGTTTGGTTAATTTTCCTTATTATTAGTTTGTACTTATTCCTTATTATTAGTTTTTCCTTATTATTTACTAGTTTTTAAGAGGACTTCTTTCCTTTGAAATGTCATATGCATATATTACCACATAATGTCATATGTACATATTATCAAAATGTTAATTTAATTATTTCTTACTTATAAAGTTTTTTTTTTGTTGTTCTGGCGAAAAAATTATAAAAATTGATAATCAAATTAATTTTCCATATTGCCTTAAATTCAGTTTTAAATGTAATCAAAATTTAAAAGATGTGATGTTTTAGATTAATGTCTGAAGTTAAAAAGCCAGTCGTTGCAGTATGTTGAGAATGTATCGTAATCTTTAACCATACAAAGTATATCATATGACAAAATGTTTCTTAAATAATGCCCGATATGAGGACAGATATGAGAACTATTTTAGGACAGATAGAAATTTTATAAAAATATTTATGCTTTCTTAAAGCGCAAGTACAGTAACTTTTTATTCTTTTTTTAGATCATATATTTATTTTATTTACAATATCTTTCAGAATTCTTTATAAAATCCTTTTTTCTATTGAATGACCTGTTGGTTTTGGCGATCAGCTGGTTCGATAGGAATATTATCCATACTGAATTTCAGTTAAATCGTTTAGATATAAATTCGTGCTCATCATTCCATCAAATTGTCAGACATTAATGAACTAAAGACTAAATATTTTAATATTTATTTATCTTCTCTGCTCATTGCGTAGATAAGCTTTGCGAATGGAAATTAGTCTTATGACGTCTCGGAGCTATTAAAAACGTAAATATGTGATTGACTGTCTTCTAAATTTCAGGTAATGATTTTACATAATCTGAAAATTTGAGAAATTATCTTTTTAAAATTACCGCTCCATTTCTCATATAAATTTCGACTTTTAAGCATTATTTTAAAGAATTTAAAAATGTCTTTCAACAATATATTTCATTATCTTTGTTCATAACTTGCCGCCTTTGGCAACCGGCTGGTTCTCCAATTTTACTGCTGTTTAAAAGTATCAGTTAAATACTTTATGTGACTTGTCATTATTAATTAGGTACTTTATATGACTTGTCATTGTTAATTAAATACTTTATGTAACTTCTTTTTTTATAGTTACTTCATCAAAATATACTTAAGGTATAAATTTTGATAGTCATATAACTCACTTATGCTGTTATAAAAGCCTTAAATCCGTACTTTATATATATCTAATTATCCGTCAGCTCTTGCAAAATATCAACTTTAAATTAAAGTGGAAATGATTAAACTGCAAATTGATATAAAAACATTTTTTTATACCGAAACCAAGTAATTTTTAAAAAATATAAGTAAAAGAGAATCATTATGTGCACTACTGAATAATTACAATAATTTAAGTAATATTTCAAGAATTATTCAACAAAAATTACTTAGATTCATCATAAAATTCAATTTTAGTTTTACTTTCAAAAAGATTTAAATGATGCACTTAATAATATTTTATTTTATTTTGGTCTATAAATATAATTAAAAATAATTATTAAGTCTAAATTTTATGCATCTTTTATTTAAAAGAAATCATATTCTGCGAAATAGTCTTGACACTTCAAACTTTCAAATAAATAAATGAAGGTTTATATCTTCTGCTATCAAATTTGATCAACTTATGAAGTTTTGAATAGAAATGTTTTGGAACATTCAACATTTGCATTCTTAGGCTAGTCAGTCTTGAAAAACTCTGGATGTTGATTGGGTTATCATCTTGGGAACGGTCGATGTAGTACTTTAAAATTACCTGTTTTTATTGAATAGTGATCTTCAAATATTCATAAATCAGTCAGTTTTAGAGACTGAGTTGATTGAAGTTTATCTAATTTTATTTAAAAGCTGAACATTCTTCTTTTTTTAAAGCATTTATAGACTCATGTTGGTCTCGGCTTCGGGACCGGAGGGTTTCAGGTTCGAGACTGGATTCCACCGAAGATCCGCCGTGTGAGGGGGTCTCTTGCACGTTAAATCTGTCAGGCCAAAGTCCTCCCGCTGGTGTGGTGTGGTGTGGAGAGGGGGGTGCCACTTCAGGTGTCGTCCTCGTCATCTGACCGTGGTTCAAAATTACGAGGTCCGTCCCAAAATAGCCCTCGTGTTGCTTTAAACGGGACGTTAATATAACTGAACTGAACTGAACTATATAACCATGTTTATCATAAATAAAGCTGATTTATTTAATTAATATTATTGTTAAAGTCAAAAAATGTTTCCTTTACATTTTCTTTTTAGGAAAAACATAATTCATATTTACTTCATTTCAGGCAGACACGTGCTGAAGATTATATGTTTAATTTGCAATAATTATTTATTTTTAAATCTGCGTTTCTGTCAATCTGATGGCGGTAAAAAGTAATTTTTTCCCGTTCACTCGTAACGTGCTCCTGCAGATTAAATTTTATTGTTTTGTCCGAAATATATTGTTGAAAAATATAGTTAAAATATTCTTTAAAAATTCGTATCGTTTCCAGAAAAAAAATTACTTATATTATATTAGTTTCAGAATGCGAAATTCATCATTACACGTTATGTTCAATATTCGATCAAATGAAAATTTCTAATTTTTGGAATCTGTAAATTTATTTTGTAACTGGCTTAAGGATCTGGGGAATACATAAAATTTTTTATTTCTTAATTTTTTCAAATTACATTTAGTAACTCACACAACGTAAAACATACTTTTTTATGTCATTTTAAAACCATTTTTCCAACAGTAAATAAATTCTGTCTCTACCGGTTTAGAATCTATATACGGGACCCAATTAAAATGAAAATCGTCTTCCATACGTGTAGCAAATTTACAAACCTCATATTATTTCGTTGTAAGCGATATATATTTAGTTAGAAATGTGTCTCATTCAAAAACATTTTTCAAATCATTGACAGCTGGGATAATTTTTTTGTATCTTATTTTAAGCACCTTGTTATCGAGCCTATCTGTCTGGCCTGCAATGAATTAAAAAAAATCTATATGATAATATTCTGAAAATTATTATCGCTCTGTCATTTCGCTGAATGTACGATTCGAAGAATCTTCATAAATTTTCTTTCTTGAAAATGAATGAAATTCTTGAGCCGGATAGTGCTATATATGTTGTTCCTCATCGCTAGTTGAGCAAGGGTCTGGCTGCTTGAAATGATGTCATCGGATGTGCAATATGTTTGGGTTAGTTTCACTCTCCTCATGTGCGGACAAGGCGTTCTTTGAGCAATCCGGAAACGGTTTTTCCCCCTCATCTTTTGTACCATCCTCCATAAAACATGAATGTCTGGAAACTCGGAAAAGAAACCCTTCTTTCGTTGCTTGCTTATCATATGATGAGCTTGCTTTTAGGGGAATAATTGGCCTTGTGAGGAAAGACATCAGTTATGATTACTAAGCTCAGTTTACTTTGAACTTTTGATATTTCCGTCAGCATCTTAATGGCATGTGCTTCATGAGAAAAAGAGATGAATTTTTTTTAAAAAATGTGTCCTTTTTATAAATTAATAAAAGCTGCATTGTTTTTACCGTAACATCAGCATTGTTTTTTCATGCCTAAACTCAAATAAAAAAAGAATTCGCATTTTCCAGTTTAGAACATAGTTTAAGAGAGCTGCTATTAATTTTTTTATAAATGCAATGATTTTAAATACTGATAAATCTGTTTTAATTAACCTCACTTGCATTAATATGCAAGTTTAATATTTCTTTTAATTAAAATTGTTTTTGTTAAACAAATATTTGATGCAATGAAAGAAGATAAGTAGAACAAAAAATATTTTTCTTCCTTTTCGTACAGTTATAAAAGATAAAAAATATAAATAATGAATGAAAAAAATAAAAATGAATTAAAATTTTTTAATTTTATAAATATTTTCTATTTGTCCCAAAATTATATTGAATTTTACTTTCTGTCTGTCTGAACATAATCTAATTATTTGCTTCGCAAATTATTTATTCCTCTTTCTTTCCTATTGTTAAAAATGTTTAACTAACTACTACCCGTTGGTTTCATTCTTCGGTTCACACTGAAACTGCCAACCTGGTTCGCTCATGCTTCGTTTTAGTATGAAATAACATTGCTTTAAATTATAAATAATAATAAAGCAAAACATTAATGCTCTTATGTTAAAGATTTATATTGATATTATTTATAATTTATATGTTGAATTACTTTTTTTTTTTTTTTTTTTGAAATTCCATACATTCATAAACTTTAACCCTGATCTGAATTATGAATGAGCATGCATGTATATGTTAAATTCTCTATTTTTTCTTCGGTTTCAGGTCTTTAAATAATGTAAGAAAGTTTTGTGAATTGTGTATTCCGAAGAGAAATGTATGGTAGAGAATGAAAATGAATATCAGAGCAATATGAATCCTAGTAACACTGGATATATCAGCTAGTTTCAAATGGTGTGAAAAATTATGTGTGAATTATCAAAATTAGAAATTTAATTTGCAATTAATTTTATCCGAAATTCTGAAAAAATTTTCTTTATGTTTATATATATTTTAGACTTTGAAATCTTTTTGTTGTAAAATGCGAAATTTGAAATCGACGTGCTGATTGTATTAAGAACTTACATTCCAAATAATTCAAGACTAAACGTTTCCGTTATTATTATTATTATAAAAGCAATTAAGTAACGGAAAAAAATTTTCTTCTGAAACAAAACCCGCAATTCATTTATTGCTGAGTTGCAGAAAGTTAACATATTCTATCGCAAGTTTTTCAAATACTTTTATTAGTAAGGAAAATTGAATAGTTGCAGAATGAAAATAATTCATTCCTCACCTGTACTTATTTGGAATATTCGTGGGTATTTTTTTAATCCTTCAAAGAAGATATAAACTTCTTCGTACGTTTAGACATAATCTTCCATGTTCCTGGACCTTTTTATTTTAAAAAAATGCATATATTTACTGTAGAAAAGTTTTTCTTGTGTAAGAATTTTTTAATTTTTCTTTTTGGACTTATGCTTATAAAATAATGCAAGTTGAAAGCAAAGGATTAAAAACAAAAACGGATGATAAGTTATTTATGTTTATTCTCTTTAGTTATTTCTAGTGGCTACACGTCTGCTCAAAATCCAGTCGTGTTATAAAAGATATTTCGTATGAGTTTTCATACATCCATCCATAAAAAAAAGTAATATTATTTTTTAATTGACTTTTTACATTCAATACAATTTTTTCTTTTTCTTTTTTTAACAATGTTAAACAAACATCTTTTAATGTAAATTCAACATATCTCAACGAAATTTATAGCTGATCTGTAAATACATAATAGCATTGAGAAGACATGTCTTGACAATATGTTGTAGACTCATTTGTCCTTAGATTGCCATTTTACAAAAATTAATTTTCCTTTTTTAAATTTTAAGCAAACTTTAAGCTTCGATGTAAATTGATTACACTTTGTTAGAAGTTCTAACAAATCTTATTCAATGATGCTTTATTCATCGGTAGAATTTGCAATAACTGAGAAAAAAGAATGTTGGTAACAGAAATCATATTTAGAATTCCACTGGAAATATTTACTTAATTTAAACGTGTTAACTTGGAAATATTTACTTAGAGTAAGTATTAAAGCAAAATATTTTTTTTAAAACTAATAGAACCTCAATATTATTGAAATTCATTTTATTTGGTAAGAAATAAATTATCCATTTTCTAACAAAGTTTCCAAAAAAAAAGGGGGGGGGAGTGAGAAGGAAATGTAAGAGGAAGACTTTCCATACAAGACATGTTAATTTTTTCAGAGAATTTACTGATAAAAACTGTATTCTCAGTGGGAATTCCAAGTTGCCTGGAAACAACAACGGTTTGTTTGATCATAAATCCGTGTATTAAAGTGCAAAATATAAATATTTTCTGTTTTCTAGCTTTTAACAAATTTCCCAGTAGAACCAGCTGTTCTATCCCCCCCCCTCAGAATTTATCTTTAATGAATGATTTTTCACGGAATGGTCCTATTTTGAAACTGATCGAAAATTTTCTTTTTTACATACGTTCATTTTGTTCTTGTCATGTAAACTTCCTCATTATCTAATGCATTCATGGATCAATTAAAGTATTAATTAAAAAGATTTAAACCTGTTTGGTACTTCATGTGGCATGCTATATTGCTCTGGCCACCACATGTATATATAAATCTGCTTGCTTTCATAAAACTTACAAAAACTATATTTCATTTATTATTCTTGATATTCAAATTGTTTCCCTACCTGAAAATTTTGTTGTTTTTATTCATAAAAAATGCCAAAATAAGATTGTAGCTGTCCTCTACTACTAGATAGTTTGTAGCTTTGTAATTAGTGCATTATTTAAATATTTTATTTTTTATCAATAAATATCAACGAAATTTTCATAGATAATAAATCCTATAATTTAGAAAAGTCTAAGAATTTATATTATAAAATGTAAGGAGACGATGCTTTTTTATTAATTAAAGAAAAATCTATAAGTAAAAAAAGAAATACCGTATATCAATTGATTAAAACACATATTGGGAATGAAAAAATATATTAATTTATAATTATTCCAATAAAATAGAATTCTTTTTCAATATCACATTTTTCGTTTACGTTAATCATTAGAATTTTTGCCAGTAATAAACGAAATCAATAAAAGAAATATAAAAACGGATTTTTCATATCATCCTTGAATTATTTTTGCCAAGCTAAAGGATTATTTAAAGGAGTGCGCTACTCTTGCTAATTTGCTGCTTTATATCCTTTCTTACTCGTCCATAACGAGAGTGGCAGGTTCAAATTTTGGTATTTAAAATGTAAAAATCTAACGTATTTCGATACAAAATATGAATCACATCAAAATGTTACGTTTCGCAATTCTTCCTTCCTTTGATGATTCTTGTAATGTAACTGGTTAATACTTTAGCTTTCATTTTGTATATATCTAAAATACTTATTTGTATTATTTTGATTCAATGCATCATAAGAAGATTATTATTAACATTATTAATATTCATTTAAACAAAATAAGAGTAAATTCATATAAAGTGAGAATAGATTGTATCAGTGAATAAATTTTGATGAATACACTATCTGTAAATATTTCTAAATTTTTTGTAGCAATAATTTGTTTGTTTATGTAGGTAAAGTAGGGTAAAACTAGAACCAATTTTTAAAATCCTTTTTTAGCAATAGGAAATAAGTTAATATATATTTCAGTAAGATGAATTACATGAATTATTTTAAAGTACTGTTTGATGCAGAAATATTTTTAAAAAAATATTTTGGTTCATTTAAACGATAATAAGGTTTTATATTCATTTGAATTTCACTGAGGAGTAGCTTAAAAGAAACTAAAATTTTTTAGTGGTCTAACCGAAAAATTTTCATTTAGTGTTAAAACAAAGAAAAAATTATAATTAATTTTCGTTTTAAAGAATGAATGGGAATTAAGTAAGATAAATATATATATATGTAACTAAAAATTGAAAAAAAATGTTTCCATTTTTAGAGGGTAATTTAATAGACCTCTTAATTTACCTCTTTATCTTTCCTTTTATTTTAAAACTTTTCTAATTCGAACTTCCCATACGAACATCGTTGTAGGGTAACACATCAAGGTCTTTGTTTCTTAAAATTTTATGAAAAAATTTGTATGGAAATAACTTTAGAATCAGTAAAATGTTAACTTTTCACTTAATGGCGCAAAATTTTTTGATTTATTAAAATTTTACTATATATATATATATATATATATATATATATGAGTTGCACATTCCAAAGCGTCTAAACGATTGTAAAAAATTTGGCAGTTTTTTGTACAACGATCAGCCTTAAAAATTGTATTCCTGGCATAGATTTTTTTTAACATCACGCTGTTAATAGAAAGAAAGCCTAAAGATATTGATTTGTTAATAAAAATAAAAATGAAAATTCTAATTTTAAATCAATGTCCAAAGAAAGTAATTTTTTTTTCATAGTTTTGACTATGATTGTAAAAGCATAATGCAAGCAAAAATTTCGTTGAAATAATAAAATTGGTTCGAATTTCATTACAGTTTTAAAAGCATTGCTATAAATTGTAATTAAAATAACTAAGAATTTATTAAAATCATGAATATTGATATAAACTGACTAGTTAATTTTTCGAAATTTGCATCACGTGGTGTTTGAGTAATTATATGCTCCAAAGTTGAGAGGTCGGGGAGGAATTAGAATTCTATGTGATTTTAAGTAATTAGAAATTTAATAAAAAATTTCAAAATCCTTTCTGAATAAGTATTTACTACGCAAGAAGTAATTGTACCAAAATCGACAGCTTAGTTCTATAGGGCTTGAAAGTGGTTTATTTTGTTCAGCATTGCATTCTCCTACAATCGTGTTTAAAATTATAACTTATCCCTTTTTTACTCATTTTTTTTATTTATTTGATATTTTCTACAGAACTCACGTTTGATGATATGAAGCTAACAAATTAAACAAGTAAATACTGGTGAAAGCAGCACTTTTTATAAATCTGTTGCCATTGGCCAATTATTCATCCAATCAAACTTTCTATTCCGATAGAGTGCTTGATTTTTGGATTTTTAATTGCTTACATAGCTGAAAGTAAGAATTAACAAAATGTATTAATTGCAAATTCGATTTAAATAGCAAACTTAGTATTGCTTTTATCATAATTTTGGATTTTTTTTAAAAAAATTTCAAAACATTGATGTTGTTTCCGCAAAGCGATATCTGTAATGCATACGTTATCGCTTTTTTGGTGAATCAGAAATCTAATTTAAGAATTTTCTTTTCTTTTCAAATTTGGTCAAGGTGTGTGTGTCTGTTTTTAATTACATGAAAATGGAAATTAAATGCTGTAAATTGCCAAATATGGAAATCTAACTGTATTCTTTAATTAATATGCGGCCAGAATCTTAATTAAGTTCTGCGAGAACTTTTCTATATTCGACATGATTTGGAAGAGATTAGCGAAACATGTGTTAAGTTTCACCGTTGTTATTGAAATTTTCTTATAATTTCAATATAAAAACTGAATGTAGAAAATACCAATAGTCTGTTAATTCTATTAAATATGACCTAAATGCTTCAAACTATACACATGAATTTAGATAGTTCACATTATTTATAATTTGATAGTTGTATTGTACAACTGACTAATTGAGAATTGTCACTTCAAGTAATAAAAATACATGCAAGCATTTTTTTTATTTTAATGTGGCTTAAAGGGCTGATTAATGAACAGTTTTAAAATGTATTCTGTTAATGATTTTATGCACATCCATTGCAAATAATTATTCATTTTATTTCATTCCTCTAAATTACATGTTATTTTAAGAAAAATATTATTTCCAAAAACAATCGCAAATTAAACTGGAAATGTATTATTTTAATAATATCCAGTAACCTTTTTGGGGGATGGGCATTGTAAATAGTTATATTGTTACAAACTTCTCTGTGGGTTCGTGAATTGAATAGGCTTCTTAA
>JAPMOQ010027620.1:766804-782784 GCA_026543055.1 Argiope trifasciata | reverse complement strand
ACATAATTTAGCATTATAAACACATTTTAAATACAAAAACTGTAACAATATATATATATATATATATATATATATATATATTAAACAAGAATTGTTTTAAATATTTGGAATAATAGTTATTTTTTTAATGTAGTTTCTGTAAGAATTGCCTATCATTTTTGTGACATTTTTCATGCATTATTTTTTTATTATTTTGTTCTGTACTTTGATTTCCACAGAGTTTTCTTAATTAGTATATTATGTTCCATTCCACTTTCATAGACTTAAATTTTTCATTAAAAAATATTTTATGCCTGATTGCAAATTTAAAAACCTGTTTGCAAAATACATTGGGAATTGAACTTTTACATATTGGTTTACTTTTTATTGATTTACATTGAATTATTAATATAATTCAATTAATAATAGTATATTTCATATTTCCTTGATGTCTTTAGAGCTTATCTTTATTAATTTCTATACACAATCTTAAGCATATATTTACTCAACCATCTTTTCTCTCATAATATTTACATTTTATGATTATTTATGTTCTTGAATTGACATCAAATTTCCATAATTTTCTTCCTAACTCTTTACAGCAACAATACCAATATGGAAATTATTCATCATTTAATTATGAAAGACAGATAGACCCAAGAAATGAAAGACCCTGTGTTGGTTGTGACAATGGTGGGTGCAAATGCATTGGTGAAAAAGGATCCAGGGTAATTACTTTTTACAATTATTTGCTTAAGGAAGGCAACTATTTTTGTGTAAAAAAAGCTTATTTCTTGAATAATTTTCATTTGATTGATGTGTTGAGAAATTTTCTATATATATATACTTATAAATTCATATTTATTAGGAAATAAATATATTGTGTCTATTGATTATAACAGTCCGAAAGTGTTACATATACTTGTAATATATATTTTTTTCTATTGCTTCTCCCAAAAGTTCATCTATTTTAAGTATTATTTACCCTATTCCAAGTTACTTTAGGATCTTTTTTTTACTTTTTAGCTGGTAAAAGAATAAGAATCACTCACTTGGTGGTTTATTAAACCATACAGTTAGTTATGGATGTCTTTTGACTTTTCTCAGATGCATTGAAAGATGTACTTAAAATGTTGGGAATTCATTTTGAAATTTTCTAGTGACCAACTGACATTAGTTGCAAGAGGGTGGTGACTACTTGTGGCATCATTGTGATCCGCCTTTAGGAAAAAGTTTGGAATCAAAATCAGTATTGAAGACAGTTAGGTTATTAAAGGAAAAGTATGACATTTAAATGAATCTCTCTGCGGTAGTTATTTTGGCATGAGTAAACTCCCAGATTGGCAAAATATAGGAAATTAACTGCAGTTTGGTTGTTCAGAAGGTTTGGAAACAAAATGTATTCCTGGCAAAGTAGCTCAATTAGGAACACTGATAAGGACCTTAAATAAATGATCTGATAGTTACAATGGAATAATTTCTCTTATTTAATTAGATGTTGTGAAAATAAGTTAAACAACTAGATTTGCAGAAAGTAAATCCAGGATAAAATGTCCTTGGTGAGGAGTATATTTAGATTCTGATCAAGTTCATCAGCATATGTAAAGGATCATTAGATTTAATAATTCAAGATTGTCTGGTGAAAGTTGCTTTTCTATTGACTGACTTCCAGATGAAAAGAATATTGAAAAATAGCTGTCATATATCTATTTACAAACTCAGAAAGCAAGAAGCACTCCATTCAAATTATTTCAATGTGTTCAGCATCCAGTAGTTCAATTTCATTCAAAGTAGAAAGATTAATTGTGCTGTTAATACTTGTCTGTGTGGTTTCATTGGGAATGAGCTATTGGTCTGTCGATAAGCATGGTTTGTAATAGATCTCATAGTTGGTGAGCATGGTTGGTAGGAATAAATAACTGTTGGTTAAATTACGGATGCATCTAGGTATCAGTTTCTATTCATCAGATGTTTATGAGGAGTTTTTGGATACAACCTTACATTTGTGGCTGGGTGCTATCTGCTTTGAATAAGAAAGGAGCAATGGAGCATGACAATGGAAATGGAACTGTTTTTAACATATTTTATCCTCTGTGAAAAGGCACCTCTTCAGAGAGATTGGAGAATTGACTTGTGATGTTGCACAGTTGATGTATGTCAATAAGTCATTGCTATCCTGTCAATGTTGTAGGGTTTATTAATAGCAGAATGGGTGATGAAAATTTTGTCCCAGCACTACTATTCAACATTTAAATTATTTTATCCAAGTTCAATTTTGATTTAGAATTTAATGTACTGATAGTTAGGCTGAGAAAATGCTTTAATTTGCATATTAAATTGTCTGTTGGGGCTTTCCCATGAATTAGAAACATTTATTTCTCTTATTTCAAATACAGGAAAGAAAGTCATGCTTTAGCTATCTTACTAAAATGATGGTAGGTGGGTTTTGAGTGTACTTCCAACCATGTGACAAAATTATTAATTGGCATGCATGAAAAAACTCTAATTAAAATAATTAAAGTTTGTAACTTACCTAAAAATCACAACTTGACTTATGTATTATTGAAATAAGTTGAATGATAATGAGTACTCAGAATGGAAATAAAATGGCTATTTTATTGAAAATGCAGCCTAAATTATTTGAAACAATTAACTACAAATAGGTTATTACTTTCAACTAACCTATATAAACCTATACTTTCAACTAACCTATATTACCTTCAACTAACCTATATTCTCCCTAATTTTCACATATTTATGGTTTTTAAGGGAGCTCCCGGACCACCTGGATCTCAAGGTTCACCTGGTCTACGAGGATTTGAGGGGCCAGAAGGACTTACTGGAGAAAAAGGTCAGAAAGGTGAAATTGGAGTATCTGGACCACGAGGACCTAAAGGAGATAGGGTAATATTTAATTTAAAAATAAAAAAAAAACCCATAGATATATTTTGTATTATTTTATTCTTTTATTACCTAGAATTTGAATATGCAGTAAAACCTTCAAAGAACATGGTCTATTTAATCAATGTAATATTGTGATGATTGTCTACAGCTTATGTGTCTAACTTTTAAGATATGATTCATCATATGCATTGCTTTATATTTTTTTAAGAAGGCTTATGACTTACTTCGCGATAATATGTTATATTAGTTTCTAATCACTATTAGATAATTTTAATGAAATTTTTTGCTGTATTAATTTTTTTTCATGATTTTAATTCTTTTGGGATAATGTTGAAAATTATTATCTAAGATAATGTATCTTACAGGGTAAAATGGGAATTCCTGGATATCCTGGCATGAATGGCATTCCTGTAAGTAAATGTTTTGATTAATTTTTCATGATATTGCAAATTGATCTCTGTCACAAAATGATTAAAAAAAAATTTAATTAAATTTTTAATTATTTTACATAATTTACAGGGTTTGCCTGGACAAATGGGTCCTAGAGGTCCCCCTGGTATGGATGGATGCAATGGAACTAATGTAAGTAATTTATATTACATAATCTTATTAATTAGTTATTTTTTTAAGAAATTTCCTATAAGTAATAATTTCGATTATCTGTTCTTAATATGTTCTAAGTTCTGTTATTGCAAAAATATTTTTCTTTTTAAGCACATGTCTCTATTTTAAAAATTAATTGTTGAGTAATCCTTTTTTTTTATTTGATTATGTTTACATATATTTTTTCTTTGTCTTTTACACATTTTGTTTGGATTTTATGCTACTTTCTTACAACAAATGTAAGGTAATAAAATTATAAATTCTGGGCCAGTATCTCCCCACAAATATTCCACACCATAATGCATAATTTTATCAATTTGATGTACTGGTATAGCTTTACGTATGATATCTTCTTGATGTTGTGGTCATGCACATACACACAAATTCTACATTGAAACCCTAGAAAATTATTGTAAAATAGCAGCTTATTAAATTATTGTAAATCGTAGCAGCCTAGAATATGGTCTGTTATAACAAGATTAGCTTTATTAGTACTTGTGATATACAAACTGTTTTAAAATTTTAATGTGGCATTTTTTTATTTTTGAAACATCAAACTGGGTATCTTGAAGGTGTCCTAATACAGGGAAACCATTCACTTAGCAACAATTCTAATTTCTTCACCTGAAAATTGCTATATTCATGCAGAAAACATGTGCACATGTAAAGCATTTAAAATCCCTTTATGAATAGTTTATAAAGGAATTGTTATTTTAATATTTACCAAATAATGAGATTCTTTTAATATTTTTAACTTGATATTTTAAATTTTACTATTAAAAATAATTAATTTTTTAATTGGAATAATATTAATTTTGCTTTTATAATTTACTCTGATTTAATTTGTCTTCTATAAAAAACATGAAATTTTTTTAAAAATATTTTAAATGAATTAACTTTCTTAAATGCAAATAAAAATGCTCAGGATCCTGAAATGTTCATAGTTATTGTTATTGTCATAAAAAATTTACATAATTATCCTTGAAGATTATCTTATGAATTAATTTCTCTAGAGAGATGGTGTCCTCATATGAGGACACCAATCTTTGTGGAAGGAAGCTAAAGAGGTTTTTATGGAAACATCAAGCTTTAAATCTCCAGTTTATCCCATTTGTTGCATTTTTTCATTATACATAAACAATTTTAAAAATCAATGTTTGAAAGGATTAAAACTTAAATAAAGCATCTTTTTTTAATTTAATTTTTTTCCTGAATTTTAAAACTTTCTATGAGGTGACGAAAATTTGAATCCGTTTTTCCAAATTAAAATATCTAAAAAGAAGTGGGGCATTTTATAGAATTTAATTAAGGAACAATATTAATACTGTTTATATCTATTTGGGTGCTTTTCATATTAAATGCCACATTAATGAACTGAACATGGAAATCATGGCAGTTGATATTTTATTAATATTTTTATAATACAGATAATGGAATGTCTCTTTTTATTAAAAATTTATTAAAAAAGGAATTTTAAATTATTTAGGTAAATTGTTTGAATGGATCAGTTGTTATTATCATGATGTGAAAAAAATCGTGAATTAGTTATAATTAATTAAATCATTATATCTTATCACCATTAATATCTGTTTTATTAATTATATTTTATTTATATTTAATTATTTATTAGAATGTGATTAATGCTGTTAAGACATTATATATTTTAAGACAAATAATATACATCAAGACATCCAGTACTATAAAATTTAAATACATCAAATATGGATAGAGAATCTTAATTGGTCAAATTCGTTTTCAAATAAAAACTTCATAATGCAAAATTTTAAATTGCCAAATACATGTATTATGCATAATATACTCATTTCTACAAAAATATCATGACCATACTTTGTAAATTAGTTTTCAGTTTACAAATAGTGAAAAATATTTATGCTTGTAAACATTTTATTAAGTAAAGAAATTTAGGAGCATGAGAGTAATCTAGTTGATTAAATATCTGATCAGATTAAAAAAATTTTAAGTTCCTACTTTAAATTGTTTTGAACACATATTTCTCAAACAATGATTTTTATTTAAATTAAATTTCTTTGTACATGAATAAATAACTTTGTTTTCCATTACTTAGGGAAGGCCAGGTGCTAATGGTTACCCTGGTGATCCTGGACCCCGAGGTTACCCAGGGCCACCTGGTTACAAAGGTGAAAAAGGTGAACCAGCTATTGGGCCTCCAGGTTTGAGAGGTCAAAAGGTAAAAATTTGGTATTCATTTTTAATTAGCTTTTTTAAAACCCAATTAGAATTCTAATAAATTCTATGTTTAATGAATAATTATCAAGATCAAGAAGCAGCTCAATAAATATCAGAAAAAATTGCAATTCAAGAAAAATTTGACTTTTTTTTAATCAGTAATATGTATTCTTACATAAATCTAAATTGCACAAAAATGTTAAAACTTAAAAGTGCTGTTCAAGTTTTTTTTTAAAGCATCATAATATTTTTATTTAAGACTTTCTATTAATACTGTATTTGCAATATTTTAGGGTGAACAAGGTAGAGATGGGCAGCCTGGAAAGCCTGTAAGTATTTTATTTCTTTTAATATAAAATATTTTATGCATTTCTAGATATTTTTTGATAAGAAAGTAAGCTTAATTTTTTTTTAAATCGGGTAATAAGAAGAGTGAGGTGAATTCATTCTGTACTTAATGTTACTTTCAACAAACACAAATGTTTGACATTATGTTAAAACTTTAATTTCAAGAGATCTTTATTGCTTGTTTATTAAGTTTTAAAAATTCACTTGATTTTAATTTTCTCCATGTATAAATCATTAAATTCCCTTATTATTCCATCTTAGTCATTAGAAAAGAATATAAAAATATTAATTTATTTCCCAAACTTTATCTGCAGTAAACTTTCTAAGAACATATCAACTTATTCAAATATCCTCATGAGAATACATATATGCAATATAAAGTTACATGATATTATTGATAAATTAGTAAACAATGTTTTTAAGTGAGAAAGAATATCTGAGACCAAATATTACATCAGTATTTCAATAATTTTTATCTTTATAACCATCATGCTATACATTTCTTATAAGGAAAAATAATTCTCAAAATATCATCCTAAGATCTTATTTAATCAGTAACATCAAAATAAATTTTTAATATACCATCTTAATAAAGAAAGTACTATTTTCTGTTCTAGGTATAAGAAATTGTAAATGAATATTAAATAGTGTAATCTATACATATTATATTACAAAAGCTTTATAATAAATTTTACTTAAATCATTTATCAATGCTCATTATACCTGCATTTATTTACAGGGACCACCTGGTGCTGATGGTAGACCTGGAACAAAAGGGGATCGTGGCATTCCTGGACCTCATGTAAGCTTTCTTTATTATATTAGAGCAAAATTATATTAAAGTTTTTAAATGAGAGTTATTATTTTTAATTTTCACAAGTTTTAATATAGTTAATCTGAATTTGATGTTACTCAGTATATTTTATTATTGCAATTAAGTAATCAGACAAATACTGATGAAAATATATATAAGAGAAGTATTCCTAATTATATCAATTGCAAATCATTTGTATTTAAAAAGGAACAAAAGCAATTTCATCAAGCACCTAGGCAAAATTCATTGTATAATATGTGCCAAATATATAAAATTTCCATGAAAAAATGAATTAAAGAAATACCTTTTGTTTTTCTTTGTTATATCAAAAATATTTAATATAAATTATCTGCATAAACAAAATTATAATCAAAAATAAATTTATTAACCAATTAATGCTTGCAATAATTACCAATGTAACCAAAACTGTTTACCTTGATCCTCTAGTGACTGCTGCTATGAATTATCTGTCCATGTCTTGGAAGCAAGCTTAAAGCATGATGTAGACACCGAGTATTATTTTAATTCATATATATTAAATGTTATTGTCCTAAATAATTTTGTCCCTATGTAAATCATGTCCTTTAATGCCATTAAATGTATTTTAACTTAATTGATATGATTTATTATTATTTAATAGTCTACCCTGACAGAATTTAAATTTTGCACCCTTTTAGTGACACAAATAGTTACAATTCTTCACATACGGAAGTATTAATGCAGGCTCAGTTGTACCCCCACCCCCTCCCTCCATAATACCCAAAGGATTTGTACTGTAATGTCTTAGGATTTGCATTATAATGCATGTCTAATAGATTTTGATTTCTTGCCCCCACCTTTCCCTTCATTATATCTGCTTGAGGTTAAAATAAATAAATACCTAGGAAAAAAATGATGTTGTGTTTTAAATAGTTTTTGTTAAAGGATTTTTTCTGTATTTCAAACATGTCTTTAAATTTGTTTTATCATGTTTATTATAAAGATATCAAAAATATTACTTCTATAATTATGCAAATTTCATATATTTTTGGGGGTTAGGGGCCTAAAGGAGAACAAGGACTTACTGGGGAGAAAGGTAACATGGGTGTTGGATTTCAAGGATTGAAAGGAGAAAGGGTAAGTTGTTATTATTCTTTTATTTACCTGACTCTAAGTTTGAAATTGTATTATTATGTCTATCATTATATTATTAAAAGAATGTATTGCATATCACTGTAAAATGTTTTTTTAAATATCTGATATTCTGATTTTTATTATATGATTTTTATGTAAAGTGTTCTTATATATATTATAGGGAGAACGAGGTTTGATAGGGCCGCCTGGACCTCCTGGTGCTTGTGATGGCTATTTCCTTGAAAAGAAAGGTGTTACTGTAGGTCTTCCAGGGCTGCCAGGTCCAAAGGGAATGAAAGTAATTCTACAATTTAAACTATTTCAGTAAACAAGTCTTTTAATGCTTATTTTATTAACTATGGTAATATGTGTATAGCTCATAATATGATATATACATTCTGAATGGTATATCAAATTTTAAATTTGATTTTTTGATATTTATATTTTATTAGTTTTAAATTCTCTCTCTCTCTCTCTCTCTCTCTCTCTATATATATATATATATATATATATATATACACACTATGAATTGAAGAAGTGTCTTTGAGTTTTATTAATGATTTTTATTCTTCATACTTTTAAGAAAATAGCCCAATTACTAACTATTGTCGATGCCTTTGTTCAAGCTATGGTAAAGGGTATGGAATAGAAAAGCAGAAAGTGGAGGTGGGAGGAATCAAACTGGGAAAGAAATCTGCAGACTTAGCACTTTGGTTTAATGGGGAAAAGAATACACTGCACAGCTTAAAAATTAAAATTACATTGAAGACAGACTTTTCAAATGATTAGAAAATCATTTTCAATGCATAAATTAAACACAAAGCGCTACATATATATTTTTTAAATTTATCATTTGGATAGCAGTTTTTACTATATTGTATTAAGTTTTCTTTAATTAAAACAAAAAATAGTTCCTTAGCTCAGATCATCAGAAATGCAGGATGTAAGAATATTTAATTACATAAAAAATAAAATGATACAATTCAGCTTAATTTTTTCTTATTGGTTTTTTATTCAGCCATATATATATATATATATTTGATAGAAGATTATTCAGTATTTATATATTTAATTTTAATTTTTTTTGTTTGTTATTTACTTTCCTTTAATAGTAATTAAAGGAATAATATTCTATTAATACTGTTAAAATTAATATACTTAAAAGTAATTGATTTAAAAAAAAACCCTCATGATTAAGCTATTATATTGATGAAATTTTAAGAAATAATGTTATCAATGAAAGTAAATATAAATGCTTTCTTATTTTTATATGGATTCAATAAATATTTCTTACTTTTTTTAATAAACATTTTTTAAATAAAAAAAATAAGGATATTGTGAAAGGATTCTACTTATTATCAGCTATTTCATATTTGATTAATATTTTTTGAAGAATCTGTGTTTGTTTAAATTTAAATAGTAAATTGTTAATTAAATGTATACTAATATTCTAATACATTTCTTAGATAATCTGGGCATATTTTATGCTTTTTTTATGATTATAATGATGTTGCATTATTTTCATCTTTATTAGGGTGAATCTGGAGAAAGAGGAGAACGAGGTTTCAATGGACAACCTGGACTAATGGTTAGACAAAAATGTTATTATTTCTAATAATTGATATGATATTTCTATTCTTAATCACTGTATAAGCATTCACTTTTCCCATCCTTCAAAAACTGTAACAATTTTCTGTTAGAAGGATCTGTTATTGAATTTTAAATTTGCTTATAAAAAATGCATAGTTTTCTTCTTACTTTAAATTGTTTCATTTTTTATTCTTTGCGAAAGTTTCTCTCCAGTTAAAATACAAGCAAGAGGAAATTTTATTGCTTCATATTATTTCTAAGAATTTTCAGCTTAATGTGTGAAATCTTCAAAAATCTTATAAATTCATTTCATAATTAAAATTTATCTAAGTTAACATATTTTCAATAATAAGAAATTTAAAACAAATAAAATAAATTTTAAAATGTGTTTCGACTTTTAAAGTATCACAGATAATTGAAGTAATTGCATACTATTGAAGGTATTGCATACTACATACATTTATATATGATTGTGTCATAACTTATATTATTTCATTGTTGATGTTAGCAAAAAGAAAATAATTTCATTACTATCTTATTGTTAGGGACCACCTGGTGATATTGGTATGACTGGTGAAAAAGGACTTCCTGGTTATCCTGGACCGAGAGTAAGATTTTTATTGTAACATTTTTATATATAATGTATGCATTTTTGGATGAAAATGAATAAATAAAAGCTAAGATTAGTTGGAACAAGTTTTATGCTATCTGAGCCAATAAATTTTTTTATTAAACTATATTTTGGATCATATTGCCTTCTAATTAACTTTAAAAATACTCCATATTGTGAAATTTCTGATTTAGGAATCTGTGCCATCCAAACAAATGAAATGAAATTTATCTATGCAAATTACATTTCTTTGGGTAAATGAATTATAAAAGAGTATTTTTTGAGGTTCCTTGTCAAAATAAAAAATAAATTTGTTTATATTTGAACATTTAATTAAAATTTGTAAATACAAAACTTTAATGTTATATTCCCTAATATTGAATTCTTTTAGATGATATGAGTTTTAGATAGCAGACATTGCAAATGCTTCGTTTTCAAAGCAATTATTTTATTTTGGTGTTTTATTAGTGTAAAATAAAATATCAAATTAAATCACTTAGAAAATTTCTTGGTTAGGAAAGCAATGTCCAAATACATGAAAATATGCATTTTTATTGAGACCACTGACCTTCTAATGAAATAAAATTATGTTTGTTGCACATTATAAAATATCAGATAAAAAAGTAAGGCAATTACTAAAATTTGATTGTTGCAAAATTAACAAAATATGAATAAACAGGCAAAAAATGTCTTTAGCAGATATTTTTGACTTATTAAATGTTATAAAAAATTACATACATTTATAATTTTAAAAAGATAGAGAAGCTGATTCACATTTTGTAAAAATCTTTAAACATAGTACTCATTTATATTTTTTGAAAACAACTGATTTAAAATTACCTCATTATAGTATCCATGATACACTATGCATTATCTTTTAGTGACAAAATTACACAATGTAGTAAGTATGAAAGATGTATTTTTTATTGTATCTAGTGTAAATAATACAACATCCATCTGTTGAATAAATAATTTTTATATTCAATAAAGTTTAAATGTCTTCTTAAGCTGTCTTTTTTTTTTTTTTTTTTTTTTTTTTTTTTTTGCAAATTTTTAAAATTATAAACTATTATTTTACATCAATATGGAAGTTTTAGTCTTTATAATAACTCAAATGGCAAAATTTCATAATTAATTTTGCATGCACTGTCTTCCAAACATATGCAAAAAACACAAGAATAAAAATAATATTTACTGCAATAAACAACAACAACAAATGAATTAGTAATTTAAAAATGTTTACAATAAAATTTGCTCCTTTGTGAAATATATGATACATTTAATAAATGAATTGTATTAATTAATTTTATATATTTCCAGGGAAAAGATGGATTTCCAGGACCACCTGGAGCTCAAGGTTTTAAGGTTAGTAAGTATTTTTTAATAATTAAATTTTATAATTCAAATTTATTATGTTTCATTTGATACCACTATTTTTTGGATTATATAATATACATATTTTAGAATATATATTTAAATTAAAATTTTGAAAAGATTGTTTTTTTTAATTTCTAGATATATAATTAAGCCATATATTAATAATTAAGACATATAATTCATTTAGTTTTGCTTCAATTTAAATGCTCTTATATTCATTTGAAGCATTTCCTTCATCCAGTCATTACAAATGTTCTGTTTGTGTTTTTGGGTTTTTTATATCTTTAAATCTAATTAAGACTCTTGTTGTAATAAGAATTTGATTTAACATTTCTTAGGGAGATAGAGGTGAAGATGGGCTTCCAGGTTTAGATGGTTTAAGTGGTATGAAAGGTGATCCAGGCAATTCAGGTATACCAGGACCACGAGGTCTTCCAGGCCCACCTGGTCCACCAGGAGTAAGTTGTATATAAGTTAAATATATTGCTTTAAAAGTATCATCCTTGTT
This sequence comes from Argiope trifasciata, assembly GCA_026543055.1. NCBI lineage: Eukaryota > Metazoa > Arthropoda > Arachnida > Araneae > Araneidae > Argiope > Argiope trifasciata. The sequence continues at coordinate 770,730 of JAPMOQ010027620.1, read as the reverse complement.
TATTATTTTACATTTTTACTAAAACTGCAATAAATTTTGTTAATATTTTGAACTAAAATAGCAAGTCCAGCTGTTCATGAACTTTCTTGATCAAACTGACTCTCTGGAAATTATTGAGTGTTGATGCTTTGTATGAAAATTTTTATTTATGAAAAAAAAAAAAAAAAATGTTACATTTCTATATCAGTACCTTATCTTAAAATAAAGAAAATTAAATTGTCCTTTGGAGCAATGCTGACTGGAAATAAACAGCAGTCCAAGGGATTATAAAATCTTCAGTGTAAAAATTCTGCTTATTGCGATGAGCTTTCTAGGCAATTAAATCATTACTTTCTGTGGGTTTCTCTCTTTTTCTCAATATTTAAAATAAAACCTTAATCATTTTAAAAATACAAAAATTGAGATTTTTTGCCTAAATCAATTAGTACAATAAAAAAAAATAATCAGGCAGTGGACCAAAGAAATGTTTATTATTCAAACAGATAATTATTGATTAGTAATAAAAAAATTAGCATAGTTGCATTTTTTTGTATTGAATAATAAATCAGAAAAAACATGACAGATATGGAGAGTAAAAAGTATAACTAAATTTTGCTTGGAAAGGAGTTAAATTATTGATGATTGCATAACAGCAAATAAAAATTGATTAGCATCTCTTGTGATGTATAATTTTTCATTAATTTCTGTACATCTGTTATTAGGGTATTGAAGGAAGAGCAGGTCCTCCAGGGCCCCCTGGTCCTGCTGGTATTACAGGGCCCCAAGGATATCCTGGAACAGATGGAATCCCAGGTAAGGTACATTTCATTTAGTTTTGCTTGTTGCTTTCTTTTATAATTATTAAAATAATCATCATTTTTTAAAATTGTTTTTATTATAATCATTTTAAATTGTTTTGATGGATAGGATTTTTTTTTATTGCTTGAATGCATGACAACTTATTTTCTGATATATAATGAATAAATATTATATGTAATGGATATATTCTACAATTCATGATGTGGCATACAGACTTCCATTGGGTCAAGTACAAACCTTAATCTTTTTTTTCTTAAATTTTGATATTTCAGTATTCATAGATCTATCCAATTTGGAGAAAAAAAGGCTAATATATAATCTGTTCTATTTTAGGAGAAATAGGACCTCGAGGTCCACCTGGACCACCAGGTGGTCCCGGTATTCCTGGCTCACCTGGAAGAGAGGGACCACCAGGCTTGAAAGGAGAAAAGGGTGATGCAGGCTTGCCTGGTCTTGAAGGTCTCTCTGGTCCTCCTGGGTTACCTGGGGCACCAGGGCCTAAAGGAGAACCTGGTGAGAAAGGTAGTCCTGGTCTTTCCATAATGGGTCCCAGTGGAATGGATGGCAGCCCTGGTCTAGATGGATTAACTGGTCAGAAAGGAGAAAGAGGACCTAAAGGAGAGAGAGGTGAGTTAATTTTTATCATTTAATTAATCTCTGATTATTTTCAAAATATTTAATTGAACTGAATTATTCCAAAAGTGCTAGAAAGAATTTAATTTATGAATTTCTTTTAATCTAATAAGATGCAGTTTCAAGATAGATTAATAAAAAAAGCAGAAAAACCTTTATGTTGATTACTACTTTAATAAGTAATCATTAAGCAAATTCAGGATTTTTAAAAATAAATGCATTTAAATTTACTTCAAATCAAACTACAGACATAAAAGTAATATTTATTTGTTACACTTTATTTCTACCAATAATTAGAAATATATATATATATATTGAAGAAGTTATCAAAATTCTATGTTTCCTTATTTTAAGGTGCACCTGGTGATACAGTGGAAGGTATTCCTGGATCACCTGGACTTCCTGGTCCAAAAGGAGAAAGAGGATTTGCTGGTTTGCCAGGTCGCCCAGGATTACCTGGATTATTAGGGCCAAAAGGTAAATGCATTCTAATTAATTGAAATCAGCCAATTACTTAGTTTCTTATCGTTCCCTTATTTAAAGTAAGAAAATAGTTACTTGAAAAAAAAAAGCTTGGGTACTTTTTTCTGCTCTGTTTATTAATACAGATTATAATTAATTTGATTAATTAAGCTGTTAAACTACAATAAGTAATTTATAGTAATGGATTATTCCTAAATGAAGTAAAATGTTGACTTTATAGACATGATCTTTACTTTATTGATTTTTCATATCTTCTGATCAAGATTAATCATGCACATAATGCAATCTTTTCTTTTACTTGGTTATCAAATATATCTTTAAGAAATTTTCATTGCAGCTTTATTTTTGATTGTTTAATTGCCATAGATAATAAAATGGGTCAATTACATTATCATTATTCCATAATATTTGGAAATAAATTATTTAGATATTACGAATGCAGATAATAAAAGATTTATATTCGTTTTATAGGAGAAAAAGGTGGAAGTTGTATTTCTTGCATACCTGGATCAAAAGGAGAAAAAGGTGAAAGAGGTCTTGATGCTTTGCCTGGTTTACAGGGTCTTCGAGGAGAACCAGGATTGCCTGGACCACCTGGGCCAAAAGGTGATGATGGCCTCCCTGGACTTATTGGACCACCTGGAGATGAAGTAAATAAACATGTTTTTACTACAAAGATTTTGTTCAAAGTTTTATTTTGAATTCAAAATTGCATATGTTAAAGAAAATAAGAAATTCTAAAGTTTTAGTGGTTATACTTTAAATTCATATGAAACTGCATGGGTATAATGGACCAGCGATTAATTAACTTAATTTTAAATATTTTTTAGCTAAATATATTGTTCTTTCATTTTAGGGACGATCAGGTCTTCCAGGACGTGATGGTCTTAAAGGAGAACCAGGACCTCCAGCAGTTATACCTACCGACTTAGTTGTGGGAGATAAAGGTTTCAAAATTATTTTTATTAAATCAATTTTTAAATAAAGGTTTAAAAAAATCTTGCATAATATTAATTACTTAAAAATATTTTTTACTTTTATTTATTTATTTATTTTGTGCTGTAACAGGTGATAAAGGTGAACCAGGTTTCCAAGGGCTTCCTGGCTTGCCAGGACGTGATGGTTTACCTGGATCACCAGGTTTGCCCGGACCACCAGGGCCACCAGGTTTATTTGGAGATAAGGTATGAATCAATGATTATCAAAATATAGATAATTGCAAGCCTTTAGAACAGACACTATTTTTTTTTCTTATTTATGGTATTATAATTTTTTCTTATTTATGGTATTATAAATAAAATAAATTGTACATATGTATATTTTATGAAGTTTATCTGGTCTTTCTCTGAGGTAATTGTCTTACATATGAGATTTTCTAATTGGAAGAAAATAAACATTTATTTTATGTTTATGTATGAGATGAATTCAAATATATGGAATGCAATTGTGATGCAAGTGTGTTGTATTACTGAAGAATTTTTTTTTAATAAAAGGAAGAAAAAGTTATATTTTTATATTAGTTCTATTAAGGCAAAAATTTAAATTGAGATATTAGTTAATGCAGATTTTTAAAATGTTAATATTACAAAAACCTTTGAAACAACAATGATGTTATATTATAAATTATTTTGCATACTGAACTTTTCAAAAAGATTAGATATTCAGATTTAATATAATTTTTTTATTATTTTTCAATTCTGTTTTTAGGGTGCTCAAGGTTTCCCGGGACCACCAGGCCGACCAGGTGCACCAGGTCTCCCAGGTATAATTGGTCCTAAAGGTGACAGAGGTTTAGGCATTCCTGGACCACCAGGGGAAAGAGGTGAACATGGATCTCCTGGATTGCCCGGTTTGGATGGTTTACCAGGAGAAAAAGGAGAACCAGGTAAGATTTTCATATATCTAATTTTACTTGTATATTTATGTTTACATATCAATGTACTGAAGGAAAAAATATAACTACACTATATATATATATATATATATATATATATATATATATATATATATAT
>JAPMOQ010027620.1:690388-766404 GCA_026543055.1 Argiope trifasciata | reverse complement strand
AAGTTGCTTTTTTTATATAATATAATAAATTTTAAATTTATGTTATCTAAAAAGAGTAAAATATGCCATTTCAGTTTTAGGCTTCTTTTTTTAAAAAAATATATTTCTCTATCCTACTGAGTCTGTGTCCCTAAAAAAAAATTTTATTTTAGAAATTGTTGAAAATAGGAATGAAAATATGACCTCATTTTATTCCTTCTATTTTACCTCATTGTACCTTAATTAATTTTATTCAAATGTAGAATATATGCAAGTGTTTTTTTAATATGAAAACAGCAACTTTATTTTATGTATGAAAATAACATTTTATTTCCCCCCTACAACGTTTATAGGAACACTGCCACCCAAAGAAGATATAGTACTGCCTCCTGGTCCTAGAGGGCCTCCAGGACCTCCAGGTATTCCTGGAGCTGATGGCCTTCAAGGTTTCCCTGGACTTAAAGGTAGAGCAGGTTATGATGGATTACCAGGTGAAAAAGGTGAATCTGGAGATAATGGACTACCTGGACCTCCAGGCCCTAGAGGTAATAGTCATTGATATTTAATATAAAGTTAGCTTAATGCATATTTTATCAAATATTATATATGTGCACATATACATTAAAGTAAATAATATTTTAATTTAAAATCAACTTTTTTTATGAAATTGAATTACAAATTAATGATGAGCAATGTGAAAGAGATTAAAAATAACTTTAAACTTCAAGAACTTTTCTCGCTCATGAAAGAGATTTTAATTTATTTACACTTATTCTAAACTACATGAAAAAAAGGTTTTATATGCAGAGATTTAAGGTGCAGAATTATCTTTATTTAGTACAGATTCTTAAAAATTTTAATTTATGATTAACACTTCAAAATGTTAGTTGTTTTTGAGAAGTTAACAACTAACAACTTTAACAATTCTTGTATAATGGGGAATTAGGATTCTTTTATATACCCAGAGTTTTGTTTATAATGGTATGTTTACCAAATAAATTTTAATATCTATAAATTATTTGCAAGTATTCTTTGGAAAAATCATTCTGAAATAATATTGAAAGTATTTATTTAAAAATTCTTATAAAGTTAAATGTTATTTTGAAAGAATATAAAATTTGCAAATGTTTTATTGATATCAAAATGCATTTTTAAAATTCAAAGTGAAAAATTATAACATGTTATTTTTAAAATTAATAGCAATTTTTAAAAGATCAAATTATGTTTAGTGTGACAATTCACAGTTCATTGTTAATTCTTTTCTCCAGGTTTGCCTGGACCAAGAGGAGATAAAGGTGGTACTGGACCTATGGGATTCCCTGGAGCTGTTGGCCCAAGAGGCGATGATGGCTTACCTGGTTTACCAGGTTTGAAAGGTGAGTCCATTTAAATTTGAATATTTTTTATTAGAATAAATGTATATTTCACTTTTGAACTAATGTTTTTACTGATATTTTCTTTGCTTTTTATTGCATTAGATTTATTCATATATCTCAGATAGTAGGTAAATTCTTGTTTATTTTACAATCTTGAGATGAAAACGAAATTCAATATTTAAAAATATATTTTTGCAAATGTTGTACAAGTTTCCTGTTAAAAAACATATTTTACATTTCAAAATAATTAAATTTTTGCAAATGAATTAAAATTATTAACACAGCATATGTAAAGTTAAGTAATTGAACACTTGTGGTAAAAGAGAAACTCAATTTCATATTCAGCCAGTCTGATTCATATTCAGTCTTTACTCACTGTGGTAAGCTTTCCACAAGTGTTCTGATTATGAATAATGGTATTTTTTTCCACTTGGCTTGGCAAAGACATTTAAGTTCTTTCACCAATTCTGGGCTGTTGCTGTACTCCTTAATTTAGATATCCAACTTGTTCCAGAGTTTTTCTATAGTTCGAGTCTGGACTCTGAGCAGGCCAGTCCAGTCCATTCATCCCATTTTCATCATACCAATCCATGGTGGACCTCACAATAAGCAAGTGATGCTGTCATTATGGAAATAACAATGGTCCAACCCATAAAATTAACACCACTTAGGAAGTGCATTGTTGTTTAGAATAATGAAGTTGATATTCAGCTTACCATGAATTGGATTCAAGGATTCCAGTTTATACTTTGAAAAACATCCCCAGACCATAATTTTACCTCCATCAAACTTTAATGTAGGCATAATGCAGTCTGGCACAAGGCACCTATCATGCTTATGCCTAACACTGACTCGGCCATCTGTCTGGTGGATATTGATTTTTGATTCATCACTTTAGGGAATCTTTTTCCTCTCATTCTAAAGTCCAATTTTGACCTGCCTTGTAATGCCTCAATTCAACAGTGTGGTTGGATTTTGTAATGGGTCTGTTGGGTCAAAGCTCATTCCATTCCTTACTTTCCACTTCTTAATTGCTAAAGCCATTGATGATTTTGGAATGTTTAACTCATTTAAATATGTCCCTTTAGGATTAGTCATTTCTATAATATCCAAGAATTAAGTATTTCTTGAAGTCAGACAACTTTGAATTTCGTGGCAACTTGCAGTAATTAATGCTAATGCTGTTTCCTACACAATATTTTAGTACAGGAGCTGTGATGTGGATCAGAACCACTGATATCCTCATTTGCATGGGTGTCAAAATACTTATTGGTAGATAGTATACTTTCCTATTTTGTAATATTTGTTGATAATGAAAAATTTGCTTTCTGAATTTTTCAACAACTTAGAAAATACAATAATTAAAAAAAAATCATGTATACATATTCAGAAACATCTACACAATATTGCATTAAAATATATACATTTCTTTAGTATGAATAATTTATTATATTATTTTTTATATATTTTTTATTTTGATATTTTGTAGTCTTTGATATTATTTTGATAGTCTTTTTTTGAATCACTTGAATACATAATTTTTATAATTATCTTGATTGAAATCTGCCTATTCTCAGTAAAAAATTTAGTATATTAAAATCTATTAATATTAAAAAAATTTACTTATGCTAAATTATTTCCTCTTCCTCTTTGCAGGTTCTAAAGGAGAACAAGGTTTGCCTGGAATAGGAAGACCAGGCCCACCAGGTGTTCCAGGATTTCCAGGACCTAAAGGAGATCCAGGATTTCCAGGACCTCCTGGCTTACAAGGTATGTTTATCTTCACATTGTAGTCCTCAGATATGCTTCTGAATTTTGCTAAAATTTTAAATTATAATTGATTTATTTCCTAGGAGAGAGAGGTTTACCTGGTTTCCCAGGAATAAAAGGAGAACTGGGTGATTCTGGACTGCCAGGTCTTCCAGGTTCTAAAGGTCAAAAGGGTGAGCCAGCACGTGAAGGATTGCCTGGACCTCCTGGTGAACCAGGTTCTAGAGGATTTGATGGACAGAAAGGTGTGTTATATTACTTCATACTTGAGTAAAAAACTTATATTTGTTTCTGTAAAATAATAATAAAATTTTGACCACCCCCCTCTTTTTTTATTATATAAATTTGATCAGTTTTATTCTCAAAACTAATAATTGGATTTTTTTTCTACAAAACAAAAATTAGATATGGAAATATTTTTAGAAAAAAATACAAGTTTCCTTTGAATTTTAATTCCTTTTTTTTCCCTCCTATTTTTGTTGTTAAAAAGATTTTCTTGTTAAGTGTCTTCTAAACAAGGCAAGTGATTCTAATCAGGTGTATGTGTTGTCTTACTTCACACTTATGTTAATTGTATACTGCATTTGATTATTTGAAAATACATTCTTAGTTATATTGTTTCATCATTTTCCATGATATATATTATGGAGTTAATGAAATAAATGTTTTTATTTTGATATTTGACAAAGGCAAATTATTATGCTACATCAGAATACTATCTCTTTACATTCTTAATATGTATCTTTATTTATAAATTTATATCCCATTTGTTGTGCTTCCCTTTGTAATTAAATTTGTAAATTAACTTTTTATGTCATATTTATATATCATTGTGTAACTCTTAAATCAAAGAAAATAATTTCAAATTTTCTTGCATTTTTAATCAGAGATAAAGATTCTGGGAATAATCCTTCATATTTAATTAAATAATTCAAGAACAATTTCACCAAGTATCAGAAAAATTATTAATTTTTTCAATGTATTTATTGATATTAGAGTTTAAAATTAGCTCCTAGATAGAATGTATTTATCTTCATGTTTTAGATTTACTAAAAAAATAGTAAAATGAACTTAGACTAAAAAATATTATTCCTATTCTTAGGTATACCTGGCCCAAAAGGAGACCCTGGTCTTCCTGGTTTTGAAGGTCTTCCAGGAACAAAAGGAGATCCAGGCTTACCTGGACTTCCAGGTTTTCCAGGATTAGATGGACCTCCAGGTTCACCTGGACGACCTGGACAAGATGGATTAGATGGTCTTCCAGGAGTTCCAGGTAAATAAAAAATAAAATGTTAAATATGCAGATTAAAGCAAATGTAATTTTTTAAAAAATTAAAGCGATTAATTAACTTTTTAAGGATTTTAGCATATTATTTTATTTTATTTTAAACCTTGAACATTATTTTCTATTCCAGGTCAGAAAGGAGAAAGAGGAATTGCTGGTTTTCCGGGATCTCCAGGACCTCCTGGCTTAGATGGTTTGCCTGGTCTCATGGGAGAAAAAGGAGACAGAGGACTTCCTGGACTACCTGGTACTGATGGTTTTCCTGGAACATCTGGCAAGAAAGGAGAACCTGGTCTTCCAGGTTTCCCTGGGGCAAAGGGTCAACCTGGAGACTCTGCAGCAAAAGGAGAGAAAGGAGAACCTGGTTTGCCCGGCTTAATTGGACTTCCTGGCAATCCAGGACCACCAGGTTAAATAAAAAGCTCATATTCTTCATATTTGATTTCATTAATTATAGTAAAAATATGGAGATGTGGTTATTTATGAAATAGATTTGTTTGAATTAAATTTAAAAGTATTTAGGTCTCTTACCTTTGAATCCATATATTTTTTTATGTGCAGAATCTTAAGCCTATATACCAATGTCTTTCAATTATGACATCAAGTCCAAAATTATAGTTTTGGAAAATAACCACTTAAGATATTTCATTTATTACAAAGTGAATGGCTTAATGACAATTTTATTTCTCAACAATGGAAAATCAAGGGAATTAGCTAGTTATATCAAACTATAAAAAATTAAATAAAGATGGCGATGAGGTGTTAAATAAAAAGTTAAAAGAAAGAACTTTTCATTGAATGAAAGAAAAATATATATTTAAGATTAATGTTACTGAGAAGTGATACTTTTAAAAAATATATATACATTTTCATTTAAGAAAAATGGAAAATTATTTAATTATTATTTTACTTCCAAGCAATTTCAATACTGTATTCTTTACCTACTATAATAATTTAAAAATATTCTTGGCTTTCATAATAAAGTATATTACTAATATATGTATTAATATATTGCCAAAAATCAATTTTGTAAAATATGTAATTCTTTATACACTTGTATGTCATTTATCACTTTCCAATTAATTTCTATACCTCACATCCTCTATTATAAAATTTGAATGTTATAATCAAATTTTTTTCCCCAAAATGCAATTAATGATTTAATATGTTTGTATTAAATAGGTCTAGATGGTTTCCCTGGGGAAAAAGGAGATGCTGGATTACCTGGAAGAGGTTTGCCAGGCTTGCCTGGAACACCTGGAGAACGTGGCTTTGAAGGACAACCAGGACCTCCTGGTTTACCTGGACTCAAAGGTGATAGTGGATTACCTGGATTTACTGGAAACAAGGGAGAATCTGTAAGTAGCAGAATAAATAAAAATTTCATATATAACTATTGGGTGAGAAGCTGTCTGGGAAAGAAAAAAATAATAAAATTATTATTTGTGATTATTTAAAGAAAAAAATAAATAAATAAGTTTAATTTTAAACAAATGCTAAGAAATTGATATTTCTAATGTTTTCTATTAATAGGGGAATTCATCCAATTCTACAATTTGGAGATATGAATAATATCTTTAAATCCAAAAACTTGCAAATATGTGACATGCTCCTAAATAAGTGACGTTGAAGCCATGGGAAGATGTCACTTATAGTATGACATTAGATATTTTAATGAAATAGTTCTTAAAAAGTGCTGTCATTGTTATACTTCATGTTATATTATAGATGTTATTGTTTAGTTAGATTTCTAATAAAACTTTTTGTATTAAATTGGGTGAGAAATTCCTTTTCTCATTCAGTTTTACTGAAATTGTTATTTTTGTTATCAGGAATCTAAGGTACAACTTTACTATAAAAAGTATTAACAATTTTTCTCCTCCTCTTATTTTCGAAATTTTTAATGGTTTTAAAAGGCCTTATTTTTAGTTGTTAACATTGAAATTTAATGAAAGCATTAAATTAATTTTCAATAACTTTTCATTAAAATTTTTTAGTAATTTTTGAATTCTTTATACAAACTGTTGTGCTAGTATTGCAAAATTAGTAGCAGAAAGTCTTAAGCATAATAATAATAATATTTATATCAATTTATTGAAAATTAAACGATTAAGGACAATTAATTTTTATGCGATGTTATGTATATTTAATTATTAAGTATGGGGCTATATTATTTCACTTTTGATTATTTTCAGGGCTTACCCGGACTACCTGGATTCCCTGGTGCACGTGGATTGCCTGGACAACCAGGTTTACCAGGACTTAAAGGTGAACCAGGTTTTCCAGGAATTCCTGGACTCAAAGGTGAAGTTGGAGAAGCAGGATTACCAGGTCTTCCTGGCCCAAAAGGAGAGAGAGGCGATTTTGGTGCTCCTGGTTTGCCAGGTTTAGATGGTTTCAAAGGAGAAAAAGGTGATTCTGGATATCCTGGACCACCAGGTAATGAAATCTTTGTTTTGTTCCATAACTTAAAGTATTTGTTTGCTCATTTTTGTAAAATGTTCACATACTAAATGAACACATTTTTCTTTTAAATATTAAGTTTTCAAATAATTTTTGAAATGTGTTATAAAATTATAATAATTATATTATAAATACTACTACTAACTCTTAGTAACATAAATTTTATTTTAAAATTATTTCAAAATTATTGATTGACAGAGAAAAATTAAATAACTATATAAAAATGAAGTGTGTTAAAATTGCATAGTTAATTGTTAAATATTCAATTAATTATTAAATGACTAAGAAATATTCATTTTGAAAAGTTTAAAATAATATCTTAAAGTTTAAATCAGTATGCTCACCATGTGCAGAAAATTTCACATAGTTGAATTATCACACTGATTTCAACTTATTTCAAAACTTACATAAGAGCCACTGATGCATAATTATATTTAAATATTTTTTTCTTATAATATTGCCCATGTGCTTAACATGAATTTGCAGCTGATAAAGATAATTTCATAGTATTAAGGACATGGATAAAAAATTAAATATGTTGAAAATCCTTATAATTTGAAAAGTTATATGTGTGTGTGTACTGGAATAGATGCTTGTTTAACAAGTTAAAGATTTATTATGTTCATTCGCTGCATTTGTCATTGCAAACATTTTTTTCCCAGTATTTTTATGGGCACATAGTCTTTTCTTCTTCTAGAAATGTAATAAATTGAATTGTTGCAATATCTCTTTCTATTAAAGTTGCAATATCTGCATCTATAAATAATTTCCATTATAATAAGATATATAAAGGAAAGAAATACAATAATTTACTTTTTTTAATTACCTCATTTAAAAAGGGTATATTCCAAGTTTAATTATCTTAAAAGTCAAGCATATATTCATTTAATTTTTTTATGTGTGTGTGTGCAGGTGACAGAGCTGATAAGGGAGAAAAAGGAGAACCTGGGCTTCCTGGTATCCCAGGCGCAACAGGTGTCAAAGGTGCAAGAGGATTTGATGGCATTCCAGGACCACCTGGTATGTTATAATCCATTTATCCTCCTTTTGCATCAAAAGCCTTATATTTGAGTGCTCATTCATTATATTTTATTTCATATAGGTGAAAAGGGAGATCGTGGCATTCCTGGTTTGGAAGGATTGCCTGGACCAGAGGGATTAAGAGGACCTCCAGGTTTGAAATTTCAAAATCCCAAAAGTTTAAAATTGCTGTATTCATCATTTTAAAATACTATATAAGAACAAGATAAATGTTTTCCTTATACAAAAATTATTTATTTTAGGAGAACCTGGATTACCTGGACTTGCTGGACCACCCGGAAGACCTGGTTTAGGAATTAAAGGTGATAGAGGATTACCTGGACGACCTGGTTTGGATGGATTCCCTGGAACACCTGGAGAAAAAGGTGATTTTAATTATCTATTTGTTCAAATATGCTTTTATAATCACTAATTCTGTTATATTAATATTCAAATTACAAATATCTTTTATTTTATTAATTCTAATTGTTGTGCTGATTGCATGAACTACAAAAATTATAGATAATTTATTTGTATCCGAGAAATAGATCTACAGCTATTAAAATTATAAATCATTTTATTTTCTGTAGTAATGCAATGTAAAATTCCTTCTTGTGCTATTAATTCAGATAAAAATCTAAGACAATGGAATTTTGGATGAATTGGTTGGTAAAAATATCTACTCTGACTATTCTGTTAAATATTTTTTTTTCTTTGCCTCATAGTACTTATAATTTCAAATTTAATTCTCTGTCATTCTATATTAAGCTGTGTAATTTCATGTATTTCTGTAGAATTAGGTTTTAAAAAGTTTTTATAATATTTATTCCATTACTCAATCCAGAGTCCATAGCAAAATTAAATCATCTCATGTTTCAGAACGTTCAATAAATTTAAATGAATTAAATCGCTTCAAACCAATATATGCTCTTCATGAGCATATATTGGTGTAAATGGCTATGGCATATACTTAAAAAGAAATTTGACATAGAAATTATGAATTTTAGTCAATAACTCCGATATATATTCATCGAAGGACGTTTACATATATTACATATTTTATTAAAATTTCACTGGTATTGACTATTATTTCTTCATTTAAAAAAATTATTTTTCTATAGGTGAATCTGGATTACCTGGACTGCCTGGTGTAAGAGGACCAATGGGAGAACAAGGTTTACCTGGACTACCTGGTTTGAAAGGTGAAACTGGTGAGCCAGGTTTCCCAGGTCCACCTGGAAGAGATGGATTTCCTGGTGTGAAGGGCGAAAGCGGACTACCTGGATTGCCTGGTGTAAAAGGAGAGCGAGGATTACCAGGATTTGATGGACCTCCAGGAGTTCGAGGGCCCCCAGGATTGTCAGGTTTGTTATAAAATAATTGTCCATTTCTTTTAATGGGACTGTTTTCTTTACATATTAGTTTCTGTTATCAAAAACTAACAACTAATATTTTAATTTAAAAAATTAGGCCGAGAAGGTTTGCCTGGCTTACCTGGATTCCCTGGACCAAAAGGTGATCCTGGTTTACCTGGACAACCAGGTTTCCCTGGTGCTAAAGGCGATCCTGGTTTCCCAGGTATACCTGGTTTGGAAGGACCTGCAGGTAATATGCAATCTATATCTTTTACTTTTATTCAGTAATCTTTTATTTCTATTTTATTTCTTCATTTTCCTGTCATTTATTTTTTTGTTTAAGTTATTTTTTTCTGTTGTTATTTATGACCAGCTACTGTAAATTAAATGCAAATAATAAATTTAAAATAGTTTCATTCTATTTCTTATTCTTTTTCAATTTTCATTATTTCATCTTATATATTTAAAATTGGAATAAAGTAATTGTTATAATATTTTAATGTTAAAGTTTCTATTGCTGGCATTATTTAAAATAAAAATATTTAGAAAGAGTAAATATATGATACAATCAGTGTAATTTTTATGAATTGACAGTGAAATCTGAAGTTTTGTCACTCTTTTGTTTAAATACTATAAAACATATGAGCGAAAGAATTTTAATCATTATGAAAACTATAGTCCCCATTTGAAGTACTAAATTTTACTTAGATTGTACAATTTTTTTTTTCTTTTTCATATCTTAAAATTTTTTAAAATCTTTAAAATATTTTTTACTTTTTATATTGAGGTAAACATATATTTTTAGGTGATCAGGGAGCACCAGGACAGAAAGGAGAAAGAGGTATATCACCACCATTAGAACTGTTGCGAGGACCAAAAGGAGAACGAGGTTTGCCTGGAATTCCAGGGGAACCTGGACCACCAGGACCAAGAGGATATGATGGACCTCCAGGACTGCCAGGTATATATACATATAATTCTTTCATTATTGTAGATATTAAAGAAATCCAAATTGCTAAATAAATTTTAAACGATCTTATTATTTAATACTTATTTTTATTCTCAGGTAGTTAATTTTTATTTGAGTTCCATAAAATTGTGATATGTCTGAAAGATCATGACACTTAAAAAATCTTATGTCTATATAATATATTTATAAAGAAAACTACTTATTGAATTTGATAGAATGAAATGTTTTTTACTTAGCTAATATTTAATGTCTCAAATCATGTAGGAAAATCATTTTTTAAATCTTAAAAAACAAGGATTTTTTTTTATAAAATTGGAGAATCATGCTTACACAATAAGTAATTCTAAAAATCATAAATTTTCATGATGTCTTTACACTTTAGCTTAACTTCAATTCATTTTTTCATAAAAGGGCATAGTTTATACATGAAGAATAACCACATCCTTTTGTTCTGGGTTATACTAAAGAAGGTGGGCAAAATCTTTCCTTCTTTTCAATTTCATAGAGATTCATATAAGAATTTCATTGATCTGTGTTGATTCAAGAAAGGGAATCTTAGATACCTGTAAATGAAACATTGTGGGACTTGTATACCTTTACTTGCATCATGAAAATTATATAGTCATCAACTTTTTAGATTGCATGTTAGAAATGCTTATACAAAAAATAATATTGAAAAAAATTGCAATTACTCACTTTAATGAAACTTTGTAATTGAAATATACCTGGTGCAATATTTAGAACAATAAAAGTTTGTATTACAGTTTTGAGAGAGATGTTTGAATTTTGGACCATTTTATAGATCAAATTTCAAATGAAATTTTTTCAGATGAAGTCTACATGTTAAAGTAAAAACAAATATAGTGACTACAAAATGCAAAAAACTGGATAAATAAAATTTTGTATTTTAGTTTGACGTCCAAAATGTAATTCTTATCAGATTTGGAACTAAATGTGTCAAAGAGTTGATCATTTGTTGGTTTAAACTTTGCGTCATTTAAGAACTATAACAATCAATTAAATTTGATATTTGATCTTCTGAGTATGTACAGCTGTAGTTCTGTGTCAAATTTTGATTCCAATCAGTGGAGAAAGGACATATATGCAAAATACATACACTGATGGAAAAAAAATCCCAACACCAAGAAAAAATTATTGTACAGTAATGAAATTTTAGGAATGCATTTGTCTAGGTAACATATTTAATTGATTAAAGTTTCAAGATAACAGGTACAGCCATTGGCGAGAAGAGTCATTTCAAATGTGAAATGTTGGTACATTAGTACCGGTGTAACCTCCAGAATTTTGAATGCAAGCATGCAAACGTGCATGCATTGTGCAGTACAGGTGTCGGATATCAGTTTGTGGGATGGAGTTCCCTGCTTGTTGCACTTGGGCGGTCAATGCAGGGACGGTTAATGCTGGTTGTGGATGACGCTGGAGTTGTCGTCCAATGATGTCCCATACGTGCTCGATTGGAGAAAGATCTGGTGATCTAGCAGGCCAAGGCAACATGTCGACACTCTGTTGAGCATGTTGGGTTACAACAGCGGCATGAGGGCGAGCGTTATCCTATTGGAAAACACCCCCTTGAATGCTGTTCATGAATGGCAGCACAACAGGTTGTATCACTAGACTGACGTACAAATTTGCACTCAGGGTGCGTGGGATAACCACGAGAGTGCTCCTGCTGTTTTACGAAATTGCTCCTCAAACCATAACTCCAGGAGTAGGCACTGGCCAACCAACAAACGGCTATCACTGCGACCAAGACAGAACCGGCTTTCATCAGAAAACACAACAGATCTCCACTCCGTCCTCCAATGAGCTCTAGCTTGACACCACTCACGTCGCAAACGGCAGTGGTTTGGAGTCAGTTGAATGCACTGTACAGGGCGTCTGGCTAGGAGCTGTCCTTGAAGTACCCGATTTGTAACAGTTCGTTATGTCACTGTGGTGCCAACTGCAGCTCGAATTTCAGCTGCAGACGCAGTACAATTAGCCACAGCCATACGCCGAATACGACGGTCTTCCCTCTCAGTAGTACCACATGGCCGCCCGGAACCTGGTCTTCTTGAGGCAGTAGCTTCCCTTGCCAACTGCCGCCAATACTCATGTACAGTGGATACATTCCTGCCAAGTCTTTCAGCAATATCACGGAAAGAAAACCCACCTTCTCGTAGCCCTACAACACGACCTCGTTCAAACTCAGTGAGCTGTTGATAATGGCTTCTTCGTCTTCTCAGAGGCATCCTTGACTAACAATAACCCACTACGTCAAATCTCAACTGTAAATAACGATCACGAACCTTACAGCGTTTATTTAAAGCAAACCTTATTAGCATGTTCATAGTGTCTTTACTAGCGCCACACTTACGCGCGTAGCTCGAAATTTGAATCGACGTCATCTTTCAGATGTATAAACACGCCTACCAAATTTCGTTTATCTAGCACAGCTCCTTCCTACTGTTGGGATTTTTTTCCATCAGTATATTTGCATGATAGATACTGCTAAATTCTTGAAAAGGCCCAGTATTTCATTTTTCAGTGCAGGGCATTTATGATCTTACACCAGATTCCCAATTTGCTATGGAGGTATGGGTGTACTTTAATCTTATGTGAAGTGCATATGAGTGTGAGAAGATTTCACTGATACTGATTTAGTTTTAGAAAAAAGACATAGAATTTTTTAATGATTTCCTTTAGTAATGTTATGGGAAGAAATTAATTTTTATCCATTATTAAGATTTTTTTGTAAGGGTCATAACTAGTGGGGGGGGGCATAATCCAAGGAAGAAAATGTAAAAGCAGGTGAAAGAGACAGTGAGAAAGTATTTTAAATCTTCAATTCTTTAGAATAAATAGGATTTTAGAAAAAAAAATCTATTAGTATATATTAAGTATCATCTTAAGAAAATAAGAGCTTGCACATCTCTGAAGTTAAAGATACATGTCCATGTGTTTGGAAAATAATTGTTTTTCAAATGAGGAATTGTAATTATATATGTATTCCAAAAAAAAAAATTAGTTAACTAGTATGATAAGCAGAATTGAATAATACCCAATGAAATAATGAAATAAATAAAAAAGTGGGCATTTAATATAATGAGAAAAATCAGATAACAGTTGAACTATGTATAAAAGAACCAAAGAATTCTTTGGTGGTTTGAAAAAAAAAGTGTTAAATCTGTAGTATTACTCTTTAACATAGTTACATCTACGTGTCATTGCTGTATGATGTATTTTAAGTAAGAATTTTATTTAACAAAAGAAATAGGTGTTGCAATGAGAGGTAATTTAATTTCTGAATAAATTAATGCCAAAATACTGTTGGCTCCTCCCACCCAATTCTTGCTTATATTCTGAATTTGAAGTTATGTTAGTTGTGCATGTCTTCATGATTTTACTTTAATAATATTGATGACAATTTCTTTCCAGGCTTCAAAGGAGAGCAAGGACGTCCAGGGCAACCAGGATTACCAGGACTTCCTGGACCAATAGGAGTGAAAGGAGACAGAGGCGTATCTGGTTTGCCTGGTCCACCTGGATTACCAGGTGCAAGAGGATTACCTGGCCCAGCTGGTCTTCCTGGTATCCCGGGTGGTGATTACTTGATGGGAATTTTGCTAGTAAAACACAGTCAATCTAATTTTGTGCCTACCTGTCCTCAAGGAATGCAGAAATTGTGGGATGGTTACAGTTTGTTGTATATTGAGGGCAATGAAAAATCCCATAATCAAGATTTAGGTATGGATTATTTTGTACTATATCTTATACTATAATACGAGGAATGGTTGCCAAGTCGAAAATCGCCCCAAAATTAATAAACTCCGGTAAACTTGGGGGTCTGGGGTTTTTGGCCACGAGGAATCGATTGGCGCCGGTTTTGAAGCGCTACGGTCGAGCAGTTCGGAGTTACAGATAGGATATTTTCAAACTTTATTAGTTCGCCATTATGGCTACTTAAATTTTCAAGCAGTAACGTGCGTCCATCTATAGCCAATATGGCGAACTAATAAAGTTTTATGTTTATGCTGTTATAGGTTTATAATATGTTTCTTATGTTTGTATATATGTTTGGTTTTTCTAAAGAAATTTGTCAAAAATATTGAACTTCAACACACTTCAATCTTTACCTTTACTTTACCTTTGTATAGAATAGTTCCCTTTCCAAACTCTAACTTTGTTTAGAATAGTTTACAATGGTGCACTTTAACCGGTTATCTTTTCACCAATGGTTTCACAAATTTTCTTATGGCATGTATTGTTTTGATAAATCACAATTGAAAATTTAAATCTTTGAGTTAGCTTCGATACCTGTTTTCTCCGAGCGGAACTCGGTCACCCGCTGGTTTTCAATAAAATGATAGATATTTTTTTGTAATAATATGCTGTTAAACTAGCTGAAGAGATTTCCTCAGAAGTTACTACATTATTTAACTTTATATTAGAGAATTTTTTTAAAATATATATTTATTACATATTTTATTAATTTCTCATTAATTAATTTCTCATTTATTAACTTTTCATTTATTAATTTCTCATTCATTAATCTCATTTCTCATAAGTGCCTACATTAATGTATTAAACTATATGCAAAATCAGTTTTTTTAAAAAGTAACTTTGCAAACATTCTAATTTGTTTATTTTAATCTATTTATGTTATGAGTCAAAAGCAAAATACTACTTAAAGAAGTAACTAAAGGAAAAAATGCTTATTTTCTTGAGTAAATTTTTATAGGCTTCCATTTGCTATTAAACTATTCATATGTAGCTTTTTATCAGAAAACAGTTTTATACATTTAAACATTTTTATTTGTAGTAGATTTTATTGATGGAAAATTCATATTATACATTTTTTCAAATAACTACTCTTTTAAAGTAAATGACAGTGTATTTTTATGCTGTATAAAACAGTAACAACTACAGACTTACTGTATAGTTAATGGTTTTAATAAAAGTTATGTAAGCCAACTTTTTCTGAACAGTACTTAACTTTTTTATTCTAAAAACTTAAAATTTCTAATTATTACTTTTTTTTTTATCTGAGTCATTGAGGTGATACATTTACAAACTTTGTCCTTTCAAATTATTATTATATGAATCTATAATATCAATAAAAATTCTCTAAAAGTTTCAGTATTTTTTTAACTAGACCTCAATATATTCTATGTGAGATAATAAAGAAAGCTTCTAATGTGAATTTAAAGCTTTATTTATAATCATTTTTTATCTATTTATTATTAACTGAGGTAACTATTCATTGATGCTGAATTACTCTTCTTTACTATCTTTTAGGTTTTGCTGGGTCTTGTCTGAGAAGATTTAGTACAATGCCTTTCTTGTTCTGTGACTTTAATAGTGTGTGTAATTATGCTAGTAGAAATGACAAATCATACTGGTTATCAACAAATGCACCCATACCCATGATGCCTGTTGGAGAGTCTGTCATCCAAGAATATATCAGTAGATGTGCTGTATGCGAAGCTCCAGCAAATGCAATAGCAGTTCATAGTCAGTCTTTAAATATTCCAGAGTGTCCAGAGGGTTGGAACATGTTATGGATAGGTTACAGTTTTGCAATGGTATGGTTGGAAGAAATTATTAACTTTTTTATTTTAAAGTTACTGAAAGTAATTAAATCTATCATCACCCAGAGAAATTCAAATAATTCACTTTTCTAGTATTAATAGCAATCTTAAAATTTGTTTAGTCCTTCTAATAATTAGTATGTATATGTCTTTTGAAAGTGAATGAGTTAAAATATATTTACTAATAATTTTTGTAATTATAAATGCAAACATCTGTAATATATGGTATATTATAGAAATGTAATATAAATGTATGTTAATGACATTTTAAGATTTTATTACTATGCATTACATAACAAGCCATTGAGATTCATTCCAAATTATGAAGTACTTTGTTTCATTTTTTGGTGTGGAGACCTTGCTATGAGCAAAATTCTCAAAAATTTATTTATAATTTAACAAGAAATAAGTTAGAAAGTAATTAAGAAAAAAAATTAGAGTTAACTTGTAGCTTTGCAAAAATGTAGATTTTTCTGCATTCTTTAAATGATTTTTTTACTTTACATATTTATTGTTAATTCCATAACAAAAAATATTTCTTTAAATGTGAGAATTATTATTTTGATAGAAATATATTTGAATATAAATATGCTTGCAAATAAATAAACTGTTTGGGAAAATCAAACCAATTTTTGTTAAATTATTGAAAACTGATAAATTAAAAGTAAGATTTTCCTGAATATGATATTTGTGATTGTGAAGTTATTTAAATTTGCATAATAAATAAGTAGACTTGCATGGTAATTGAGCAAAAGATATTATGAGCTATTGTATTATACTATAAATGAATTATATTGCCTTTAAAGAATACTCATATAATACAATTGCTCAAAATACTGTTCTTGAACTTCTTGTAGCCAAAAGAATTAGTCAAAAAATATACATCAGTTTAATGGTAAAAAAATAAATTCATGAAATGGAAGTTTAAAGTTTTTTTTAATATTTGGAATTCACTTATTAAAGTGATATTTCTAATGAACTTTTGTTACTATTTTTAGCACACAGCTGCTGGTGCTGAAGGTGGTGGCCAGTCATTGTCCAGTCCTGGAAGTTGCTTAGAAGATTTTCGTGCCACTCCTTTCATTGAATGCAATGGTGCTCGTGGAACATGCCACTACTTTGCCAATAAATTCAGCTTCTGGCTGACAACCATCGATCCAAATGATCAGTTCTCACGTCCTGTAAGTACGACTCTCAAAGCTGGTGACTTGCGATCGCGCATCAGTCGCTGTTCAGTGTGCATTAAAAATACAAATTTTAATCCAGGCTTTTGAAAATTGGACATTGTGAACAAATAATTGGTGCTATAGTTGTGCCTTTGAACATTTACTTTATTTTTTTTAAAACAAACAATGGCACAGCATTATGCAGACAATGAAGGCTGTGTAATGAATGAAAAGAGAAAAAGGACTTTTTATTGCTTTTTACTCAGTGCTCATGGGTGTATTAAAGCTGTAAAATGTGAAATCATTGTATCAAATATTGTAACAAAAATGCATAGTTTCTCTTAATATCTTTTTTTTTTCTTTCAAAAATGTATGTGATATTTGTAATGAGTTTTATGATTAGTAAACAAAAATATTATGTTTTTTCATATTTATTAGAAATATGGTTTATTTTCATTGTATGCAATTCAGTAACATGTGAAATGTATTGATTTTAATACAGACAGAATGCTTTATAATGGATATCATTTTCAATGTCAAAACTAAATTTCAATTTGTTTACATGTTTCAGTTTGTATTATTATAGTTTAAACTCACTTTAAATAGTGACCATTTTATTAAAATTTATTTGATGTAAAAATTCTGAGGTGAATTTAATTGTGAAGTTTTTGTTATGAGTAAAATTTTGTTAAATAGTACTTTCTTGCAGAATAATTAAAAGCTTTTTTTTGTTTTGTTTTATTGTGTACTTAATTTGAATGACCTCTGGTTTTAATTTTATCTAGTGAATTTACTTTCATGAGTAACATAAAGTGACATAATATTTTTCTTTAAAATATAATTGCATTGAAGAAAACATTTTTTTTTTATGATTCATCATGTTTTATGTCATTTGAAAGCTCTGTCTGTTTAAGTAATTGCTTTATTTTGTTAATTTTTACTTAGCATATCTTATTACTTAATTTGTTATACTCATTACATTTCTGTGCTGGAAATCTCTAAAAAAATATGCATTTTTTTATTTTTCGTAGTTTAAGATAATTTTTAAAACATATGCTTTGATTTTCCATGCTCATTTAGTTTATTTATAATGTTCAGAGACATCTTTTCTTGCAGAATAAATCATTTTGATATCAGTTACATTCATGCAAACTTTTAACACTGTGCTTCTAAAAATATCAGACCTCTTGCTTTGTATTTCTCAAAAATGTTATGTAATTTGATATCACCTTTGAATTGAGGGCTTATATTAAATTGAAGCGTATTTACCTGTTTTCTATGCCAATTTGTTATGGCTGCATAAAAATACATATAACTGCTATTTAAGGTTGGAATGATATGTATAACTATTTTACTGTTGTAAGTAGATATATTTTATTAAGAATGTTTTTGTACATATTTATAAATTATTTTTTCTAGCAATCTAAAAGTTTTCTAAATGGATGAAATGAATTATGTACTATCAAATTTTATTCAAATGCTAATGAATTGCGATATTTTGGAATATTTTTGTAAGTAATACACTTTTAAAGAAATTTTACTTATATTTAAAGCTGACACTGCCAAATATAATCTTGACTATTTTTTTAGTCTAAAAGAAGCTAACAATTGCATATCACTGCCATCTTTAGGTCCTAGTCTCATCTTTTTATACATTCTTCTTTCTGATGTAAATTATCTATTCTATTCTATTGATATGCTGCTCAATGAAAGCTTCTGTGTTTCAATAAAGATAAAATTTATTTATATGTTTTTATGAATGCCTTGGTATCATTCATACATATATGCTATTATATCTAATTTAACCATTAATAAGCTTCTACTTTAATTACGTAACTCATAATGCCAATTATGCTGAGAGATATAATTTTATAATACAGGCCTTAAATATATTACTCTGCTTTCTGTAATTGTAGTGATAATATTATATTTGTGTTTAAAAACTTTCAAGTCTTTGAATAAAAGACTGTTTAATCCAAACTCATTATTTTTTCCCATATTTGATTGAAAAATCAAAAAATTTTGTAAAAGCATTTGAGAAAATTTACCAAGTATTGAAAACTGTACATCTCTCTAATTCAGATTATTTGAATAGTCTAATCTTACTAATTAAATGAATTAATTTAGTACGAGAAATGAAACTTATATAAGCATTAACCATAGTATGAGATTTAAAAAATATACAATTGAATTCATCATCTTTATCTATATGCAGTTTTTAAATCAGGTTTTTAAATGTGACAGTTAATGGTACAAAAAAAAGTCAGTTTTTGAATCTAATTTCACATAAGTACCTTGTAAAAGAGTTATAATTGCAACTGGGTAGCGATGGTATCAATTTATAAATAACTAAATAAGCATTTGTTGTAATGTTTTAAATATAGTTAATTAAGCAACCTCCATAGACAGAAGAAGAAAAAAACTTACTTACAATTTAAATTTTAATTAAATTTTCCATGATATCAGCCACATGATCTGGATTCATTGTACACAGTTTTAATTAACATATAATTATTGCAAATTATTTACATTAAGTATTCTTTATAAAAATCATCAGATAACTGGAACTGTTTATTTTAATACTGGTGTAAGTGCATTTTTTAAAATTGAACTATTGCAATTTATGTTTAATATTGTGTAATTTTTTTAATTTATAAATAGTTAATATTTAATATCTTAAACATTCAATATATTCAATTCAAAATTAGTCATTTAGAGAAATTGCATAGTGATTCATTATAAAAGCTTGAAATTTTGTTGAAACAAACAAGCAAAAAAGGACTTTTCCATTTTCAAAATAAATTATCCAATTGTTGAATTCATCATCTTTATCTATATGCAGGTTTTAAATCAGATTTTTAAATGTGACAGTTAATGGCACAAAAAAAGTCAGTTTTTGAATCTAATTTCACATAAGTACCTTGTAAAAGAGTTATAATTGCAACTGGGTAGCGATGGTATCAATTTACAAATAACTAAATAAGCATTTATTGTGATGTTTTAAATATGAAAACATAGTTCTTGTGGTGCCTAAATTCCTTTATGCTGTGATTTATATCAAGATGCTCTGGCCTAACACTTTCAAACTAGAGTAATGGAAATGAAGCATAAAAATGCAGTTGCTCACAATTATTAGTATCCATAGAACTGGCGAAATAGAACTAGAAATCATCAGATGTTATCGTGTTAGTTAATATATAGGGTGTCAACTGTAATGATAGCCCAGTAACTTATTTCTAAAAAGTTAGGGATATGTAAGTACTTCCAGTTTTATTATAAGAAAAATGTTCTTTTTTTGGAATAAATAAGTATACTTAATGTTGTTTTAGATAAACGGGCTATTGAAAAAAATTATAAAATTTTTCTTTTTATATGTTTAGCATTTGATAAGCTTGAGAAACTAACATTTAAACAGCAAAAATTCCATTTTTGGGCAGCCAAATTCTGATAGATTATGAAGCTTTGAATTTCATTATTTCAAACCAATAAACGACTCCCTCAGATAAGACTCCCTATATTATACAGCTTATTCGAAGTGGCTGTAAAATAGTTAACATATCGATATTCAAAGTTTCAAAATTTGAAGCAGTCCTTCTTAATTGCCATCATATCACTTTCAATATCACATTATTGATCAAACTAGATGGAAGTATAATTCGTTGTTGTTAAGTATGGCACTTTACCAGCACTCTAACAGATCCGTATATTTCTTTATATAAGAAGTTAATGAAGAAAATATTACAACATTTTTTTCAAATAAAAGTATATGTTCATCTCTAGCTCTAGCTCGCTAATCAAAGATGAATGCTATTGCGTTTGAACATAATTTTAAAAATGCAATATTAAAAAAAAAGTACCTTAATTTACGAATGAGTTATTCTGCCGAGTGTTATTTTTTGCAAAAAAATTCCGGTGAAATCTTTTAAATGTTACTTGATTTGTCTTAATACTTTCAATGCTACCGACGAGATGTCTCGTCTTCTAAATATTTTTAATTAAATTGTCGCCATTAAAAAAGATTATTTTTTGAATCTTGGTATTCATCACTAAGAATGAATAATATAAACACTCCATGAAAAGATAAATATCAATGGAAGTTTCTGAAAGACTGAGATATCTCGTCGGTAGCATTGAAAGTGTTAAAGGAAAGTTTATAAACGGAATTTAATTATACATCTTATTGCTTTTTAAAAAAATCTGTTCAAAGCGCTATGTACATTTCTGATTCTCTATTACGTCCCTTAAAGTTTAAACCTTAACTTGAAACGAAAAAGAATTAAACTTTAATTGATGGAATTATTCGTTTGCTGAATATAAATGTTCATCTTTAGTAATAAAGAAAGAGAACGTGTCTAGAGACAAATTTATTTGTTTTAGAGCTATCAAATTTGTCACATATATACATCACTGGATAAAAAAGTGAACCTCGAGTTTTTTGTTTTTTTTTTCAATTTTAATTATTAATTGTAAAGCGAAGTTTTGATACTTTTCCGGATAGAAATTTCCGTATTTATTATTGCATAAAAGTGTTTTTGCATCATTTAAAAACTTAAAAGATATTTTTAATAATGCCAGTTGAATTGTCACGGGAAATTCTCTTGAATTTTGGCACTTTTTTAAAATGATTTTTGCATATTTTTGTAAATTTTGTATTGAAAATTAAACCATTTTCATTGTTTCATCCATTATAAAACAATGAAATAAACTGAATAATAAATAGATTAACTCAGATTAAGAAACAGAAAGATTCTATTTATTAATCTGGTTATTATTTAATGGCTCTCTGAAGTCATTGAATGTAGTTTCATTAACAACAAACTTGTGACCAATAAACGGGATAGGTATAAGACTAAATAAGCCAATTCTACTGTCTACCTTTGTTTTATGCTTAAAAAATATATTTTTAAAAGAATTATGAATATGAAAGGCCAATTGATTTAGAGAAATAATTAATTTTTGGTGAACCAACCGGTAAAATATATAAGGTTTATATATATTTTATTAATTAAGTAAATATTATTAATTAGTAATTAAATATGTATTAATAAAATAGAAAATAAAATCATAAATCACTTAAAATCACTAATTGTGCTTCATGATTTGCGTAATATTTCAGAATAGGTTTGGCTACAGATTCAATATTTTTAAAAAAATCAATATGTTAAGCTACATTTTTTGGCTGAAAGGGACTCTCATATATTTTTATTCATGAAATTGCGTAATGGGAAAAAGCATGAATTTTTAAAAACAGTTTTCTCAGTATATTGTATTTTCAATTACGATCAAATTACAATGCTTAAAAAAAGTATGCAAAATTTGTTTGAAAAAATAATAAATAAAGAAGGGGAAAGGGTGTTGTATCTCCATGCAATGAATAACGGAAGAAAAAAACTCGCAATCTCTATCTCTACTAATAATAGTGGAAGAATGTGTGTGTATTTGGCGCTGTACAGACAAATGATCTCTTGACCATAGTTACCATATTTTAAACAGTGACATAAAAAAATGAATTTCCCCATGTTTATTCTGGCATGGTTCATCTCACAATTATAAGAAAGGTGTCAATAGAAAAAAAAAACTTTTAATGTACCCTTAAAGATTTTTAAATTAAAAATTTCATAGCATCTTCTATTTGTTGAAATAAGGACAAACTTCAAAATTTCCAGTGGTGTAACAACTATTTTTTCATCAAATTTTTAAGCTACATTGAAATGTATTCCCGGAAGTCAAATTCCAATAATTTAGGTCGTGTCAAAATTATGAGGTAATAAAATTTTGACTTTCCAATGTTAAAATTAAATCTTTTATATATTTTTTTCTTCTTGTTTTTAAAATCATACTGTCATTAAACCTAAACTCTTTTTGAAATGAAAATATCTGGTATTCTATGTATCTTGCATGCTTATTTATTCTTAAAATGTAATTTTTAATGTGAGCAAAAAAAATTTTAAATGAAGAGTTTAACCAAATTTAATGGCAACACATTTAAATTTGGGTACAAATCGAAGGAAAATACCATTTTATAGGGGGATGTAAAATTTTCAAACTTCGAGTAATTTTTCCGTTACATTAAGTTTTCTGTACAGTCCCTAAAACAACGCATTTACAGGCGCGTTCACAATATTGAATATATATATTTTTATTTATTCGTATACATTGAAAGTATTGACTTTTTATTTAATTTAAATGCTACTATTCATGTATTCCTTGGCTGATTGATTGATTGTTTGTATTAACGTCCCGTTTTTAAAGCAGCGATTGGGCTATTTTGGGACTAATCTCGTAATTTGGAGCCACCCTCAGATGACGAGGACGACACCTGAGCTGGCAACCTCTCCTCTTTCCACACAGCACCACACCAGTGGGAGGACGTTTGGCCTGGCAGATTTAACGTGCAAGAGACCCCTCTTACACGACGGTTTTTCCGTGGCATCGAGTCTCGAACCTGAAATCCTCCGGTTCCGAAGCTACGACCTTACCACCAGGCCACCGCGGCCCATGTGTTCCTTGAAAATATAATTTTTCACGTTGTTGCAATGTAAGAATATGTTAAAACATTTCATCAGCAACAAAAAATATGAAATTAAAGTTTTTAAAAAATTTGCTGCCCATTGCCATAGTATTTTATTAACAAAATATTATAACAAAAAAAAATCGAAAGAGAATATTTTTATTTTCCTTACTCCAAAATATTTTTTGGACAATGCAAATTTCATTTTAGATTACTTCAATCGTCATTTTGAAGATCTATTAATTGGGGGGGAAGGTGCTCCAATATTGCCAATATTCGCCTTTAAATAATGAAATCAAAGCATCATACCTTTAGTACATTTATTGGTTTAATAAATATGAAATATAATTTTTTTGCGTCATTTAAAGCAGTTTTCTAGCTCTAAGTACTTTCCACTATTTTAAGGGTTGAAAAGCAGTAATTAAAAGGTCTTACATTCGAAAGTCCTTTCATGTATATAAAATACATTTCGAATAAATGTATCTACATATCTTTCCTGCATGCAGTCACTTATTTGCAATCAGAATTTTGAAATTGCATACCATTTAGTATTTGAATTTTAAAAAATAAAATAATTGCAGGCGTTGGTAAAAAAAACCCCTATCGTTACTAGAAAAAAGTATAAACCCTTTGGAAAAAATTCATCTTCGAAAAAAAAATATATAAACCTTTTGAGTGAAATTCATCTGAAAGAATCTACATCTAATTCGTTCATCAAATTTTTATTAAGTATTCGATTCTTTATTTCTATTTAGTTTTCCTCGTCCCTTTTTTATTCTTTCCGTTCTTATTGAGATACCTATTCTATAAAGTAACAATTCATTCCTTTTGTAAAAAAAAATGAAGGAAAAAGATTACGAACAAGTTTATTTGTATTAGAAAAAAGGAAATTTAATTTAATGAAACAATATATTTTTTTTTCGCCCCAAAGGACATTTCGACATGATTGTACAAAAAATTTAAATAAGATTCCAAACTACAATCAAAGCATCCTAGTGCAATAACGTATAAGCCTTGATTCGTATTAGTATTATTTTTAAAAATCTGATGTTAAATAGAGCATTGAAATTAAAACTCGCGTAAAAAAATGTTTCTAAAATCATCGTAATGCGTATAAATCTGGTTATTATAAAGCGATGAAGATAATTGTTGTGGCCAAGATAACCTGGTTGGTAGGGTGTTGGACTCGTGTCCGTAAAGGCCTTATCACATGGCGAAATATCGTCGTCACTATCCGTCAGCAGAAAATGACGTCATCGTGACGTCACTTCAAAGTTTCACATGATTGGTTGAATTTCGCTTGCGGACAATATTTTCATCACTATCGTAGGCGTTTTCTAGCTGGTCAGAAAAAGTTGTCGATTATGAAAAACTTGCTTGACCGGTTCTGAGGATAGAAATGGAAAATAGGTGACGGAAAGTGCAAACGATATTTCACCGTGTGATAAGGCCTTAAGGTTGTAGGTTCGAACCCAGCAACCGAAGATTCCCCGTGTGTGGTGATGAATGACGCACGTATAAATATGTCGTGGTCACAAACTCTTCCATGTCGAGAGTAATACCACTGGGGATACTTGTTCAGAGGTGGTCGTTCATTCAGGTCTAAATTATGATCTATGGATATGGGAATGAAAACCACCCCGTAAAAAGGTTTGCGACGTGTGAGTGGCATAATCATACTCTTGACCCTAATTGACACTACTAAAACAAGAGACACGCCCCATCAGCTGAAATCGCTGTCTTCGCTTGTTCAATGGCAAGTGCCATAAGAAACAACAAGATTAGTATTGTGAAATTACTTTACATATTTTTAAAAATTAATCAAAATTAGAGAGAAAAGTGTCCAACGATAAATATTAATGTCACTGGAAAAAATTATTATTATTATTTATTTATTTATTGAAAATAGTTTTAAAAACACTTTTTTTTGCAATAATACCCTCTGAAATTATGGTTTTGATTAATTTTTTATATTCCTGTATACGTGGTACATAAAGAGAAGGTATTGCAATTGTCAAAAAATTCAGAAATTTTACGAATCTATACATTTTCAAATTTACTTTTACCCCAAAATCACGTTTTTGGAATTATGCCTGTCCGTCTATCTGTGAACACGATTATTCAAAAATGATATGAGCTAGAAGAATGAAATTTGGTATTTGATCTTTACAATAAATTTGTAGATTTTTATAAAATTTTGAAAGGAATTCATTCTGAGAACTTGTTGCGTTTTGTTGGTTGTAATGGCACTTGTCATAGACAAGCCCGCTGACTAAACAGCCATTGCGATTTAATCTGAATTATATGTCTCTTGTTTTTTCAGTAACACACGAATTAGCAACTCATGTTTAACGGACCTTTTTATGGGGTGGATTTTATTCATGCATTTTCAATCACTCATCTACAGATCGCAATTTAGACTTGAAGCAGAACTCTCGACATGGAGGAATATGTGATCATGACACATTCATACGAGCGCCAGTCACCACACACGCGAAGATTCTTGGGTCGGTGGGGTTCGAACTCGCAACATTCTACTAACCAGGCTATCTCGGCCTTTGAGAACTTCAAAACGATGTGAACTAGATGGATAAAATTTGATTCACTTATTTAACATTGAATCTAAAGATAATTATCAAATTTACAAAAAAATCCGCCAAAGGATTATCCCTCTATCAATCTATACTTTTATAAACATGTAAACATGATAACTAAGAATTAGAAGAGATTTAAATGAATGAAATTTAACATACAATTTTATAGCTACAATAATAGTTCTGTGTCCTGTTTTGGTTCTAGTTGGTTGGAAAAACGGCTTCTAAAATACACATTTAGTGTTTTAATTCTTCAGTAAAAGTAGCCAAGCAATCAATTGTTAAAAAAATCGCCAAAGATTGAAATTTAATATGTGTTTTGGTACCTTTCCGTTGTACGAGCGCAAGGTGAGCCTAACGCGAGTCAAGTCACCAAGCTAAGCGAATGACAAAACAAATGTGCCAATGTGAACATAAAGCAAACAAAATCGCCAAGTGTAACTACGTGAAATTTTAACGTAATTTTGCATTTTACTTTTGGTGGTTTTTCACTTTTCTCAACTAACGATTATTTTCAGATTTTTTCATTGCAGCCGCATAACAGAAAAGAGCCGGGTTTTTTTAGTAACTATCTTTCACCAATGGCAGGGCCGAATAAAACACTATTATAATTATTTGGGAATATGTGAGAAAGTTTCGAGGGGATAATTCAGCATTTGGAATTCTTTCTGTCTGCCTGTGACTACAGTGACGCAAAAATGTTTCGAGCTAGTAGAAGGGAATTTAGATATGGTCTTAACATAAAACTTTTGGATTTCTATTGAATTTTGAATGAAATCCATTTAGAGAAATTCGTCTATCTGATTGTCAGAATACAAATCAACCCAATAACTACAAAACGTGTTGACATGTTTCAAATCCGTTAAACTATGGCCCGCCTGTCAATTGATACTTCCACAAATATGAAAACCTGATAACACATAAAGGTAATGAACCAAAATTTAGGAAATTTGATTTCTGATTCTGTGACTATAAATGTAGTTTCTTGTCAAATTTTGTTTTTAGTTTATCGGTTAAAATAAGATGCTCAAAAAATATAGTTATTTCGTGTTTGTGTATTAACCTCTAAAATTCATCTAAGCTTGTACATTTATAGGTTATAGATCGCCAGCAGCATAATGTTAATAACATATCTATACTTATAATAAAGCTCAATGTGTGTGTGTGTGTGTGTGTGTGTGTTGGCGCTCTACAGGCCAGACCGTTGGACCTACAGCTACCAAATTTGGTACATGTATACCTTGGAGGTCGGGAATGTGCACCTCGGGGCCTTTTTTTCAAATTTTTAATTAGATTTTGAATTAATTAAAATTTAAACAAAATTTCGACGTTTTTCCGCTATAACTTCCGAAAATATTATCGCACAAACGTGATTTTTACATCAATTTAAAGATAAAAAAATTAGCTTTTTAATGGTATCAGTGTTTCAATATATAACTCAAGCTTCTATTTTTAACGAATTTTTAAAGAAATATTTTAACCATGTTTTTTTAGCACGTAACTGGATAAAATAAAAGAATGCCGGAAGTTCAAATAAAAAAAAATTAGCATCGCAAAATAAATCTAAAGAAATGAAACTTTCAGCACGTGACTGGATAAAATAAAAAGAAATATAAAATGTGATATTTTCTTTAAAAAATAAATGCAGAGCAAATGTTTCTACAATCGTTTGCAATATCTATATCATTAACTCAATAAATCTTTATTTACGGTAAACCTGATTGAATTTAGACAGGATATGCAATGAAATCCCGACTTAATGGCATATTTATGTAATCGTTTGCAATATCTGTATCATTAATTTAATACTTTTTTTCCCATTCCTGCTTTCTTTAAAAAAACATATTTAATATTTTGGCAACATCATTGAAATTTTTTAAATATTTTGGAAGCATAACCGATGGTTAAAACTGACTGATTTATAAAATTAAAGAATATTACTAAGAAAAGGTGTACTTTTAGAGCTTTTCGTCCATCATCTTAAAGAAAATATTAATTTCAGGTCTATCAATGCCCTGAATTACTTCAAGGCTAATGAATATGTGATTTAATTGAAAATTTTAGAACGCTTTACTCATGGCGAACCAGCTGCTCGCCAAAGGCGGCTAGTAAGTATATATATTTGAGAGTATGCGAGTATTTAACTCGCCTTATTACCATAATAATTTATCAAAAAATGCTGTTCAGCTATCGTATTTGATTTCAATCCTTTTTTTTTTTTGTATATTTTTTAACGAATTTTGTAACAGTGGAACGATTTTTGTAAACAAACATATCTAAAGATCATGACTTTTCAAATAACATTCCACTTTTCCCACTTTTTAATTTAATTAATTCTGACACGCTTATAGTAAACTTTTGATTCCATAGTTTCCACACAAGGGAAAAAAGAGATAAAAAAAATCCCTGGAATTCACACATGCTTTTCAAAGATACCTAAGGTTCCCTTGCTTAAATGAGCAGGCGGAAAAGAAATCACTATCAGAATCTCATAGTAAAGTAACTGAAGGGACACATTTCAAGCTGTTTTGCTCCTTTGTCTCTAAATAAACTGACGCGTTGCTTATAGCTCTCTTTTTTTCTGTTCAAATTATGATTCTTGTGGTAAATTAAACCGGAGTTAAAATTTAAAAGTCTCTTTTTTAGTCAAAATTTCAAAGTTGCAGCTGTTAAAATATATGTTAATAAAACGAATAAGTTTTATTCTGGAAATTTTCAATAACTGCAGTCATTATTAATCCCAAATTTCGACAATTTTCAGCATGATCCGTATTGCCTCATTACAATAAATAAATAAAAACTTCTGAGCTAACATTTTTTTTTCATTAGTTTGAAATTATTTAAATGCACGGATTAAAGTTTAGCCGTTTAAAGAAAACTAAATAAAAATAAAGGATTAGAAATATTTATTAGCGAACATTAAGCAAAATTTAGAAAATTTCAGAATCTGATCGTGCTTTAGATTTTTTAATTTATTTAATGATAGTTATTTATTTATTATGTGTAGCAATGTATATCAGTTTAAATGCTTATTTTGTAACAAATATTAAATTATGCAGTATCTATGGTCTATATGCTGTATATTATCTATATGATCTTCAATATACAGTATTTCATAATTTTTGTCTGTGATTGAAAGGAATTTGGCAGTATTAAATGGAAAGAAATCTGCTTTTTTTATCTGGCTTGTAGAGAAGATTTGTGTGTGTGTGTGTGTTTGTGTGTGTGTGTTTGTGTGTGTGTGTGTGTTATTATTCTAAAATAGTATAATATTCTGAAATTAATAAAAACATAAATCAAAACAAATTCTTTTTTTTTTCCTTTAAAATTTAGGATTTTTTCATCAAGTTAAAATGAAATTTAGTATAAACAAAATTTCTTCCGCATATCGTCAGGCAGTTAGATTAAAAGTCTACAATACGGTAATTTACGGAAGTATATTTGGATTTGTTTTGGCGATAATTGCTGTCGAAAATGCCAACTTACCTTTTCATGCCTTATGGTCTTAAATATTCTTTGCTATAAAATTTATAAAAGCTTTTCCGAATTCTAAAAAAAAATAGTAGTAATAAAGAACTATGTATTAATCCGCCTTAGGTCAGTACGTTACCCCGGTCACCTAGTTACATCATTGAAAAGTACGCACGAAAAGCTAGGATGGAAAATGTAGGACAATTAAAACGTTCCTTACATAAGAAAGAAGCAGGCAAGCAAGGATTTTGATCAGAACTGTTTAGGCCTAATAGAGTTTTTGTTTTACTTTCACTCGCGACTTGTCAAAACCGAAACATCTCCTTAATTATTTCAACATCATGGAAGCATATTGCTGTGGAATAAAGAAATCGGATTCTGGTTCACTGCTTCGTAGCACGTATGCCATGCCCATTCTTTAATATCACGCTTTCGCAACGCATGTTTTCCCACCTAGAGACCGAAATTCATTCCGGTTCCAATGCTGTGAAATCGTCTGATATTCGAAAAATAAAAATAAAAGAATTAAAAAGAAAAGGGAGTACTCGATAAAAGATCCATACTTTTTTTACTGAGGAAATCAAAATTTTAATTTTCACAGGAAATTCCGGAAATTGATTGAAAATTGAGGATTGGTAATTATTGCACTACAAATAATCACTCATTTAACCTGATTTCACACAAAACCAATAATTCTCATTTATTTCTTGGGTTTTAGTAGACCACAAAAGAAAATTTTGATTAGGTGTGTATTGACATATTGATTGAGCTTGCTTTCGACGGTTTTTAAATTTATTTCTTTAATTTCTTGAAGGATAAATATATTCAAATGATACAATAAAGGTGACATGTCTAAATTGATACAATAATTTTTCTCCGTAAAATAATGGTTCTAGAATTAAACATTATATACCAGAATATATTCAATATGATCAGAAATAATTTTAAAAACAGATTTTTGAGATCATTATATTATTCTATAACCATATATACGATTTTTTTAGTCTGTTATTTTATTCAGATATTTTTTATGTTTATTTGGAGAGATTTTTTTATTTATTTAAAAGTTTTATTAAATTATTTTTTATTCTGAATTTTTTTTTAATAATTATTAATTTTTACCTTTTTTTTTTTTTTTTTTTTTAATCTGAAATTATTTTTTTCTGTGATCAACATTTATTCATTTGAAAAGTTATAAGATATTTGTTTATTGATCTGAATAAATACCAAGCCTTTTACAAAATTTTTTAATTTTTTTTCAGAAATATTTAAGTTTATGATTTGAAGGATGCCTGTTTTTCTTTATTGCTCTTAAAAAGTAAAAATATTCTGGTATTAAAATATATATATTTCAATTTTTAGTAAAGATACAAATTTCCTATGAAAATTTTTAACATTAACTAATTTAATAATTTATTCATTTTTAATTCATTTATTTTTACTTTGAGGCATATATTTAGAAGGGAATCATTACCCAAAAACAAAACTAATGACAAATAAAGAATTTTGTTTGTTTTTTTAGTAAGAGAAATTAAAAAATTCGATCTTGAACATTTCATGTAAATTGTGAATTTGCATCAAATTTTGAACCAAATGATTCTAGACATTGACCATTTGTCGTTCTGTCTATTTGCGCATGCATGTAAACCCCATAACTAAAAAACGCCACAACTTAGATAAATGAATTTTTTTGTGTGCGCTTATTACTTAATCGTAATTCTGTTTTAAATTTTTGTTTTAAAAGTAAACTCAGCGGCACTAGGGTCCATGTGGGCAAAGGTCTACGATGTTCATATCTACTCTCTTGACCGAGTGCATCAGATTATAAGGCGTATGCGCCACCTATTTTGAAATGCATGTTTGGATTTCTGTGATACTCTACGAAGGTCAAAATTCTTAAGAGAAGGAGTTTGAAAATAAAATTTTGAGTACTTGTGATATTAACAGCTTTCCACCAAACCTCAATTTTATGGTTGGGGATAGTCTGGCCATGCTGTGCCAAACACATGGTTGAAATGTTACAGTAAAATTCTGAAAATTTAAAAAAAAAATGTAAAATTTGTAAAAATTTATACATGTGGAGATAATTTTTTTTCTAGTTAAATAAGATGGAAAAGACTAATTTCTTTCAAGAAGGTAAAAATATTTGGATGGGGATATTCACCCACCAAGTCACGAAAGTTTGAATTCAACGTTCTAAATAAACGTAAACGATGAGGATTAAAAGTTGGACATTCAGATAAAACATGAATGACAGTCAAATTAACATAACATGCAATGCAGACTGGGCATCGCTCTCCAAACAGCAGATGTTTATGCTTAAAACGAGTATGGCCAATGCGAAGTCCAGTCATAGGAATAGTTCTTTTATTAAAGATAATATAAAAAGGTATCTAGTAGATTTTTTCTGTTGGTTTGAACAATCCTAGGTTAATTTGGTATTAAATTTCTATTAAATGAAAACATCAATTAATTTGTCTCCACAGCCCTTAGCCACTGCAGCTCCACCTGTCAGAAAGCCGGAAATCTATAGCCAAGGCATTAATATGTCGTACGTTAGATCATATGAGGCTGCAATGAATGCAGGTTCGGCATTTAGTATCTTTACACTAAGTGCTACATTGTATTGACCGCTATCTTATCATAATTGCCATCAATATTTTATTGCTAATTGCAAAATAGACAATTCTTTTGATTGAGCAGATGTCCGATGATTAAGGACAATAAAGCTGACAAATGCAAAAAGGATGTCTTGTAAAAATTTTTTAAAGACCATTGGACACGCACTGTCGGACAGGAGCAGCACTTAAAATCTCACAGCGAATGATTTAAACCTTTGTGCACTGAAACGCAAATGGAAATGGCGAGTGCTTTGTTTAGGTTGGGAAATGCACAGTTTCACTATAAATGAGAACTGGCTGAAATTAGTCTGCAAAATATGATAAACTATTTGTAGCAATTGAAGGTAACATTTCAGTTTTTAGTTTCTTTACTGGCTTTCGGTGATTTATAGAATATGTATGCTTAAATTCAGTATTTTCGGAATTAAAAAAACAATAAAGCTGATAACATTTTCCAACAAAAACTAACACAGTATTGTTCGGTTTGCTCAAATCTGTAGTGCTACAGTCCAAATTAGAACTAAGTATTTCGAATTTACTTCTGCAACCGCAGTTATATTATTGGGTTGAGGAATAAATTCGTAACGTTTTTATATTTACGTTGTTTTCCAACATTTTTTTTTGCTATTTGACAAAGTGTGTAGTATTCATTCGATAGAGCCTTTTCTGCTCTACAAAACTGTACTAATCGTCTTTTTAAGTAAGTTGATTTTTATTAACTTTTAAGACTTAGAAATGGAATATCCAGGAGGTAAAAATCAACATTTCCGACACCTGCTCTTCTTCGCTATTCATCCAGGTCAAAACGCTGCTTAAGCAGCACGGGACATTTGCAGCGAATATGGAGAAGGTGTCATATAGACCTCCATCCAAAGATGACTGTGATCTGCGTTTGGGGGGGGGGGAGACTGGGATTGCATGGTGTACTGGGAAGTGCTCTAAAGGAATGTCACGGTCACCGAGGAGCTCTACATAGCCCAGCTACACAGCATGAAAGAGGCTATGCGACTGAAAAGACCCCATTGACAAGGCCAAACCATATTCCTTCACGAAAACGCCAGGCCCCATGTTGCACAAGTCATCAAATCCGCCCTCCAAGAGCTTGAATGGAGGTCTTTCAGCATCCCCCCTATTCTCCGGATCTTGTGCCGTCGGATTACCATCTTTTCCGTTCCCATTCGAACTATATTAGGAGCGTTACTTTCGACAATAAAGAAGGTCTTAAAAACCAGACCGGATGATTTTTGTTGGAACGGCATCGGCAAATTGGTCGAGAGGTGGGAGGAGGTCGTAAACAACAGCGGGGAGTACATAAGCGATTAATCGATTGTTATTACTAATGATTTTCTTTAAAAAAAGTCTCTGATAAAAACGCTACGAATTTATTTCCTAACCCAATATTTAATGGCTGGTGCACGACGCGTTGCTGCCGCAGTAGAAATAATCTTGGAAATATCGTTCGAAGTTTTAAATAGTTATCTTGTTTAATTAAGAATAATAGAAAGAATTATATTTATTTTCTTGTCGGCAATGAATACAATCATTGAAATTGAAGGATATATAAAGGAGAGGCAGAAATAGTACTTATTTTAGTGTTTTATTCTACACTACAAACAAACATACATTTTTATATATTAGATTTCTGTATTCTTTTGGAATTGTAAAGTCTGGTGTTATTTCAGAATGGTTATGAAAGAAACTATTTATTGTATCTCTTGATTTGTTTAATATTCGTTCAGAATTCTCAAGTTTAATGCAAGAAAACGTGATTAAAATATTTTCTTTTACAATTGATCAAACATAGAAAACTTATTTATGCCATAAAATTTTTAATATAGTTGAAAAGATAATTTTTTTGAAAACTATGAAGGTGCAAGATTATTTGTACTATAATATTTTCGGAAGTTACTGCAAAAAACACTAAAATTAATATTAAATGTTTATTTAAAACTTCAAACCTATAGGAGTGGTTCCCCTAAAACTTTCTCGCACACTCTCTAATAAAACTATTACCACAGAGAAAGACTTACATTGCATTTATGTATCATAGCCACAAAATATTAACGGCTAGTTTCAATTTAGTATCTTTACTGAATATGTCGTGTCTTCTTGGATAATTATTTAGGGATTAATCCATGGTTAATAGATGCGGTAAATAGATCTGAAAATATTTTTTATACTTCAGATTTCTGTATTATGTCTATAACCTTTGCGTAAGTGCAAGAAATATATTGTCGAAGTTTTATCGGAATCAGATGAGCGGAACGGCAGCGCATAAGAGACATACAGACAAACACTCATTTTTATTTATACATATAATGATATATTTTGACTACTTTATTTCATCAGAATTTCTAAGCATCTATGTAATTATGAGTATGTAATTAAAGAGCAATACTGATAACAAAGGATTTATTTATATAACAATGGGGTGCAAAAATTTGATTAAAATATGGTATACACCTAATTTAAAATTATATTTTTGTTTTTAAAAATATTAATAATTTTTTTAGTAAATTCTGAAATTTATTTAAATTAACTAATAATGTGCAGTAATAATGATAGCAAACGTATTTTTTATAAGTAAAGGGCATTGAAAGTTCCTGTGTACTATTAAATATGCATTTCTTCCATTCAAAAAGAACATAAAACAGAATGATTAAAATGGTTTAGATAATTAAGGCAAGAAAATTGAAAGCTCCTGAGTACTATTGAATATTTCTTCCTTCTATTTAAAAACATTTAACAACAACAACAAGAATGATTTATTTATAATGATTTATCTAATCGCGGCAAGAGTTCGTGAGCCCTATTAACAATAAAATTCTTTCATTTAAAAATATTAAAATAATTAAAAAAATATGATGAACTTAAAATGGCTTAGATATAGTTGTAATTTTTCACCCTTTCTGCAAGATTTCAAAATGAATGACAAAATAGCAGTTAATTTTACCCTTCATGTAACTCAGTAAAAAAAAAAAAAAAAAAAAAAAAAAAAAAAACCGAGAGCCTGGGTGCATAGGTTTTCCCTAAACACTATTTATATAAGTTCCCATTTACTAATTTGGCGCAAAAATTGATTATATGCAATTTTTATGTAAAGACAATACGTCAAATTTTCTTTACGTTACTTATTGTATTTTTATGTTACCGTGTTCACTGAAAGTGAAATAAACAGATGTATTTCTATATGATAGAATTAATAAAAAATTGTTTAGTTCTACAATTATAATGTAAAAATTAAATGGTGAAATTTATTCATTTAGCTTGCTGGATATTTTAATTATCGCATTTACATGCAGCCAGATAGGCAGAGAGATAGCCAATAAAGCTTTCGATGGATCTGATTCGAAATTTAAATCAAATATGCTGTTCAAATAATAAAACCATTTACTGATTTGTCGTTATCATCTCTTTGCATTTTTAAATTATCTTTCTTGCATATACACTGACGGACACATCTATTTCCAATTCACCGATTTGATCCAAGAAGAAATTTATAATTTTGGTATAGACACCACGTATAGAATATGATCCATCTAACCTGTGTTTCTTATAATGTTCTCTAATAAACTAAGTGAACGATAGCTTTCTGTATTTCTATAAATGGATTCATAGGACTTGATGTCTAAAATGATGATGACTAAATGATGCTTAAATTGAGGTTTCACCGAATTGCGAGGTTTAATGTTTTGGCCATCAAAATATTACTTTCTCTTCATATCCGAGAATGTAAGCATGACATAATAGAAATAAATAATGAGATGTAATTAAAACATTTTTTATCGTATATGTTTAAATAATTTCCAAACTTTGAACAATCTAATACCGAAAGCTCTTAAAGCTGGAAGTCCCTTATTAAAGGCCAGAGGTAGACAAATGGAGGCTTCATACAATTGGAGCTAAAGTAAAACTGAAAAATTTCAACAGAATTGCCGTAATTATATAAAAAAATTCCTATAATATTTTTCATTTAATAAGGATTTTCTTTGTTTCAATGGTCTTGAAAAATTAAAAAATAAAATTTGTTCTTCACATCACCTTCAATAAGTACTCTGAACACGCTCTGCTTTGCATGTGAAAAATATCCGGTGCTATAAAGTGTGCCTAATCAAAAGTTCAGCCTCATCGCTCATGACAAAACACACGATCTGTTTATATTTTCGCTATCTCGAGGCTTACACTCTTGTGTGATCAATCATTTTCTAACATAGATAACAGCCGTGCGGTTTATATTAATCATATCTGAAATAGAAAGCGACTGTTTACATACAAGCCCCTCCTCCTCACCGCCGAACGCATTATCACTACTCAGACGAATTCACTTCAAAGAGAAGGATTATGTGCGTTTTTGGCTCAGTCAGTTTAAAGAACGTATAGTTAATGCTGCTAAGGTATTATGTTTAATTTTTCATGCATAAAAATGCATGCTTAAGACTTTCCGAGAGAATTTAATATTGTATCTATCATTTCAAAAGCTACTAATGATTTTGGATTTATTTAAATTATAAGAATACTAGTAACACCTGCAAAGTACTGCCCACAACATGCCAGTGATATCAAAGAAACAAAATATAAAGATATGAAAACGACATAAAAGAAATAATAATAATTTTACCTTTTTAATTTTCTTTCTTTTCGCATGACGAACAACAGACGATAAAAATTAACCAACTGGAGGTCTTGCGAAACATTTCTCTAATAAATTTGTCGTGCCAGAGAACGCCTTACATGGTATTGGTATATGAAATATTCTTTCATATCAATTTTGTATTTTTACTAAATTTACCATGTCATTCCTGGCGAGTTATTTCGCGATTAAACATTGACATGTAATATTCGATAATTGTTTATGTGCTTAAGAGAGATTTTCCACCTGTTGAATAAAAATTTGATCCAAAACTACACTCATAGTTCCAAAAATCACTTATCAGATATGATATATTTAAGTCATTCCGTCTTTGAGTTAATGTTTTTACATATTTCTGTAAGTACAGATTGACTATCAGTCGACCGAGAGACGGTCAATCGTTTGTTAGAGTTGACTCAAAATTTGACTTCTATAATATAGATATTAAATCTGTGCACCTGATTTTGTCTATTTAATTCCTTTCATTTTGTATAGTTATCGTATTAATGTATACCAGCGGGTGACCGAGCTCCGCTTGGAGAAAACAGGTATCGAAGCTAACTCGAAGATTTAAATTTTCAATTGTGATTTATCAAAACAATACATGCCATAAGAAAATTTGTGAAACCATTGGTGAAAAGATAACCGGTTAAACCTCGGCTTTTCATCGTCCACCAGCGATGTCATGTCTTGATGTTCCATTGGAAATCCCCATCTGCACTGGTCTCTTCCATGTTTGCTGATCATGCACGGAGCACTTGAGTTCATATCACCACACGGGTTACGGATCATCCATTTCGAGATCAGTTCCTTGAGTTCCGGATCATCTTCTGGAAACTTTATTAGTTCGCCATATTGGCTATAGATGGCAGCACGTTACCGCTTGAAACCTATTAGCCATTATGGCGAACTAATAAAGTTTGAAAATATCCTATATGTAACTCCAAACTGCTCGACCATAGCGCTTCAAAACCGGCGCCAATCGATTCCTCGTGATCAAAAACCCCAGACCCCCCAAGTTTACCGGAGTTTATTAATTCTGAGGCGATTTTCGGCTTGGCAACCATTCCTCGTATTATAGTATAAGATTTGAGCAGAAGGACTTCTGGACAGATTTTACATAAATTTGATAGAAATTGGTGTAAAGACTGCATACCAAATATCAACTGTCTAACTCAAAGCTTTTATGAGTTATCTCTGTAGCAGACAGACTGAAATACATTTTCCAAAAATGTATTCTTCAATGCCCAAAACGTGGAGATTCGTCAAAATCTCGGGTTCGAATTTTGTAAAGATTAGTATGCTTTTCCTATACCATATATTGTAATGTCTTGATCCTGACCGATCACATAAGAGAGTAGAATTTCAGACAATTCGTTATTTACAGCCATATATTATACA
Organism: Argiope trifasciata; assembly: GCA_026543055.1. Classification (NCBI taxonomy): domain Eukaryota; kingdom Metazoa; phylum Arthropoda; class Arachnida; order Araneae; family Araneidae; genus Argiope; species Argiope trifasciata. Next base: position 728,201 of record JAPMOQ010027620.1, on the reverse strand, counting down.
AAAATAACTTGTTATATTCTAGGTTAAAATATTTAATATTTACACCATTTGGAAGTTGATGATATTCACACAACAATCGAAGGTTGAAGGACTATCGTGAAAAAAAGCTCTCAATCAATTCTTAGAAATAGCACCACAAGACAATAACAGGTTGCTTGCGATCACGGCTGCTCCAAGGTGGAGCATAATCACAGCAGTCTGCAATCCAAAAGTCTCTTCTACTCTTTCAAAGAACCCCCCCCCCCATTTTATCGCTGTCCAAACTCCGCCTCCTCACTTTCCATTCGCCCACTTGGGATCTCTACCGCCCAATAGTTGTTCAGCAAATTGCCCTCATCTGTGGCTCCAGTCTGGAGTGAGAAATGACCACCAATGATGCGTCCTCGAAACTGACCGTTCTGGAATACGTGTTAATGATAGTCCCTTTGCAAAGGGAAAACATTTGGCATCCAGATGGGTTGGCACTCCTTTCCCTTGAAGGTACGATAAATTACTCCCAAACAATTAAACCCACGTGTAGTCCCTCAGCCGACATCCCAATGACCAGATGCGACAACACTCGGCTATAAGAAGAGACCCCTTCTAGTAATCAGGAGGCATTTAACAATGGAGGATTTTAACAGCTGGCTTGAAATGCCGCTGTGTCATTGATTGTTAAATCATGAATGGGCCAGGGGAACGTTACAGTATACGAGAAAGCAAAAAATATATGTAGCTGAAGTCGAAGACGGGCAAAAGAAAAACACGAAAATCATCTTAATTCGAAAGTGTCTTGCAAATGATGGTTCTGAAAATTTAAATTATGAAAATTATTTCTGCTATTCATAATTTCTTAATTTTATTCTTTGTGAAATCAACGAAAAGATCTTTCTATTTCTATTAGTCGAAAAAGTATTTTAAAATCTTTTTCGATGTCTGTAAATCATCAAAAAAATTTATAATAATCCTGACCGCTTTTCAAATCAATAATAATGTAAAACTTTCCCTGTCGAATCATCCGCAAATCGGCAAAAAATATTTTCGAATCATCATCAAATTGTTTAATTAAAACAATCAATACAGGTAATTAGGTTTTCCTTATTTTAAATTTAAAAATTCAATTACACTTAGTTTGAAAGATGAATGTAGAAATTCAATTCTTAAAATTTTTCAGAGAAAACAACTTAAAAAAAAAAATTCTCAAAATACAATAAATTATAGCTGATTGATAAAACAAATTCCTTTGGTACGGCAACTGTCTGCTCTCTGTTACGATGCATGGATTTTTTTCTGCATCATTAAAAGTAAAATTATATAAAAATGAAAAAGAAAAAAATAATCCAAACTGACATAAGACATCAACTAAAAATTTTCCTGCATTAAATTTTAATACTTAGGCTCCGAGATGCATTGAGTCACCATTTACAATAACCTTTATTTCCGAATTTCATAAACATACCCTTTTATAAATATAAATAATTGTATTAAACTTTTCCCAAGCACTATACTTTCTGTATAAAAAATACACAAAGAGAGAAAAAAACTGTAATCGTTAAAAAATTTAAACCCATAAATTTTAATTAATCACCATACTTTAGATGACAAGGATTTTTCTTTTTATACAATGCCTTTTTACTAAAATTTTGAATACCTATATTCATGTATATTTAAATAGAATGCATTTATAAGTTGCACAATAACGATATATCTTATCTTACAACGTTTTTTGCATTTAAAAATTTTTATTATTAGCGTTTAAAATATATGATAAATCTAAATTCTAAAATCAAGCCAGCAATACTGATGGTTATGACCAGGTTTTATATCCAAATCACATTTGATATACATTACTTAAAACTAATGCAATGTGTTGTCATTGATGGGCTCATGACTGAAAATAACTGCAAAAAATTCTACATTTAGTTAACTTGATTCTCTTGGCAACAAATCATGATTACATTGTTTTTAATGTGCATTGATATTAATAACATTACTATTAATGTGCGTTGCTATTAATGCATATTGTTATTAATCACATCGTTATTAATATGCGTTGACAATGTGCATTAATCATGACTACATTTGTTGTAATCATTCTGCTGCAACAACGCTTCGTACGTGCGTCATGCACTTCGCCCGTGTGCTATATGCAATTAAGGAGTATAAACGCTTGTATTATTTGTAGTCAGTTGTCAATTTGTCAGAACTTAATGTTCGACATGTCTAGCAGTATGTTTTTTAATTCTGGTTTCAAGCTTTTGTTATATGTATTAAAATTTTAGTTGTTATCTAAATATGTTGACTCCTTCCTTCCCCCCACCAGTCTCTTACTAGTCAACAGAGCATGCAAATATTTGTGTATTGTATATTCTATCGTATTGAATTGTAAATTTGTGCATTGTGTATTCTAGCAAATATTGTGATACCTTCCGGTCTCTCTAATTCTAGTGGCGATTTCCAAATAGGTGTGTAATCCAAACATTCCCCATCTCGTTTGCTCTGATGCGGATGTCTGTATCAAGATCATAGTAACAAGAACTGCCAAATACAGTGCAGACTCATATTAAGAAAAAATAATGCATTTTGTAGATGGTTCTACTATCGTGATGAAAATGGTGGGGAGGGTTGATCTGATTACCAGACTTCCCAGCCATCGGTGTCATTTCAGAGATGAGAATGAGAAGCTCTCAATGTTGGATAATTCTCGCCACTGTGGTTTGCAAAGGAATTGTGGGGGGTCGATTACTTTCAATCGGTGACTGGTTGCACCATCCTGTAGAAGGGTTGTAACGTGGTCGTCGATGGCCCATAGGGCTCGACTATACTTTCCGCTAGTGTTGCTGTCTCGATAGTTCGTTCAATTAAATCTAACCACGTGCCTTCGGAGTCACCGACTAAAGCCGTGTTCCAACTGCCCTTGAATCTTCAGACAACGCACACATTCCCTCCTTGACTCTCACGGTTTTCTGGGGTGCTTTGACATCTGTCCAGTTTACCGACAACACATTAAAGTACCCAAGTAAATCGCAAGGAAGGTTCAAGGGGGGAAGGTGTGCCCTGTTAATAGATTTACGGGTCGTTGTATCAAAGTTCCAACGACTTACGGTTCCAAGACTTTCATTTTCTCGATATATGGATCTTTTCACAAATGATACCTGAAGGTTTTTCAAACCCACATACCTTGCAAGTCGCAAATTGTTATTTAGCGTCAAATTCTATTTTCGATGGTGATACTCTCTCATCAAGTCAACTGTGCTTCAGGGTACAAAGGAACGTCGTTCGATTTATCGAAAGAAAAACGAAATGATGCATCTATCAAAATTCTATTTCCTCCCCGGACCAACGGAAATCATTCTCCATACAAGGGGGGCAATGATCGAGTGATTTTCAACAATGAAATTAAATTCTGTTCTCAAATCCACGCTCTGGAAGCGAAATTCTTCTGACCATTGCTACGCTCAGGCGAGCGAGAACTCCAAGTGCCTCTTCTGCTTTACATAACACTAGAAATGGAATTGATGTCACCTTCAAGCGCCATTAACGAAAACGACCATTTGCATTCGCCACAAAAAAAATGCCTGCTTGCTTGAATACAAATATGAGAAATTATTATTCTTTTGTGTGTGTGGATGTGCGAAATAATATTTACCCGTCGGAATCGCTTCGTGTCTTGTTTTCTCTCACTCACTCTCTTACAATATATATATTTTCTTTTTTTTTCTTTCTTACTTACTCCCCCCTCCTTCCTTCTTTCATTTTCTTCTGGAAGTCATTCTGTCTCGGAATTTATTTATTGCATTCGAATAGAAATGCAGCCATTACAAGAGGACAATTGAGGACAAGAAGTCGGATCAACAATTAACAATGTTGATAGCAGAGGAATGCTGGTACTGTCGTAATTTAGTGTGTCGTACGCAAATTATCGTGTAATTAACAGTTCAACTATGAAATGAATGGTGTGTATTTAAGGTAATATGTACCCATTCTTATAAGCTCTCGTCGGAAGAAAAAAAAAATTCTAACTGGTTTTATGTTCACACTTTACAGACCATACTAAAAAATGCTTTATTGTTATATTTGTGATAACTAGTAGAAAATATATTATAAAAAATAACTCGAAAATGAAATGCTTGATACCGGAAGTGGAAACAAAAAAGAACTTTAAAATTGCAAACAGTTAGTTTCAAAAATTATTTTCTTTTTTTAAGCGCTACAAACACTAAAAGATATTTTTAAAAAAGTATTATATTTCATTTTATCTATTTATTTGCATTGCTTCTTCATTTTAAAATTTTCGTCTTTATTATAATATTTAACGTTATTTATACCCTTCCGCAAATAAAATTATTGAATATCGTAGCATTGGATGAATAAGCCGAATGGTTTTTATTTTTTATTTTAACCATACAACTGGCTTTTAGTTTAGTTTAATTATATTAACGTCCCGTTTCGAAGCAACGATAGGGCTATTTTGGGATCAACCACGTAATTTTGAACCTCGGTCAGATGACGAAGACGACACCTGAACTGGCACCCCCCTCTCCACACCACACCACACCAGCGGGAGGACGTTTGGCCTGACAGATTTAAAGTGCAAGAGACCTCCTCACACGACGGTTCTTCGATGGAATCGAGTCTCGAACCTGAAACCCTCCTGTTCCGAAGCCGAGATCTTACCACCAGGCCACCACGGCCCCTCTATACAACTGGCGCAGTATAGCCAATAAATCCCACCATCCTATCCTATGCTCTTGTATACAAAATATACAAATAGAAAGTGTAAGCACCAGAGCCATCAAATTCGGGTATTTGATGAATATACATGTTTCAGACCCCCCACGAACTGGAAAATTATAATTTTGGAAGGATTTGTTCCCCCACATGATATTTCAAAAATTATGTCCGTCCGCCTGTGAACAAGAAAACTGAAAAACACTTTGAGCTAGAGAGATGAAATTTGGTTCACGATCTTTACATTTAATTTGTAGATTTATATCACATGCTGGTCGTAATCCATTCAGAGGAAATCTGTCTACGTAGCTGAACAGTACAAGTGAATGCGATAACTACAGAACGTAAAGAACTAGATAGATAAAATTTGACGCACCAATTCTTCATCTATAATGTAGATATGATTGAAATTTGGGACTTAATCCGTCTAAGGATCTATTCTTTCTCCGTCGTAAATCCATGATTTCTCAAAAAACGCAATGATTTAAATGCATAAAAATTTAGCATGAAATCTTCAGATTACAATAGGGACACTACATCAAATTTTAGCTTCAATCTGTCGGAAAAAGGTGTCCAAATTAGGTATTCGATTTTCTTGTATTTGTGTATTAGCTAAGCAATCAATCGCCAAAAAAATTGCCAAATATTGATGCATCATAATTAGTTTTTGCAATGATAAGCCGTTAATATACTAATATTGGTTTTCTTTACTATAGTTAGAAGCCCTCAAATCTCAAGTATTAAAATAGAAATTTGAGTCTTCATAGCGTTCGGAATTGCCCAAGGTCCACGTCTCTATGAGGGGAAGGGGTGGGTGACACCTTTAATACAGAGTATGCAAGAAAAGTACTTTGAGATTATCCTTTCAGCCTGCCAACGCTCGCCAAGTGTACCAATCCTTTGGCAAAATAGATGGCCCTTAATATCGGCTGCCTTTTGGCGATAATATCAGATTTGGCGAAAGTGGTCGACGGGCTAATCCCAAAGTACCGATGAAAGTTTCGGAGAGACCACTCCCACTATTTCCATAGTGCGTAGTATTTAATCTTATTCAGTTCTCCCAATTCTTCTTCACCGTGTACAAAGATTTCAAAATTGATTTAAAATCAGATATTATCCTGTCGTTTTCCAACAGGTGGTTAATAAATTAGTTTATTGCTTGTTCTATTGCGATAACATAAATCAGAAATACTGCACATGTATTGCCTAGTCTATATGTTCAACAGTTATTTTTTCATTTTCCACAAAGTGTAGTAGCCTGATTTCTGATAAAGCAGATTAGACAATAGGAGATAGCCGTAAACAAGTCGATTAAAAAAATAATAATATTTTCCCCGAGTTTGAACAAATAAATTTGAAAAAAAAAAAAAAAATCAATGTATTATATTAGAATTGTTTCAAAAGTTTTTAGTATCAACAAAATAGTATAGATGAAATATCTCTAATTCCCAAAAGGCTGGAGCATGAGATTCTTTTCATCCTTGAGATTGATATGGAACAAGGAAATTTGCTTATGTGACAATATAAGGTTCGCAGACGTAAGAAAAATATTTTAATAAAACTAATATTAACAATAAAAGAGTTAGTAAATAATTTCCTTAATTTATCGTTTGCATTTTTACAAGAGATTGGTAAGTTGAGTAGTTTAAATTAAATCGAGAGCGCAACAAGAATGATATGAACACATTGTTAAGTATAATTAATTAGGAATTCTAAACATCACATTACGTTCACTTACAATATTCTTTATCATATCATAATTAACTTTTTAATTACCTGTTTACTGATATTAGTTCTACTTCCGTATAATCTTCCTCTTTAAGTGTAATAATATTTTCAATTCAATTTGATACCCAAACTATTGAAATAGTTTTTAAATATGATGAAATTCAAAAAATTTATCAAAACATTCAATTACATGCTCTCAATAGACATTATTCCTTAGTAGGACTTTCACTTCCATTTTTATTTTGTAATATATACATTTTTCAATTCCCAGTAAAAGTATTCATTTGAATTCACGTTTTTCAGTCGTATAAAATAAAAAAATGATTTAAAAATGTTTTATATATTAATCATTTAACATTATAAAAAGTCAATAATCTAGGCTAACTGTTTCGTTGCCAAAAACGCCTAGTATATATAAAGGTTTAGGAATTAATCATTTCTTCAATAATTTTTACTTCCCGATATACGTACTATAGTGAAAGTATAGTGATCGTCAAAATATTCGAATTTAGTATTTTGACTAATATCCACCTTTTATACCTCCCTCAGTTTGAAAAACACATCTTTGGAAGATATCAATCTGTCTAGCCGTTTGCCTGTGACAAAACTCAAAATCGCTTTGAGTTGGATGGTTGAAATTTGGTACATGGTCTTTACACCGAATTTGCAGATTTCTATTTTATTTTGAGTAAAATCGGTTCACAAAGTTCGTCTGTTCTAATGTAGGTTAACATGATAACAACAAAGCAAACAAAGGGTTGTTTACCTATCGATCTGTACTTTCAGTAAAATATAATTGTGTCATCTCAAAAACGCTTTGAACTAAATATATGAAATTTGGTATGAGATTTCGCGAAAGATTTTGGATAGCTAGGTGAAAAAAAAATTTCTGTTGGGAAACACTTGTCTAAAGCATGAATTAGATTTTCGATACTATTAACCGCATACCAAGGATTGATCGTCAAAACATTCACCAAGGATGGCACGATGGATTCAGTAAAACTGTTTCAATAAAAATTCAAGCCAAAATTTAATATTCCATAGCTATTGTAAGCCATTCTCACAGAAGGCGTTCTCTGGCATAAAAAAATTTATTAGACAATATGTGAGAAAGTTTGGAGAGACCACTCTCACTGGTTTTTAAAAGATTCAGAGAATCTGTCGTCGTCTTCCAAGCAATTTTCCTTCTTCTCAATTCCCAGGCTTCTACAAAACTTGTTTTACTGAATCATGCAAATTTAATTACTTTTGAGCATCTATCTAATCTGTGGCATAACTATTTGCTTTGCTGATATGTTTACTCTTTTTCAGTGGGATAACCAGCGAACGGAGCATAATATAAATTTTACGCCCTTAGTCTTTATCAGTGAATAAGTAAATATAATTAACAAAGGGGGGGATATGGCTTTAGTTTTTCACTTCTTCATAATATTTCATTTCAAAAAATATTTTATTTTGATGGCATCCTATAAAAGTGGCACGGGGGGATCAGAAACTTTTTATCCCATTGTCGATATGCCACTGCTCTTCTGTAAGGTTAATATTGATGAAGAAGGCGTTTAAAAGAATAGACAATTCTTTATTATTCTAGGTTGGAACGAATGGATATCTTATCTAAGTCCAGAATATGGGTTATCTTCAAGTTTTGGACTTTTCTAATTTCAAAACACACATTTTTCGGTGCCTGTCTGTCGGTCTGCGAGCATTACAGCTCAAAAATGAGACAAATTGTAAGCTTAATATTTGACATGTGGTCATTTCACCCAATTTGCTTAGATTTGTATATTTATCAAGTTTTAGAAGAAACCCATTTTCACTTTTGTTTGTGTAGATCCATGTGGATATAACTTAAAAATACATGCAAACAGATAAATGAAACTGAGAACATAGATTTATTACTAACATAATAAATCTGTATCTAATCTATCCAAAGGCTTACCATTTCTCGATCAAAGAAACGTATTTATCAAACATAAAGACTAACATAAATGAAATCTGATATGTGATCTTTTAAACTAAAATTATATTAAAAAAATCTTGTCATATTCTGGTTTTATTCGGCATACCATATCAACAAAAAGGCAACCAATATGCACACCCCCTTTTCTTTACTAAACTATGTAGCACAAAACGCTCACAGACGGGACATATAAAATAAAAATTTAAGTACTCGCGACTTTATTAATTTTGATAATATCTCATCTTTTTTTCTTGGAGAGGATAGAGGGAGTAAACACCTGTATTAAGAAACATTCGAAAAAGTTTAGGGAAAACTATTCCCGTCTTTTTTCTTTTTTTTTTCGACATAAACTAAAATTTAACATTCTAAAATGCCTTAATATAATCCAAAATAGGCAGGGAATAAGTATTTATCTTCTGCATGCTTCCAGCTGGAGGCTAAATTTATCTTCTGAAGAAATATTTCTGACAAATTTTTCTATTAGGTTAAGGCAGGTATAAACAAATAAAGCCCAAGAAATCTGCTGCGAAACACACAAATCACGCTCGACGCCGAGACCGTGGAAGTTTGCAGAGACGGATGGCTTTGTTTTACATATAAATCACATCGAGACGATGAGAGTGAGTTAAAAGAATTTCTTTGCGGGTAGCATGATTCCAAGAAGCAGTTTCATCACAATTCGTTCTAGTACTAGCCTGCCTTAGGTGACCAGTTTATCCATCAGGAATTTTGATTATATTTACTTTCCGTTAACTTGCCCATGTACATGAATAAGTTGTAAGGTTGTACATGATAACTGTTGTACATTATTCATGCTCTGTTGTACATGGTTGAGTACTTACTATATTAGTACTTTTAGTTACTCTTATCCAGGACTTAATATTCACTTTTCGCTCATGAATATTTTTAAGCATCAATTTCTATCAGAAATTAAGTCCATATTAGTTTAAATTTATATTGGAAAAAGTAAAAATAATAATATTCCAGGAAATATATTATATAAAATAATAATATGTACGAAAAAAATCCTTCCTTCCTTTTTTAAGAGTTTTATTTTTTATATTTAATAAAATAACTTAAGCAAATCAATCTACTGGAATTCTTTTTTTTTCTCCCATCGGATGCAGATCTATTCTTAATGATTATTCCTACTTACCGCCTTTTTTAATTAGCTAAACCAGCTAAGGTTTTAAGATTTGCCTAGAATTTTGGTTGCGTTAACTTTCAACTATTTTAAAAGATCAATTAAAAGAATTTCTCTATATTTATTCATAACTTAATATTCATGTTTCCCTCATCAAAATACTTTTGGGCACTAATTTATGGGTGCTTTTAAGCATCAATTTGTGACATTAAAACCATGTTAGTTTCATAGACTAACATTTGTTATTTTATTGTGTATATTAACGATCGTAATGGAATCAAGTTCCATAACATTACAGAGCTTAAAAAAATAATTGTCCTGTTCAAATATCTTTTAAATTTAGTGGTACAGTATTTTCATTTTCTTATTTTTTATATACACTACAGATATTAAAGAGAATCTTTTTTTCCTTAGGTTTCAATAGTGGAATAAAACGAAGCGTTTAAACATTAAATGAATCAATAAAAAAGGTTCGAATTTTAGACTTTTCCCCTCTTAAATATCTCATCTCCATTCCTTTTAAAGGGAGAAATATAAATTATTAAATATTCGTAGGAACAATAAACATTATTATAATAATAACGCGTTGATAATGAAATTGTTGTTAGGTCAGTAAGTTGGCATTGTTAATAATACAGCTTTTTGAATTTTGAGGAGGAGTAAATAACATTTTTATGTGATTACGTATATAGAAGCTACTGTGGAAAAATGCCAACATTCAGACTAATTTTTAATTAATTAAACATTTAAAAAAAATTGATTTTATAAGCACATTAATACTCACAAAGACACATTTATTGCAAATCCTACAGTCCACGACAAATTTGATAAAAATCAAACATATATTATGAAAATAAATAATGGTGTTTGCTTACTGAAAGTCTGAACTTTCTTTTTATATAATTTGGGGAACAACACTGTCAGCTTTCTTGATTGTTTCTTTTATGTTTATGATCCCAAGTAAACTAAACAATATACATAACAGCCCGAAGAATTATTGAAACAATTGCTTGTCAATAGTCATGTAAAAGAAATATATAATAGCCTTCAGAAATCAGCTCTGTTATACCAAATCTGAGAATTTCCTTTCCCACGGGATTTATGATTAACTCGGAAAAGTAATTAGTGGTTAGTGAGAAAAAACATCCAACAAACAAATGCTTCCTCGCCTTATCTGTGAGAGTTTATACAAATCGCAGAAATGAGCAACATTAAGGCATTTAAGGTAAATATAAGATATTAAGGTAAGCAAAATTTAATATCGTAATTTTAATTAATAAAATAAAATAAAATAGATATATATATAAAATTAATATAGAAATTTTATAGAATGCTTATATATTTCCTAGGTATTTTATAAAATGACAAAAGATTAATCATCAAAGAACAAAATACAGCACGGATTTGTTTCAAATTTTAAATGACAATACAATTAAATGCTAGGTCATATATACAAGGTCTTATTTTGTTTTGTTTTATTTAATAATAAGGGCACAGCCTTTATTTTGTGAAATTGTAATTTTATCTCTTGAAGAAAAAAAATTAATGGCTGTATTTTATTATTTTGTTTTCTAAATAACATTTTCTTTTCCATAATTAATACCTTTTAAATGAAAGCTTTATGGTGTCCTTCTTCCCTTTAGTAATATTTGTCAACTGAATATACAGATATTGAACTGAATACCAGAATGTACAGGTATTATACAGGAATGTACATGTAATATACAGCAATTTACAGGTATTGCATACAATGCCTAGGGAAAGGACATATCATATTCAAATGATTTTCATATTTCCTTCTTTGCTTAAAAATTCATTAGGAATTTTATAGAATGCCGAAGAATATAGAATACACACATTGACTGTATAGACATAATTTTTTTAAAAAAATGACTTTAAAAAATTAGCTTTTAAATAGTTTTGGATGTTTCTTTTGTAAGTAAATGTATTCCATCCCTTAGTTGCATAATGCTATAGACTAGGTTGGCCTTAAGTAAATTCCGACCATAAATGAGGTTCTACCAAAAAAAGAAAAGTGTTAGAAAAACTCGAACAGAGAAACGATTTCCTATGTAAGTCCCTGATATAAGCGAATAGAAAGCTTGTGTTGTTTTTAAAAACAATTAAACGTTTCTTCTATAAATATAGCTCTCTCCTCTCCCTCATCCATGACCATGTTATAGGCTGGACTCTTAAGAAATCTGACCCTAGATAAAATCGTATCAGAAAAGATAAAGATGACTAAACCTCTATCAGGGAGACTATTTCCATTGAATTTGTTGATCGTCAATATAAGTTAGTAACATATTTGTTAAATCTTTTTTAATAGTTGAATGTTTGCCCGATAACTACTCCCAATATCATGGTCAAAGTTAGTTTTATGTGAAATCTAACCATAGATAAAATTTTATCAGAGAAGATAAATATGAATAACCCTCTATCAAACAGAAGTGTGTTTTCTCTGCCTCTGTGAATCACCAATATCAGCTTATAGATTTTGATAACTTTTCTAGTTGTGGACCTTCCTCAGTTCGAAGAAAAGATTTCCAGAATTATAATTGCTTGCCCGTTAACAACATATTCCAATAACTTAACTAACTAAATGGATAAAAATTTAGATTCGATTTTTGCCTTAAAATTGCTGATATATGTCTATCTGTTTTCAGACTTTATTCGTCAGCAAGAATTTCTATGTCTATACCATCCCGTGCATGTAAGTGCAATGATTCAAGTGAACCAGATAGTAATTTCCCCTTCCATGAGGGCGATAATGGACTTCTTGTGTACAGCTGAACACCTAGCCATCACAGAATGTAGTAATATCAACCGGATTCGTTCTGGCTGATTGTTGTTTTTAACATAATTTATTCATATTACTGACAAATTACTGAACTGGCATACAATTCGGGTCGGTCCTAGGGTACAGGTGGTCACTAGTAATAATAGGCTCAAGGCAAATGGAAGCATTAAATTAAAAAATGGTAATGAGTCAAAATGGCAATCGCAGCAAATCAACCATTTAAGAAATTAATTCAATAGCATGCCTAAATAAGCAAAATAAGAAAATTTAGTTACTCATTACCAATACTAGAGCATTCTTCTTGCTCATTTTACGGAGGAAGTTATAAGTATTTTAAGTATAAATATATTTAACTGGTTTTTCGATTCATTCTCAAACGCATGTACAGTAGAATAATCAAATTTAGAAAAAGAAACAGGTAAAACTCACAGCTAAGAAAGAACTAAGAATGAAATTCAGAAATAGAAATCAAGAGTTCTGACAATAATTCTTGATATCCAAGAATATGGGGATTTAAATTTTTTTTGCCCTTCATTGCATTTGACTGAAAGTTTGTTCAGTAGAATTTTATTTTATAAAAAATGAAAGAAAGAAAGAAAAAATAAAAAGAGAATAGATTGCACATCACAGAGGAAGGCAATATGTGATTGAAATTGGGCACTTAAACACTGACAATTTGTTAATCATCATCTCATTAATTTTTAATTTATGTTATGTTAATTTATTTTTAAAAAAATTAATAAGCAACTAATTTGTAATTTTCAATCAATAGAAAGAGGGTGAAATAGGAGCAGATGATATGCTATAATATTTTGTTGGGTATTATCAATTATCATAAAAAATTGCATTGTTGGCTTTTTTTTTCTGTAAAGGAGTGTGTGTTGTTTAGAAAAGGGTGGAGAACTCTAAGGTAGGTTGAAAAAATTTACGGAAAGGTTTTTGTTTTTTAACTTATATATAGACATGAAATTTTAAGTTAAATTCATATGAGAGTTAATTATATGTTAATTTGCCTATTTTCAGATATATGAATGAAATTACTTTAAAATTCAATAAGTCCAACGAGTGTATTTTAACTACGGTATGTTTTGGCAAGGGTGACATTTATTCCAAGTTTTTGATTTGTGTTTAATTTTGAGCTTAAATCTCTTAGAAGACTGACAGTCTACTTATTTATCTAATCTACTGTGAACGGGAGTTGTCTCCCAAAACTTTTCTTGCATACTCTGTAATAAACTTATCTTGCCAGAGAATCCTTACATACATACACTGACATACAATAATCACTAAATATTAACTTTTGGCTTGATTTAGCATTTTCAATTATCTATTTTGTGAGACTTTGGGAGTTGTTTTGCAATTAATCCTTGGAGTGTCGTTAATAGAGTCCAAAAATTGAATTTTTGTTTTAGATCCGTTTTCCCCAACCAATCGAAACAAAAATTGACACAAAACTGCACTTATAGTCACAAAATCACATACAAAATTTAACTCATTGTGTTTTTGAATAATTACTGTTTACATGCTTCTGAAAGTACAAACCGAAGATGATCAACTCGTAGTTAGATATGATTCAAAATTTTATTGGCATCTACACTATAGATATAAAATTTGTACATGAAATTTAACCTATCTAACTCTCTTCATTTTGCAGTTATCTTGTTAACTTATATTCGAACATTATCATTCATTCGAAGTGATTAATTTTATCTCAACAGATTTTACTCAAACATTGATGGAAATCTTTGCTTTAACATCACATCGCATCTCTGTTTCTAGGGCTCGTACGGCCAATGTCCGGTTTGATATAGATGTAGGTGAACTTTATTTTTAAAAAAACTTACACAGCAATTAATTTGAAAGAAACAAACAAATGACAAAATACGAAAAAATATAGCATTACAAGAAATGATAAAAACTAGAATGAAAAATATCTGTAGGGCAATAAAACTAGAGGAATGAACATCATAATGTACAGCATGAGTGAAAATATAAAATAATTATAAAATATAATTATTTGAGAGGATTCAAAGATTTAATATGAATGAGATACGGGGTGTATTAAATGATACTCTAAAAATTGATAAGATTAATGTAACTGTAACAGTTCTCCATGATCAATTAGAAATCTAATCACAATTCTGATTATATGACATTGATGGAAATCAGCAAATTTGATATAAAGACCATATAACAAATTTCAACCACCTACTTCAAGACATTTTCAGTTTTCTTTGTCACAGACAAGGACAGGCAGTTTCCAAGATTGTGTTTTTCGAACTCTGGGACATCAAATTAGGCCTTTGCATCATTTAAGGAGATTCGGTAGAATCTCGAATTTAAATTTTTTAATTATTACTATACTTTTTCTATACTACGTATACGAAAAAGTAAAAATTCAGCAAACAAGTTAACTGAAAGTATATAAAAAATTTAGATTTTTTGAAGTTCAAAATGCCTACATTTTTTTTTTCATTATATGACGAATGATGAATCAAGTTAGGTTAGTAAACTTTTGGTAATTTTAATGTGTGACGTGTTTGAACATCCGTTCATATCTGAGATTTCGTGATAAATTACCATGTCGAACACAAAGGACAATAAATGATGTTTCGTTTTCTATAATTACAATTCCTTTCCTTTACAGTATTTTCGTGAGATATTATTAAGGGAAATTAAATTCGTTGATTCTTTCGAGCTGCTATGCACGAAGTTCACATAATTTCAGATTTATAATAGGATTTCATGTTTGGTTGACTATTGAAATTATTTTTTTTTCATACTTTGAGCATTGCTTTCAGAAAAAAATGATGATGATTCTTCCTTTTATTTGATTTTTTAAAAATTTGTATCAAGTGACACGCATCTTCTTGCATGTGACAAATGAGTAAAGTTTTCTATTTATATAATAGCATTTTATAGTCTTGATAACAAATCGGGGCTTTTTTTTTAGTTTGGGATCCAAAGGACTGCAATAAAATTTTAAACTTCTAATAAAACTTCAAATGACAATCATATTCATATTTATTTATGAATATGATTGTATTATTATGAGTAAATACGGCTATGACTGCCATATCTATAAAATTTATCTTACTAGAAAAGCTTCCTGTTTTTAAACTGTATGAGAACTATTTTGAAGCGGACTGATCCATGACGGTCGACAGGATGTTTAATCAGCGAGTACACATAAAATCAGATAGTTTAGTCTCCCTTAAACTTTCCTATAGACTCTTTAATGAAAGTGTTATCATAGAGAAAGAATTTCGTTGCCTTGGTTTGCAATACTTACAAAATACGAATCTTTAGAGATAATTTAGCATTTTTGCTGATACTATTGGGTAATCCATGGCGAGTTATTTGGAGACTAATCCTTGACGTAATGTTAATAGTATCCGAAAATCGCATTTTTGTTTTAGACGCATTTATCTCAACAGATTGGAACAAAACAATTGGCTAAGAATTATAATTGGTACACAAATTCTCATACCAGATGTAATATATTTAAGTCATGGCGTTTTTTGAATTATCACATTTATATGTTTCTGAAAGTACAGATCGACGCAGTCAATCATTAGTTGGATTTGGCTCAAAATTTGATTGATTTGATTGACTTTAGATGTTAACTCTCTGTATCAAATTATATCAATATGACTCTCATCATTTAGCTAAATGATATTCGAAGAGCTGGACAGACAGACATCCTTTAAGCGAATTTTACTCCAAATTTTATTTTTAAAAAATCTACAAATTTAGTATAAATACCCAATACCAAATTTCATCAGAGTAGATCGAAATGCTTTTGAGTTATCTCTGTCATAGATAGACAGATGGACTTTTTCGAAAAATGTACTTTTCGAACTCAGGGAGGTAGGTCTAAGACGTGGAAATTCGTCAAAATTTAGAATTCGAATTTTTTGATGATTTTTATACTACGTATGAGAGAATGTAAAAATGTATAATTTATAAACATTTTTATAACTGATTAATTCAATATGTAATTTCACAATAACGTGTTTATAAATTAATCCAAATCTGTCTTGCAAATGTTTGCAAAATATGGTATCTCAAGATGAATGGAATTTTGTCTTCAAGTCAAAATTAGACTTCATATATAATAGTGTTATGATGAAATAAATTTATTAAGAATATAATATTGCTTCTCTAAAAAATCATTTCGCTAGCAAATATCGATAATTTTTTAATATATTGCAGCTTAAAATTTCAAAGTTGGTGTTATTTTCGTAGAACTGGCTCTAGTTTTTGAAATAATGCATATTCACAAATTCAAGTGGTATCTTTAACTTCTTATGTTATATTATAGTGATTTAAATTTTTATATACTTTTACTTATCTATCCGTTTTATTATTATTATTATTATTATTATTATTATTATTATTTATATTTAATGCCCAAGCAGAGTTATTTAAAGTAAAATATTGGAGAGTATTTTCAATTACACAACCTAAACTTACCGCGTAACATGAATCTCGGGCTTTATACAAAGTTTGCATAACTGAAGTGATTCTTTAAAACAACAGCAACAACAATAATAATAAAAAGAGCAGCAGGAAAGTTTACATCTTAGTGTGCTGATAGTATGGACAAAACCTGTTAACCACTACGTTTAGCTATTATTTTTTTGTTTTACGAATGTGAAATGCTTTAATCGCGCCAAGAAAAGTAAGTGGGAAAAACCTGACTTGAAATCAGCACATGAATTTCTCACAGGGCGCCAAACTGCTTCAAAACCAGCCTTGACAACTTGCAAAATGTTTCCTGGACAGATTATTGAAAAGATGCTGACAGATTTTTTGCGATTTTCAAACGCAGTATAGAAACAGAATAAAAATTTTTAATTTTCAGCATCTATGCTTAATATTGAGTTTTCTGTTTTCTCATGCTCATGAGATCTGTGTTACTAATTTTTTAAAAAAGAGGAATATGAATAATTAGTACAAAATATGCTTAAATTTTTTGAAAAGTTTGATGTTAATGTCAGCACAAAGCTGGTTTTTCTCCTTAATCACTTGAACAAGTGTGATGATAATTTGAGTAAGGAATAATACAGAACCAGATTAAGTTTCTTAGGTGCTCTTACGAATGCAAATCTCGGGGCTCCCGCTTTCCTTTCTCAGCTTCTGCTTAATTTTGTAAGAAAAAAAAATGATGAAACTTTTATTAACACAATCTAAATGCTATTCTGACATATAATTTTATAAAGCAATATAACATACCAGAATTATAAAACAAAATAATATAAGAAACTGGCGAAAAATTATTCGAAATGTCGTTAGAATAATATTTAAAAATTTAAGAAATAAATAATTTTGATTCAATAAATTCAAATGCACAACTTTTGGAAAATAAATTTCCCTCTAAACAACACAAGGAACACACACACACACACACAAAAGGGGGATAAATAGCCAATTTGTTGCCTTCACCTTTTGAGTCTCCAAAAACCACAAGCGAAAACCATATCATATTCTCACATGATAAAAGGGATAAATCGCCAATTTGTTACCTTCGCAATTTGAGGCTTCAACAATTTGTTGCCTTCACATATTGAGGTTTTAGCAATTTTTGTCTTCACATTTCGAGCTTCAGTTATTTATTGCCTTCGATTATTCAAAACCTCCTAACGAAAACAGGATCAAAAAAAAAAAAAAAAAAACTGAAAAATTATCTTTATTCCTTCCAAAATCACGGAGCTCCTAGGCAGTTGCCTACGTCGCCACTTTCATAATCCAGCTTTAGAGCAAGGATAGAGCCTCGGATGAGTAATTCAGTGAATAAAGGCAAACATACGATAGTCGTCATCAACACGAAAATTTTACTTCATATGAAAGGAAATTATATAAGAAATTATTTTAAATGTATTAACTGAAATATAATTTTCACTTTATTAAATACCAGCCGTCTTTGGTGACCAACCGGTTCGCCAATCTTAATACTCTTTAAAATGGTCATTTAAATACTTTATGTTATGTCACTGTCAATTAAATACTTTATATAATTTGTCTTTTAATTACCATTTCATCACAATACTTTTAAAGTTCAAATTTTCATAGACATATAATTCACTCATTCATTTATAAAGGTCCAAAGACAGTAATGTACTGTATATCTCTCTAATGTGTCAGTTCCCACAAAATCTCACAGTTAAATTAAAGTGGAGATGATTAAGCTGGAATTAATGTAAAACATTTTTACTGAAATTATTAATCTTTTTTTAATGTCAATATGGAAAACAGAGTCCATTAACATTTGAATCTCAGTTTTAAAGAGTGACTTAATTGAATGAAGTTTATCTCTTTTTACTTAAAATACTAGTGTATGGAAAATGTTAAATATGATTCACAGAGCAGAGGATCTAGATAAAAAGCTAAACTTTCTTCTATTATAAATATATATTTTTAGATTCATGTTACGTAATTCGTAAATATTTGCTTCACTTAAATTCTCTTTATAGATGCATTTCTATGATTTAGATTTAACAAATTAGCTGTTGGGCCTTGAATTGAAAAGATATATTTTAAACCACATTTGTCTTAAATAAGGCTGATTTATTTAATTAATAATACTGTAAAATTCACTAAAACATTTCTTCACATTTTCTTTTTATAAAAAACAAATTTCATACTTATTCCATTTCATATAAACACATGCTGAAAATAACATATTTATATGTTTAATGTGCAATAATATTTATTTATTTTTTTATTTGAGTTTTTGTTAATCTGACGGCAACATATTGATAAAAGATCATTTTTTCCCCTTTCGCTCGTAACGCGCACGTGAAGCTTAAGTTTTATTTTTATTGTTGAAAAATATAATTAAATTATTTTTTAATATTAATTAAAACTAGAAATTAAATTCATTGATAAAAATATTAGTTTCATTTAAAAAAATAATTTTTTTTTGTCTTTAATATGATGTAAAATTCAAATTTGTGCTATAATATTTTCGAAAGTTATATCGGAAAAACATCGAAATGTTGCTTAGTTTTTAATTAATTCAAATTCTAATTAAAAATTCGAAAAACTCTCTCCGAGGTGCACATTCCCGATTCCCAAGATATACACGTGCCTTTTAAGCTGCATCCGCGCGTTACGAGTGAAATTGAAAAAAAAAAAAAATCTTTAATCAATATGTTGCCAAAAACACAAATTAAAAATAAAATAAAATATTATTGCAAATTAAACATATAAAAATGTAGTTTTTTTGTACGTGCTTGTATGTAATGAAATAAATAGGAAATATGTTTTTTTTTTCTAAAAAGAAAATGCATAGAAAAGTTTTTTTAAAAAAACTTTAACAGTATTATTAATTAAATAAATCAGATTTATTTAAGACAAATGTGGTTTAATATATACTTTTTTCGATTCAAGGCCCAACGGCTAACTCGTAAACTTTAATGATAGAAATACATCTATAAAGTTGATCAAAATTAAGTAAATTATTAAATAGTATGTAACATGAGACTATAAATGTTTTAATAAATGAAAAAAGTTTAGCTTTCATCTAGATCCTCTGCTCCATGATTTACATTTAACAAGATATTTTCAGACGCTATTATTTTAAATAAAAAAAGAGATAAACTTCAATCAACTCAGTCTCTAAAACTGACTGATTTATGAATATTTGAATATCACTATTCAACAAAAGAGGAGAATCTGAGAAATTTTTGTTTGAATAATTCTTGAGATATTATATTAATTATGAAAATTATTCTGTAGTACACATAAAACTCAAATGCTGACGGACTCTGCTTTCAATACTGACATTAAAAAAGATCAATAGTTTCATTAAAAATGTTTTTATATTAATTGCAGCTTAATCACCTCCACTTTAAGTTAGTAATGAAATTTTGTGGCAGCTGGCAGATAATTAGAGATACATGTATGTACATTAGGGGCTCAAGGCCTTTATAAATGCATGAGTGAATAATATGACTATCAAAATTTGAACCTTAAAAATATTTTGATGAATAGCTATTAAAAGACAAGTTACATAAAGTATTTAATTGACAATGACATTATGTAAAATATTTAACTGACTATTTTATAGCCTATTATGATTGGAAAACCGACTAGTTACCAGAGGAGGCTAGTTTTAAATAAAATTAATTTTATATTGTGCCATTTTTTGATAAGTAATTGCAGTTAAAATATTTTGGAAGTCACGATACATAATTGTTTGTTACGCATTTACTTACAATGAAGGTTTTAATAACTTGGGTTTCCCGCCATATGATAAAGACTACACAAGAATGTCTAGTATATCCATTTCATTCTGATGTGAAAATCTTTGTCCTCCACATTAAATCAAACTACACCATTCTCACAATTTAAATTTCCACTGGAATCAAATTCATTAAGCATGATTTCTCCAACTAGTTCAAGTTTAGTTTAGTTTAGTTATATTAACGTCCCGTTTATGAGGATAGGGAGGTCCACGAGGGCTATTTTGGGACGGACCTCATAATTTTGAATCAAGATCAGATGATGAGGACGACACCGGAACTGGCACCCCCTTCTCCACACCACACCAGCGGGAGGACGTTTGGCCTGACAGATTTAACGTGCAAGAGACCCCCTCACACTACGGTTCTTCGGTGGAATCGAGTCTCGAACCTGAAACCCTCCGGTTCCGAAGCCGAGACCTTACCACCAGGTCACCGCGGCCCTCCAACTAGTTCAACTAGACTTTGATAGTATGTTATGAGCGCCAGCACAGAAGAAAGAGAAGATGGAAAAACTATATATATTTTCATACTTTTGAAATATTAATTTTTTAAAGATAAAATTATATTAATTTAGAAAGATATAATTTTTATTTTATGTTATTGAATTGTCTAGAATTTCAGGTTTATATAAGTGTAATTCAGATTGCCATTCAAAATAATTTCTTTATAAGAGAGACAAATTAATTTTTTCCCCCTAGCTCAAAAATCTGAAGTCAGTATTGTCAAAAAGACTCATACACATAAATGTAATTGTAGCTAAAAATAATTAAGTATATTCATAAAAAGAGTATTATAATTCGTAAAAAAAAAAATTGTTGAAATCGTTTACAAGTTCTATCAATTATTATTTGATAAAATGATTTGAACCTTGTTTTTTTAAAAATAAAGCTAGATAAATATAAGGCATAATTTTTATCAGCTCATTTAATTACTTATTTTTTTCAGTTTTATTAGCAAATAGTTACTAGTGAATATAATACTGTTATTTCAGTTATATTATTATTAAATAATTAATTATTATTAATAATTTGTCATGTATATAATTAAATAAAATTACCGATTGTAAAACTGATATTTCAAAATCATAATTCAGAAGGAGCTCATTATCAATGATTATATGCAGTGATGGATTTAGACGCCTTACGATTCTAAGAAGTGCACAGAAATCAACTTAATTTTATTTAGAATCAAAATTATCCTAATATTTTACAATTCTTAGAATTTGTAATTAGAAAATTATGTTATTTGATAATTTGTGTGGTAACGTCTTTTAAACCCCTTTCAGTCTAAAGTAGGCAGCTACCTAGTCTGTCTATTCGGAAATTCCCATCTGTATTTATGAATAATGATTTACTATACATTCCCTTTTTCAAAATAATTTAATTTATAATAGTATTGTTTTCACTTTTTTCTAAACGAAAATTTTAAAAATATACTTCGTTAATATTATTCGTGAATATTTAAACATTTTTATTACAAATGTCATTCTCCGCATTCAAGTGACAAATCTTAATATGTGAACTAAGTATTCTCATCTCCCTTTTAAAAAGCCGAATCGAAATAAAAACTTTATTTTCATTGGTGGTCGCACGGAATCTCATCGACTCCCAACACAGAAGTATCGATGCGTGCGCTAACTTTCGTGACGTAGACGTCAACATCACTCTTTTCTATCGCGATTGAGTTTGGCGAGAAATACCAACCTCGCTCTCTGATTGGCCAAAGAGTAACTTTTTGTTGTGGCAACCTCCATCGGATTGCACCCGTGTTTCCAAACATTATTATACTCGGTAGAAGTCGAGTTTCATCGAAGGTGTGGTGGTGTGAGTAAGTTTGTGGGGAGGAGGTATGATACGTTGCTGAAGTCTGTGAACTCTTCGAGAGCAACACACTAACCAACCTCCTCTCTTTGGTGTGACGTCCACATCGCACTTAATATATACATATATATATATTTTAGAAGTATAGTGAAACACAAAATGTCCCAACAGCAAGATGTCATCGAACAGAAAGGACCTAATCAAGTAGTGCACATACGCAGTGACTCCGAAACGAAGTTGGATGAGCTCTTCAATGCCGTCATCCACCCGAAGGATTATCAGGTGCCTTTAACTGTGCCTATGAGACTGAGAAACTTGCCTCCGTCATTTTTTCAGCAGCCAGAGAAAGGCTCTAAATCTCCGTCCCATTCTCGAGAATCGAGTTCCGATAATACCACTTACCCCTCGGGTGCTCCTCCGTCCCATCCACAGCAGCAGCTACCTAGTGGATTACAGATTAACCATCCCAGGGCCCATTCGTCCCCTGCCTCTTTGCAACAGTCCTATACTAAGAATGTACCAACTCCTCATCAGCACCCTAGACAGAGGAGTTTTGGGGATTTATTGGATGATAACATTCCCCTGCCACCAGGTTGGGAAATGGCAAAGACTTCTGCTGGCCAAACATATTTCCTGAAGTAAGTTTTTTTTCAGTGCATTTTTGTTACAAATTTGATTTTTCATGTATGTTAACAATGTATTAGTAATATTGTTCTTTGGGTTAAATTGTTTGAAGTAATATTATAAGATATAATGCAGAAAATGTTATAATATTTTTAGGAATTTTTAGCAGGCATGCTGTTCTGTGATAATGAAATATCCTTCATATTGTTTCACTACAAGGCTTAATTTAACTAAACTAACAAGTCTTTCCTAATGGCCTAATAATTAAAGCATATTGTCTTTTTGGTTTGTGGAGAGTATATGCTTATATATAATATCTGAAAGGATTGTAGATTGCGAACAGACATGCTGTTTTGCAATAACGAAACGACCCTCGTGTTGTGGCAAGACAAGGCTTAATTTAACAAAACTAACAAATTTTCTTAATGTCCTAATGAATGTAGCAGATTGTCTTCTTAATTTGCCAAGAGTATATGCTTATATATAACATTTGAATGAATTGTGAACAGGAGTGCTGTTCTGTGAATACTTCTCGCATTGTTTCACAACAAGACTTAATTTAACCCAATTAACAAATCTGGTGTGCACTAAGGAATAAATTTTCTTTTGTGATGACACATTGATAAGCTTCAGTTCTTATTTCTGCTGTGTCATAATTATTATTTAAATTCAATCATAGTTCTTAGCAAACTTCAAAATTCAAGATGTTTGTCAAAAGTTAGTTAATAATTATTGATATTCCAATACGAAAACTTAAGGATGTTATGTGAATTGTATTTGTTTTTCTATTTGTATGATAAAAGGAAGCATAAACATAAATTGGTGCTTAGAAAATTTCTGTTGAGCTCCCTAAAGTAACAAACATAACCATTACGCCCATTACCATTTGATTTATTTGAAATTTAAAATGTATTGCATCATATGAGACATATTCACTGTATTGTTTTTGTGTTCATTAACAACAAAATCAAATCAAAACAAAATAAATAGAAATTTAAAAAAAATTGGAATTTTACTAATAATTACAATTTTTGAATAGACCTTGTTTTTTTTTTTTTTGTCTTTCTTTTGATAGTGCAGTTTAATAGTCTGTTTTTTGCATTGTTCTTGTTATATTCAAGTATCTATTAGAAATTTTCTGAAATATTTGTTTTTAGTAAAAATTCTTTGTTTTTGGCATTTATCTATTTATCTGGGAAGAGTTAAATTTTTTTTGGATATTCTCACTTTTTCCATTAAGAAAAGGATATAGAAGTAATGTATGAATTGATTAAACATGGAAAATATAACTAGATAAATGAATATTGGTTCAAGATTTATTTTAATCGGCGAATCTACTTTCCCAAATAATATTAGAATATACGATATCAGTTATTTTCCCAAGCATATCAGTACAAGCATACTTTTTTGCTTTCAAACTATGTTTAATCCAAGTATATCTTTACAAAATATTGATTGTTGATTCTAAAAGCAAATTGGATCATTTTAAATATTTACTCAATGTTTTTCTATTTTTTATTGACATCTAAAGGTGCAAATCTTAAGCTTTAAAGTTATGGATAGAAATCTATGCAATTTTTGCATGGGTGAGATTAAAGTATTATAATAGACCATAGATAGTGTAAATCTGGGAGTTTTTTTTTCTTTTCTTGTAAATTTTCAATACCAAATTTTTAAAATCTAATTTACAGATCGTTTTTGATATTTGGATTTTCAGTATATCGTATAAGTATATTAAAAAATGAATAAAATATATAAATATTTTTAAAAAATGAAACAAAATGTCAGATTTTCTGTACATGATCTATTTAAAGAGGGAACACATCTTAAAATTAAATAAGGATCACATTTTTTAAAAGAGATCTCAACATTATTTTACTGTAATTTGAATAAATTTGATTGCACGATTTTTATAGTTAAATGAAAGTAAAAGATTAAATAATTGTCTTAAAAAAATCGTAGAAGGCAAACAATTGCTTCTTTGTCAGTTTAATAATTTGGCAAGAAGCTTGTCAGATATTTGAAATCAAATTTTAAATTGTGTTTTCTGTATTACTTATTAAATTAGAAATTAATATTGTCTTATATTATTTAGAAAAGGTGATAATTTAAAAATAAATTATTTTGATGAAAGTGGTGATTAGAATGTAAACTTCAGGATTTTATTTTTTTATAACAATTTTTAAATATTTTTTCTCTGTTTTTTTTAATATTCACTATATTTTTTTGGGGGGGGGGGAATTATTTGATAAGTCTCAGTTGATTTTTTTTAAAAACATATATTCGTTTTCTATTTTACATTAAAAGTTGTAAAGCCTCTTACAAGAAGAAAAAATATATATTATTTTCTTAAATCTTTCTTTTTTTTTTCCTGTAATGTTTTTGTCTCGCGATTTCAGACCAATTACGTGATGAAGGGCCCTATCTTTAAAGGTTACCTTTGAACACTGAATTTCGATTAGAGTGAATCCAATCTTTCAGGGGAGGGAGTAAAATATTTTGATTTGTACTATTTAATAATTGCTCAATAAATGCATGATTATCTATTGAACAGTAATTAAGAAGAAAATTATGTGGATTGTTTGTAAAATGAATGAAAATAAGCAAAAATGAATATTAAAATGTTTTTGAAAAAGTTATATTTACATTAAGTATTTTTTTATTTACATATACAATTATGACATAGTATACATTTGATCTCTGTACTTACAAATAGTTGCATTATATTTTCATGAAAAGTTGTATTTTTTTTACATTAAATTATTATTTTCATTTTTGGTTGAAATTTTCTTATTAATTTGGAATTAATAGTAGCTGTTGTTACATATATCTGTAGATAACTAAGCATTCATTGTATATTGCTATGCCACATTTGAAAAATTTAAATTATGATATAGTAATGTTTTATTTGAATATTTAACTTATTACTATTGAAGGTTATTGCTTTATAAGAAATATATTTAATGTAACAATAATACTATATTTTTCACATCAGTCAGTAATTTAATTTTTATCTATCAATTTTAAAATATTGTATCAAATTTAAATGATCAATTAAATTATTGAGTTTAAAGAACTTTTTTAGGTAATAAGTAAAGAAAACCACTTTGGACAACTTCTTTGACTAATCTACCATATTAATATTAATTTAATTATCAATAAACTTTGATGAACTATATTTTATCACTAAAAAAGGATTATTTAAAATAGCATTTTACTCTTGGATCTTTCTGATTGGTTAATTGCATTTGCAATGTTACAAAATTAACTGGCAAATAAAGCTTGTGAAATCAATCCAGCTGTTAGAGAAGAGAATTCTGTCAAAATTATCTTGTATGAATCTTAAAAATGAAGATGAGGGAGGGACAGTTAGCCTTTGATGTATATAAGGGCCATGAATTTTTGTATGAAATAAAAATTGATTCAGTAGTTTTCGATGGATGATTCTGTCAAAGTTTTTCTTACTTAAAAAATATACAATGAAATATTGTTTCTGAAGTTTTGTTGACATTAAATTGGTTTATTTATTACCGTTAATCATAGGAAGGAAGGAATGAAGGTATGTTCTCCGGTGTATGCTCCAGAATCGCAGTTCTTAGCTTGTTAATCATAATTTTACAGTTTTGCTAGCTTATATTTACATTATATATTCTTAACTTTTAAAATAATTTGCAATATTTTATTTTAATAAAAGTACCACTTATAATATATAGGTATGAAATTTAAAAGGTTTAAGCAATTTAAATTTTGATTTAATAATATCTGCAATTTATTATAAGAATATTATTGAAATTAAAAAAAAAAGAAACTAACTAAAATTTTGTTCTAGAAAGTGAAATGAATTATTTTTCTACTTAAGGTACTGAAATAAGATATTTCATAACCCATAGATTTAATATATATTATTTAATGCATATGAACTTAAGCAGACTTCATAATTCAGATATTGATTATCCATAGTGCGAAATTCATTTTGAGATTTTTGGCTTTTCTAAACTATCGAAGGGTAGGGTGGAGGAAGAATTTTTTTTGTACAATGTACAATTACTTTTAAAATATAAAATAATGTTATAAATTTACAAATTTTTCATTGATGTTTTAAAATAATAATTAATAACTAAAATGCTGAATAATATACATAATTTATTGAACTTAGTAGTTGGAAACATATTTGTTTTAAAATGGGTATTCACTGTGGATTGCTTTTTTAAACTGATGCATGTTATTAGATGTTATAGTAAAGTTCATAATAAAAAAAAAAGAAAAAGGAATTTGATATCAAACTAAAGAAAATCAATTCTATAAATTGATATTCTAAATGGATAGAATTAAATACAAATATATCAAGTGAAGTCATTTAAAGCATATCATGTTTAAAAGTGTACCTGTTTTGTACACTTTTGACTTTTCAATTAAGAAACTGTCGTATTTAATTTAGTTTTGTATTTATAATGCATGGTATAAATTTTAAAAAAAAATCCAAATGTAAGTGAAACTCTTAATTTAGAATAATCCTATCAACTTTTTTTTGTTAATAATGCTCTAAATAATTGTGTGATTCAAAATATTCATTGTGGAACTTCTATGAAGTACATTTGTAAATTGCTATCGTCATATTAACAGAAAGAAGAAAATACCAGGATTTGTAAATAAAAAAAAAATAACGTTTTTATGCATTTAGAATGGGAAAAGTTTATTTTAAATCATGAGTAATAAAACGTTTAAAAAGTTTATTTATTCATTTAACAGTAAATTGATTAATATTTTATCCTATTAATTCAAAAGCAAGATAATTATTTTGGTGTGAAAAACTTTAAAATTTTCTTGAATATTAATTTTTTTGAATGATTTAATAGTTATTAATATTGTGTAAATTTACAGTACCAAATAAAATATATTTTGGAAATTAATATTTTTTCAGTGTTTAAGAACTTGAAGTATGCATAGTTACGAGATTTTTGATAAATGTAATAAAAAAATTAAGACTAGAAAATGATTAAAAAAATAATTTGTAGTTAAATTATTTACGAATTTGTGTGCATGGTAATAATTACGTAAATATTAAAAATAAATGTATTTTTCTTAATAGATTTTAAAAAGAGAGTAGAAAATAATAATATACTCCGGATTAAGTTAGAAATATAAAAAGGTTATAAAATAAAATATCATTATGTGCTCACATTTCTATAATATATATCCTGTTTAAAGATTCGAGTTTTTATAGACTGGCTTGTAAAATGAATCTGCTGTTTTCTAAAGCGTTGCGTTTCGTAAACACACTCGCAGTACATGAGTAGAGAGTTTCTATTTTGTACTGACGCAAGTGTTCTGTGTGCAAACAATATTCCCTCTTTCAATTTGTATATTTGCACATCTCCGACCTTATTCTTAATAAATCAGATGTGCGACCTTGATTCGTCCCTGTATGATGTCATTTCTTGCTGAATACACTATGACGTTAGTCACGTTGAATGATAAACGTTTGAAATTATTTTTTCGATATATGAATTTAGGAAAATTGCACTTTTTAAAGGCAATTCACAGGAGCCTTCCATAATAAAATCGTTATATGTGGCAGTTCAAATACTTCTTAAATCTTTCTTCTTATATAATGCATAAAACATGCCATAAATATATTCTCCATGAAGATTTAATCAATATTTACCGATGGTTTGAAATTGTCTGTGGGGATTTTTTTAAATTTATTTAATATAATTCACAAAAGTATAATGGAAATAGAAACATTTAAGGTCATGTAGTATTAAAAATTTATTGCATATATTAATGTTGAAATATTATGGATGTAGCGTAAAGAGATTTGTTTCTAATTGATGTTTTTATGATTCATAATTGGTCGAAAGAAAATGTCAGATTCTTGTGTTGATCTTATGCATGGATAAACGTTTGTTTTTATATTTTATTATCTGTCACCTGTTATTTAAGAAGTAATCTCTTTTATTTGACAAATATTTTCTTTTTTTAGATAAAGTATGGAAGGAAAAAAAATCCGTGCTATTTTTTTTGTAATAAATTTTTAACAGGAGAAATTTATTTTGTTAAAATTTTTTTAAATGATTTAATTTTATATTTTCAAATTCTGAAAAGCAGGTAGAGGTATAAAGAAATCTTTAAACAGAAACGCCTGCTTTTAACCTTAGAAATGTCTCGGGTTGGAATATCTATAAAGAGATAAATAACTGCTTCCAGACGACCTTAGGCTGGTCATGGTCATTGGCTTTAGCTTATACACATGGAGCTTCTGGTATGATTATCGAATGAATAAACATTTGTTTAATCGATTTAAAGACGAAGGTTTGGGGAACAGGGAGTATACAAGCTAAAATTTTGATTTTAATTGGCATTTCGATCAAAGTCATTAATTAATCAGTTCATCAGATTAAGTTCTATTTTCATATTTCAGAGTGGTTTTTGAGGTTGATATAGCTATTAATTTGAAGTTAATGTTTGTATTTACAGTATTAAGAAACTTTATAAATGTAATATTCATCATTTAATATGCAGTTTTAGAAGTTTTTGAAATTGAAATCAACTTTTTCTTGTAGAAGGTTGAAACTTTCATAGCATCTAATTTACTGAAGCTTAGCATTTTTTTTTAATGGTGAAAGTGTACGTCAGTTCTGTAATCACACTAATTTATCCATTCGCGTAAGAAAGTTGCCACCCTTTTATAATTCATGGGCGCTTTGTATGTGACAAAGTAATGTAGGAGTTGGCGCAACTATCTTGTCCTTTAATGATTTTTATTCACATTAAATGGGGGAAAGCAGAACCATCTGTTATTATTATTGAACAAACGAAGGCGTCTCGAAGAAAAAAATCAACTACGAAATTGTTGGGAAGTTCTCGATTTCTTTCCTTTGGTTCCTTATCATGAACGGTAAATGACTAGAGGTAGTCAAGTAATTGTACAACTATTTTTCAAGAAGATATGAATTGCATTCTTTTATTTTTTTTAAGAGTAATTTTTTTTTTTCAAGAAAAGTATACTCCGTAGTTTTGCTAACTTTCACGATTTAGGTGGAGACACGAAATTTTTTTTTAAGAAAGCCTGGCATTTTTATATTAATATTTTTTTTATGTGTATGAGCATTTGCAAGAAAGAATGCCTTACCAGCTTTGTAAAATATGGCTGGGGAGGAAAATATATATCTGCATTATTTATAAGTCTGTAGTCGATTATTAAAGGAAATATAAGGTTAATTCAATTGGGACAAATCACTTGGAGATGGATTTAAATCCTGATAAAGGAGGCCAAGTATTCAGAAACACTTATTTTTTAAATTAAAAAAAAAAAAAAAACTGGTTTCGAGTTCAAGGGGACTTTTTGTTGTGAATCGGATTTGATTATTTAATCCACCTAAATGACGTGTGCAACATGAGTTTAGTACAAACCAAATTCGCGATGCCACAACAATATAATTGTGGTAATAACAGTATTATAAGTCACTTACAGCACAACAGATGCGATAGTAAGATGAATGCAATATAGACAACTTTTTTTCGTTGTATTTTAAAACAAATGTTTAATATTAGAGATAGTTGCTATACATGCATTTTTGCTTATGTGTTATTGTAACTATGTAATACATTAAACCAACGGTGTGCACGTTTTATCTATTGTATTCATTTCTTGAGTGAAATTTAGTTTATTGTGCCTTTTCGCCTCTCCAAGGATGCCAAGAATACGAAGTTTTCAAACTGAAAAATCAAGAGAGCTGATTCTAGTAGTTACTATTTTATAATATTGTTGAGCTGGTTGGTAAGCAGTTTGGCATTCTTGGCGAGATAAAGAAGATATATTCTTTTTTCACTCTTTTCGTGCTAAACATGACGTTCTGGTGTAAAAATGGCATGTTTCTGCATGCCTAATCTCACTTTAAGCTTTATTGCATGATTTGTGAATTACTTTCTCTGTTCGCTAATATTGCATGATTTGTGAATCACTTTCTCTGTTCGCTAATATTGCATGATTTGTGAATCACTTTCTCTGTTCAATAATATTGCATGGGAAATGGATGATTATTAGGTACATTGAATGTTTCTGTAGATAAGAGAGGGACAAGTGTTTATGTAAACTGCTAATTAAAATGATTTGGGAATTAAAACTTCTTATTTTATCGGATATGATGCAAGAGAACGTGGGGAGTTGTTTAGATTTCGGATCTGAAAATCCCCATATTGATTTATGAAAGAATATTAAAAATGATTCTATAGTCTCGGCATATTATCTTTTTCCACAATGGGCTTTCACTTTTATCCTTCCCATTTTAAAAATAAATTTATATTTTATTTAAAATCTGAGAAAAAAGTGATATATTCTTTTTTCATTTCTTTGTATCGCCGTTTAATATTTTAAAACGATATCCCCCTCCCAAATATAGTTTTTGTAAAAGTATGTTTCTATAAACTTAAAACTTAAAATTTTCTTTTAAAAACTGTTTAATTTAATATATCTACAAAGTATCTGCCCAGGAAAAGACATTGAAAGAGAATTTACTTTTGAATTCGAAATTAAATTCCAATTAGTTGCTACCATTTATTATTTTTATTTTCATTCATATAGAAACGGAAAAAACACCCAAGATACTTAAACATGTTCTAATGATTTTTATCCTTTAAAGTAATTTATGTAGTATAGATTTTTGAATATCAAACACATACAGCAAATAACAGAATTATCACTTAATTTCAGTACGAGGTATTAAATCCATTAAACAGCTTACATTTAAATCAAAATAATATTTAAATGTATGTTAATCAATATTTAAATAAATTTAACTTTTTGTTTAGCTAAAAAAAGTTTAAAATTGTTTATTTTTAAAATATTCCTTCTCAAATATTTCAAGGAAAAGAACTTTTTATTTTCTTCGATTTGCCTATTCTGTAATTCCAAAAGCAGTAAGATTTAATACTCTGTTGCCTGTTTAGAAAATTAAATCTGACATAATTTAAATTCAGCTTGGAAACAAGATATAAAATGAGTCCTTTAATTGTTCCGTATTTTATGTATGTCCTTTTAATGGATTATTAAAAATGCATAATTATCTACTAGTGATAACATTTGTCTGTTACTTTATTGTGTTTTTGTGGTTATATACATATTAGCTTGCAGTTTTCTGTGAGGTTTTCTAGCCTTAATCCTATTCTATTTTCAAAAGCTGTTTATGAAAAAAAAACACTTGTTATTTGAATTTTTCAAATTTTATTTCGTTATTTTTATTAATCTTCTTATTTCGTAAAAAAAGAAAAAGAGAACTAATTTTATTTTAAAATCCTGGATTCATATAGAAAGAACCACAAAATGTTTTTACATCTGAAGACATACCTTCGCAAAAGCCTTAAAAAATTAATTTCATTGATAATATAACCATCCGGCATTTTCTGTGAAGGTGGGCTTTCGTTCTCAAAAGCTGTATCTTAAGTTTAGTTTATGGTGGAATCTCGTTCAGACATAGGCTAGATGGCCCTGAGTGATACTCTGGCAAGAACGTTCGAATCCTGACTGTGAGGGAGAGAGTAGTGTGAAAAAACAAGGACAGTTTATTAAATTCAAACCTATCTACTTGCTTCTATTTGTGTGTCTTTCGTTTCCCGTTCAGTAATGGTCCTATTATGGTCCTCTATGAGACTGTTAGAACGTGTAGTTTTAGTATCAGGGCCGTAACTGGAGACTTGGAGACCCCCCCCCCCTCTTGTTATTGAGTCTCCTAAGCATAAACTTTTTTTTTTTCTTCGTGTTACCAAAATCTGTTTAAGGAAATATTCTAATTACTTATTTTTTCAATTCCATTTTTTAAAAAATTTGGTCGTTCTTTTTTATTTAATTAAAAGAAATACCGGATTTAAACCCTTTAGTTCTAGGTCAATGAATCATTATTAAAATACAACCACAAATATATATATATATATATATATACTACTCTGGCTTTTTTTTTATATTGCCTACCTCGATATTTCCAACACATATCTAAGTTATGTAAAAAACATAGCTAAGTCAACTATTATTGACACAGTTGTAAGAAAAAAGAAGTTTTATCTATTAGAAAGAAAAATGTTCTACCTTAGTCAAAATTTATTTAATTATTAATCTAAATGTCATTATTCTGGTGTTTCAAATTTTAATAGGATCTCTGTGTGGGTGAAAGCGTAATACCATTTTAATCTAAAAATCTAAATTCCATTGGGTTTTAAAAGTACTTCGTTGTCTGAACAAATTTATAACTCCATTGTTTTGTATCTTTGTAATTTTAGTGAATATTTATATTGTACATGTGTCATTGCTTCTGTATTTATTTTAGAATATCATGCATAGCTCAGTACATCCTTCTAGTATAAAGTTCATTTATTCTCATTTCTCAGTAGTTGTATAACATGCTTATTACTCTTGCTGAATTTGAAATTAAAAAAAAATAATAATCAGTGTATTTCGAATCCTCCATTAATATAACCTTCTTTTTGCGGTCACTTTGCTGCTCTAGGTCTTTTTAAAATGCTTATTAAGGGAAATTATCAAGTTATCGGTACTTTTGTGTACTGCTTAAATTCCTTTTGAAGATTGTGGGTTTTCATTTACCCTTTGGGCATCGGCACTGGCTTCTTAAAAATAACTGATCCATCAATGTCAATCTGATCTCTGAATTTTTCGCTCTCTTCTTCTGGAATTTTTATGGCATGCACTCGGGGATTCATTCGTATTCGAAAGGATATTACATCTTATCAATTTGCCGCATGAATAGTAATTTATAAAATTGACAGGGCTTTTTTTCTTTTCTTACATGGCCTTTATGTTACATGTTTAACGAGTTTTGAGCCATTTATTATTTACGTTTAATCTTAAATTACTTTGTGTGCTTTTTTTATTATTAAATTCAGAACAAGGATTCTTTATTTCAGAAAAAGAATGCCTTTTAGACCTTCGATATAAAAATTATATGCAAAATGTATAAAAAATAAATCCAAAAGAAGAATTCCTTTTTTCAGAACAATAATATTTTTAACCATTCGTATAAATAATGTATTAAAAAGCATTCTTTAAACATAAAGTTGCGAAATATTTTTCCTGAGCAAGATTTAACTTTATAAATGTCTTAATCAGTTTGTCTTTATGGCAATTTACATTGCCAGATGTTCCGTGTAATGATTGTTTCGTAATTCTATAAATATTGCATATAAGTGAATATATTATGCAATGCATTACTACGTAATATTTGGTGCGAAATATCTTTTCATAATATAAAGTGAAAGATAACTTGATTGATCAGGAGAATTCAATTCTTTGGGCTTTTACGTTTTATGAATAGACTATTGTTTTTAATGGTTCTTATATTGCGGATAGTTACAATGGACCAATTTAATTTTGGAATCCTATGAGCAGCATTCTAGAGGAAGAATGAACATGAAGTTTCTGAACTGTATTTTTCATGACTAAATGAGATAACATGCTAAACGCATTTTCATTTTGATTCTGTATCAGATAATCATTAATATTTTTTTTGATTAAAATTCCTAAGTTGTTTTTTATTAACTATGGCAGGTACTAACTTAACATAATATTTATCTTATTATTATTTTAATGTTATGTTTAAAGTATATAATTTTAATACTGATGATGTTAGGATTAAAATTTTATATAATTGAATGAAAGAGATTAATGAAAAGTTAATAATTTAATCATAAAAATTGGCAACATTTTTTAATGTAGTTCTTTACTTTCGCTAAATAAAAAGAGTTTCTTTATTCGGTAACATCATATTTTAAATTTCTATATTATATAGAATTTTATAAATTTTGTTGTAGTGATTCTGAATTAAATGCATAGCATTTTTTGTTCACATTTCGAAAATCGTTTTTCTTTTCTTTCTAAGCAAACAATTTATTGCAGACGACATTTTTTAAAATTGTTCTGTTGAAATGTAATTGAACACTATATATAAAAAAATATCGAACGGTAATGAGTATAGATGAACCGCGTTGAGACTTCTCCAACAAGTATTGCGAGTAAATACTTATTTATATGTAGATATTTTATTGTATAATTTATTATTTATTGCTAATATTGATGTGCGATTTTTATCTGTTAGTATATTATTTCAATTTTCAAATTATATATAAATGTTAAAACGTTCCGATTTCTTTGGGAGTAAACGAAAAATAGTCCTTATTTTACCAAAGATATATTTTGGATTTAACGGAAGAGAGTTCTTTAAATAAATTTTATGAAAAAACAGTACAGAACTTCTTTGTCGAATTTTATTTGCTGTATGAAACTGCCCCGTGAGTATCTATTGTTATTGTCTTTTTCCCAGTAGAAAATAGTGCATCCTTTCAAACGTGTCTTCTGTAATTGATGAGATTGATAGAAGTTGGTGTCAATTACTCTACTCCGTGTTAAAGGTGCTAGTTAAATGATTATACTTCTGACTGTGGCGACAGTTGAGTAATCAAAACGGTTCAAGAAGATCCTTGTTCTGAATTGTACATATGAGTGCCCCCTCCGTTGGCCCTGCGCCCTTTGCTTTTGCTTAGAATTTTTTTCCCCACCCGAGCTCGATGAGTGAGCACACTGGCGCCACTAGTTTTTAGTGCTATTTTTAAAGGGGACAGTTTTTACCCCCATTCTCTCTGTATTCTTACTTTACGATACTGTTCGTGTATTCGTAGTTTTGGATGTATTTTTGTTTTCTCTTTAGCGGGTGTGTTATGTTTAGCCCGCTCTTCAACTGTTGGAAGTTCACAGCAATGAAGTGCTGGGTAGCTCGTTGCTGAAGACTTAAAAACATATTTATTCGCTTTACGTGTACTACTTATAATGAACGGATATTTCGCATTGCACGAATATGCCTTATTGGCTACTATTGGACCATATCAATGATGGAATACTTTTTTATGTATTAATGAATATATATATAGAAAATCGTTAATGGGTTTAAACGAATAATAACGTATTTAATAAATATTCCTTTTTCTTTTCTTAGTTATCTATCTTACGTCATCGTATTTCAGAATTTTTTTATTTTTTTATTTGTATTCTAATCGTTCAGAATTCGTTGTAGTTCGGATATATTTGTAACTCGGGAATTTTTACTTTTTCAAATCCTGAAATCCCAAATTTGAGAAATATATTATACTTTTCAAAACAAATATATCATTCATAGATATGAATAATACGATATAAATATTATTTGATAGCCCAATGCTTTAGAAACTATGAAATATTATTCGGATGAAATAAAATATATATTTATAGTTTTTGAATTATGTATTAAGAAAATTCCTTTGCAAACTATATTTATAATTATTTCAGTGATAATTCATTATTACTAATCTTTTATCTTTTCACTGGCAGTTCTTCGTCTCCTGCGCTTGGTAATAATGATATATTAGGTTTAAATCCTATTGATAAAGAAGAATAAAGTGAAAAATGTAAAGAAAAAAAAGTACAGACGAACATGATAGAAATTATATAAATGACGTTCCAGTTTTTATCGATGAAAAATATAAAAGAGGCATTTTTTAAAACTCTGATTAAACGAAAAGGTAAACTTAAATAAATAATGCAGTGAAATAAACATAATTGAATTTAAATTTGTACCTTTTAAAAATTATTTCAATTTGTTACTTATAAACTCATTATATCATATCCATTGTACACACGCTCAATTATTTGCGATAATATCGTAATTTTTTTTCAGCTTTTCACATTCTAAAAATGCTGAAAGTATATAGATACCTAATGATGCATATTGTGTTTTTAGTGTTGTTGAATCGTTTCTATGAATTCAATTACTAATACCAGATAAGGATTTTAAAAATATATGTATTTTTCTTGCAATAAATAAATTTGAGGTTTAAAAACTCAGGTTTAGCTTCATAATTGCTAAATCAATATTTTATTGATTTTTAATCCGTTATTTGCCAATGATTATTTGCACATCTTAAAATTGAAAAAATAAAATCATCAATAAGCCATATTTTAACTGTGTTTCCCTTTGACAATCATATAAAATTGCCTTTCACTTAATTAATAAATAATAAATGTTATAATTCAACATTATTGCATTTAGTGTTTACAAAAGCTTTAATTTACATTAAACTTTTCTCCGAAATTA
Organism: Argiope trifasciata; assembly: GCA_026543055.1. NCBI lineage: Eukaryota > Metazoa > Arthropoda > Arachnida > Araneae > Araneidae > Argiope > Argiope trifasciata. Next base: position 691,034 of record JAPMOQ010027620.1, on the reverse strand, counting down.
TAGCTAATTATTTAACTAAATTGTATTTGATATGAATTTCTACATTTCATTGAATACTTTATAAAACGAAATGTTTAATCGAATGTAGTATAGCAGTATATTTGTTTCTAGAAAATTTATCGTTCGCTCAATATCTGTCACGAATCTAGTTAATTTATATATTCTCTAATTCCGATATTATTCCATCCTAATGAATAATAAAGAAGAGTTTTATTTTGAATGTTAAGGTGAATTCACACGAGGCTAACTGTTGAACGCAATAGTAGATCACGCCTACTTCCAGAAAATCACGTGACCACAACGGGGCAATGGCAAATGGTTGTCCGGTCGGTTGTCGGTATATATATATATATATATATGTGTGTGTGTGTGTGTGTGTGTGTGTTTTGGAAGAATTTTTTTTGAAGAAGAATTTAGAAGGTATTTTATGACTTTCTCTTTTTAATTTGGAACTTTTATGAAATGCATATTTTTGAAATTGACTATTTTTATTTTTAATAAAAGTTATGCTTACTATCTTTATTTGGACATTACATTTACTGAAACGTGAATACGTTTTATGTAGACACACTTGATATTAAAATACAATTTGTGAAGGTTTTATCACGCTGTATTTTTACAATCTTCTCTTAATGCATATTTTTTT
>JAPMOQ010027620.1:673643-690378 GCA_026543055.1 Argiope trifasciata | reverse complement strand
AATGTCGAAAAAAGTATCTGCTTTATAAAAATGAATTTTATTATATGGTTATTAAGAATGAAAAACTAAAAAAAAGAAATGATGGAAAAATGACGTAAATTGGTTTTCAATTTTCTATATCTATACTTATAATAAAGTTCAATGTGTGTGTGTTGGCGCTCTACAGGCCAGACCGTTGTACGTACAGCTACCAAATTTGGTACATGTATTCTTTGGAGGTTGGGAATGTGCACCTCGGAGCCCTTTTTTCGAATTTTAAATTATAATTAATTGAAAACTAAGCGAAATGTTGACGTTTTTCGCTATAACTTCCAAAAATATAATTGCACAAAAATGATTTTTACATCAAATTAAAGATTTAAAAAAATTAGCTTTCTAATGATATCAGTATTTTAACATATAATTTAAGCTTCTATTTGTAATTAATTTTTAAAGAAATGTTTTAACTATATTTTTCAACATTATATTTCTGACAAAATAAAATTTAACCTGCACGTGTGAAAGAGAAAAAATCATCTATCAATATGTTGCCATCAGATTAACAAAAATTCAAATTAAAAAATAAATTATTATTGCAAATTAAACATGTAAAAATGTAATTTTCAACACGTGCCTGCATGAAATGAAATAAATTTGATATATGTGTTTTCTAAAAAGGAAAAGTAAAGAATAATGCTAGTGACTTTTACAGTATTATTAATTAAATAAATCAGCTTTATTTAAGACACACACATAATATGTTCGATCCAAGGACTAATTTGTAAAATTTAATAATAGAAATACATCCATAAAAAGGATCTAAATGAAGTAAATAACTACATAGTATGTAACAGTCTATAAATGCTTTAAGAAAATGGAGAATGATTAGCTTTTAAATGAAAAGAGATAAGCTTCAATCAACTCAGTCTCTAAAATTGACTGATTTATGAATATTGGAGGATCACTATTCGATAAAAACGGGTAATTTTAAAGCACTTCATCGACAATTCCAAAGATGATACCCGAATCAACGTCCAGGATTTCTGGAGATTGACTGGCCTAAGAACGCAAATGTTGAATGTTCCATACTTTTCTATTCAAAACTTCATAAGTCGATCAAATTTGATAACAGATGATAGAAGCCTTCATTAATTTATATGAAAGTTGAAGTATCAAGAATATTTTGTAGAATATGGTTTCTTATAAGTAAAAGATGTATAAAATTTTGACTTCATAATTTTTTAATTATGTTTATAGATCAAAATATAATAAAATATTTGCTTTATTTAATTTTTTTGAAAGTAAAATTAAAAACTGAATTTTATGATGAATTTAAGTAATTTTTGTTGAATAATTCTTGAAATCTATACTAATATTATAAATGTGAAAGTTTGGATGGATGGATGTTAGTTATTCAATAACGCCAGAACGGCTGAACGGAATTGGATGAAATTTAGCACTAAGATAGATTACAGTCAGGAATAAATTATTTTTATTACTTAAATAAATTATTATTATTTTTACTACTTATTATTTTTTTTATTACTTAAAAACTAACTTTCGAGCCAAAAAGCTGAGGCCAAATCCCACCAAATATGAGTAAGGCTGTGGGTTTCCCTCTCCCCTAACAGTAATCTGGTTAGGGTTAGCAGAATTTCGACCGATTATTTCAAACGATTCTGTTTTATTTTTTTAGTGTTTGATATATTTAAAATCAAGCGGTGTTTATAAATCGATCTATCAAATTCATTCTGAAGTACTTTTAAATCAAAAGAAAACAGAATAAAGGAAATAAAAAAAATTCTAATCTGCATTGCGTTACCGCAGTTGGCGTCGAAAAGTCAGACATGTGCGTTACGCCAATTGGCTTTAAAAGTTTGTGCGTGATTGTTGATAACTCTGTTCTTATTTAAATTAAAAGTTTAAAAATCATGTGTATAATACTGCTTAGCTTATCTCTATCTCGATCAATAAATAAAATGGGTCTGACCTGATTTTAAAGAAATACCGACTTGATTTACTGTTTTATTTTGGGTATACAATGTAAATAAATTGCTTTTACGTTGGTTGTGTGCTTTTGTTATTAAGTAGTATTTATGTTATACATTTTTCGTATATGCTTATACTTTTAAATGTATCGTTTTTAGGTTAGGTTTAATTTTTTTTTTTTTTGATTTGTCATTATTTGATAGTTTTTCGTACATATACATTAAAATGTCCAGAGTCGCTGGTACTAGCCAGTAAGGAATTTTTTTTAAATCTGTATTCAATTTTTTTAACGCTTTAATGCAGTTAAATATTTACACGCCCTCCGCTTTAAATGCAGATATGTATCACAGTATTAAAAATACATAAATTTTCTTTTATTTGCGTATTTCTGCTGGCAGTCTCTCAAAAAATGTGATTTCTAAAGGGAGAATATATACCCTTTTAATAAAGTATATGCATTTGTCAATTAGCTATATCCTTTTGAAATTTGTTTATAGGTAGCTAGGAATATGTCATTTACAAAAAATATTTGCTTTTGATTAAAAACAATGTTTATTAGATTTTTCTTCAAGCTTCGAAGTTTACATGGTCTCACTTGCCTAAATGTGAAAATAAAGAATAAAAATTTTTACAGAATGCTTTATATAGTGATGAAAAAAAAAAGCTAATTGTTCATATTTATTTGTAAAATTTTCTTGAAATATTTTAAATTAAGAAGGTTGTTTGTGCCTACTTTAGAATCTCATTTATGTTATGTGAACCCGGTTGGTTGGCGTTTCAAAATTCATGCTCTTGGTTTCGATTAAAGCTTATATTAAGTTCTGATTTAAACCGAATAGAAGCAGGTTAATATGGGTTGCTTCTCTGACTGGTTAGGTTTTATTCATCTCGGAAACTAACTTCTTAGGATTGCTGAACTTGAGAATTGTTTTCTCTCTTAACTGCTTTTAGCCATTTATTACTACTGACGCAACTACCCACCCACCTAAACACGTACACACACATCGAATGTATATTATCTCCCTTGTTGAGTGTGCCTTTTTCTTATTTCTATAATAAGCTCTCGTAAAGTTTGGACGGTCTTTCATAGATTCACTTGGCAAGAGGCCATGGCGAACAAGTATTTTTTTTATAGTCTCTGAGCTACTCTTTTTAAGCAGCTAGGGTGGTGATCAATAAAACTAAAAGCACTACCGTTGAGTCGTTTCTTTTGTTTTATTGTCTCTTACCAGGCGAGAACAATCGTTTTTAGTTACCCGTTTGAACACGAGCCACCCTTTCATTATTTATCCAAGTGCAGTACTTGAACGGATTCGACTGATTTATACAAAAAAGCTTGTTGTTTTCCCTAGTTATCAGCTTTAATCTAAACTACTCAGTTTGTAGTATTTAAGAATGCAAACGAGTCGAATGTTTAAAAAACAGTGATACTTCTTGAAATTATTTCTGTAATGTGAATCGATTTACGATTTATTTATTCATTTTTTTCTTCGTCAGATTGTGTTAAATGTTGTGGAAATGTTCAGATTGTGTGTTGGAAATATTTCATTTCATTTTTTTTAGTCACTGAAAAGTTTGTATTTCACCACATCTTAAGTTTGATTTTCATAACAATTAACGTCTAAAAAAAATTTTTTTTTTCTTTTGATGTTTGTAGGAATTTAGGAAATTCAAAAAACATTTTTTTTCTAATATATAGTGCATATAATATATATTTTAAATACTTGTGAAGTCTTAACATTGCATATAATTACTGCTGAAATTCATTTTGTGAATTGTATGACTGATTAATAATTTTATGCTTATGGCATTGTTTTTCTTCAGTTGTAACAAGGCTATGACTAAAAAAAATTTCGAATGTTGTTATATTTATATGAAACAATATACATGTGGGTGTGTTATTTATATAACATTATTTTTGATAATACTTCATATAATAATTTGTAAATGCATCAGATGGGAAAAAAATGGAAAGATCTATAGAACTTTTTTTGCCTAATTATATATGTATATATAATCTGATATTTAATGCTGATTTCATCACTTGTAAATCGAAAAATTTTTATTTCAAAAATTCTTAATCTATTATTAATACATATTTAACTTTATTTACACCCGGTGTGTGTTATGTATAGTTAGAAATCTGATTTTGTGTTATATGTATTTGTTTTTTAAGATTTATATTTATGCTGATAATTATTTATAGACTGTCGTGGAAAAACATTTTGTTGTTGATTTTTCATTATTGCCATTTATACTAAACGAACTATAAGGAAAGAATGAAATATTGCTCTTAAATCTCTTTTTGGAGCGATTGTTGAATGCAGTTTTGATCTTTTACGATAATTCTTAGATCTGAAATAAAAAGCATACTTTTCAATTTATAAATCTGCATATTAAAATGAATACATGGAATTTAGTAAAATCTTTATCACAAAAATTGTGCCACCATACATTGCAAACCGTATCAGGCGTAATTGTCTTGTGACCCAACACACTCATAGTTTACCAATCAACTGTTCTTATAACTTTTAATTGAAATTTAACACTTTAGAACTTCCCGATTCTGTGTACCTTCTCATTATGATGTACCCAAGTCAAAAATTAAATTTTCTTATCGTCAAGTTGGTTTATTGTCTAGAAGGATCAAATCATTGATTTAATAATTGATCAAATTGATCAAATCATTGATTAATCATCGAATTAATAAAGATTAAGAGTTAGAAAGAAATATAGTTTTTACTTGATTCAAGTATTTTATGATAAAAATATTTTATACTAGCCGCCTTAGGCGACTCTTGTCTTTTCTGGCTCTTAAACTGTTAAAATAGAGTGATATATTTAAAACCACTTTATTTTATTTAATTAAAATGAATATTATGAATTTAGTAAAGTCAGTCTACTACAAACTATTATGCATGTAAATTTTAAAAGTGCATGTGCTACCGAATAAATGCAGATTTGAAAATTCTATTTCGAATATAATGTATAAGCAAAAGCATTAAAAAAAATCTTAGCAGAAACTATTAAATGATTTGATGGAATGATGAAATTAGATTTCATATTGTAATAAAAATATTACAGCAAATTAAATTAACAAATTTATTGAAATTAGAGAAAGGAAATGTGTTAACACTAAAAAGTCTATTTTTTTTTAGTTTTAAGAGCATTTTTATAAGATGTTTTCGAAAGGTATGGCTGATAAACACCAAGATAGCATTTGCTTAGTTTAAAATATGATTAAAAACGGACTTACGGGATTTGAAAAATTGACCGTTATGTTTCTCTTGCCTACAACACGTAAGCCAAATTCTCAAGACAAGGTCAGGCAAAAGTTGTAAATTTTCATAAAATGCATACAAGTATTCATTTTTGTTTTTTAATCTGTAAGATGTTAAAAATAGGAATTAAACATTAAACTGCGTACTGGCATATAAGAGTCCTAAATGCTTGGTTGGAATTTTTTCTCCTTTTTCCTATATTAAATTTTTTTAATTTAGTGTTTTAAATAGAAAAAAAACTCTTTAAATTCCTTACTATGGTACAGCACGTTATTTATAAGCATTTTCGTAGTATGGATTTAGTTTTTTTAAATAAAAATTTGAAAGCTTCGATTTTTGCATATTAAAAGTGGCCTGTTTTAATTGTTTCAATTTCTTTTAATTGTGTTTTCTGCGAGAGGCTTCTTAGTTGTTTATACCGATTACGGTGCGCAAAAATAACTTTTGGTTTGTTTGTTTGCACCGGAGATGAGTGCGTGTGAAGGAGAATTCGCTTAAAATATAACAATATCTTGTGTATCTAGGAATGCTATCGCTAAAGAGAGATAGACGAATTGATAAACCTGTAACAAGAACGTGTTGCTACCGGCAAGAGGAAAAAATTGAGGGGGTTGTTATTTTGACTAGTTTTTGTGCCATATATAGCATCAAAACCCTGCCTTCTCTTCTCTTCTCTTTCTGTGAATGTAATTTAATTTGTTTTAAACACTATCTATGAAATTATTTTTTTCCCAACTAGAATTGTTCCCATATTTTTATTGAATTTATATGTTATGAAAATTGAAAAACTTACTATTTGTTGCCCAGTTTTTGTTTTGATGTTTTAGATACTATCTCGTTCATAGTGTTTCAAATTTCTTTACTCCCTTTATTTCTTTAATTGTCTCATCGCGTTAACCAGTCACAATAACAGTTTTTCTTCATTTCAAAATAGTTCGATTCAAAAGTTTGAAATTATTTAATATTTTCTAAACGTTCATTCATAGAAATATTAAATATATTTCTTTTTTTAATTTTATTGATTCGTCATTCATGTGAACGTCGTTTGATTTTTTCCCCCTGTTAACGGTACGTTCGTCAGTATATTTTTCTAATTTTTCTAGATTACTAGAACAATTTTTGCATTTAGAAAATTTCCTTGATTTTTTTAAAAACTTTTGTTTAAATGAGAAATTTATTTAGTAATTATATTCAATCTGACCGAAAAAAAATGCAAAGGGCTTGAATTTTGTATATAGCACGTTCTGTAAATATGCTTAAATCCTTGAACAAAATACAATATGTTTTTCGATTCTTGATATGAATTGAAAAAACAAAAAGATTCTAATAAAGACTTAAACTTTTAATGATGTTTCAAATGTTTACATTTACCAGCAATTGTAGCATATATATGAAATAAAAAAAAACATAATAGTTAGTAACTCTTTTGTAATACACGTCTTTGCATAATGCATCTAGAATGCAGGGTCTTGTTTTTATTTTATGTGTAATTAAAACGAGATTGAATTAAATTATGAAATTACAAAAAATTGAGGATAGAGCAGAAAGTACTTAAGAGTTGGTAGACAGTGGGAAACGGCTAATATTAGATTAATTGAGAAACGACAGCTTCGAAAGGAAACTGCGCCAGATCTACTTTTTAATTCATCAAGAACGAAACCATTTTCCGATAAGTGCGCGGAAAAAGGCAAGATAAATAGGTTAAGTTGATAGCGAGCGAGCTAGAATTGCGAGCTTTTCATGCGAAAAGAATACAATTTCGTCATTGAGACAAATATTGCGCCACTTAGCTTTGTTTTCCCTTCTCTTCATGACTTTTTGCCGGTTTGGTGTACCGTACAGTGATAGGACCACAGCTGAGATACTATCTTTATTTAATCGGGTTCCACACTTACGATAATCATTCGCCTTTTTTTTTCTGTTTCCTCCTACTCCTTTCTTTTTTTAATATCTAAAAAGCCACTCCATTGTTTAATTATTGTCAGTTTTACTTATGGAGAAAGCTAAATCGGTTTTATTGTTATGTACTTCAGATATTGAGCTGGAAAATATGCACATGCTCCCTATTTTTCAATTTTTGATGAAGTCGATTGCTTTTTCTCGATAAACGGATGCTGATATAACTATAAGATGCTAAAGTTTTAGCTGTTTATTTTTGGTTATTTTATTATTCACTAATTAAATTTCAATGATACTGTTACTCTGGATTATTATGTAAACTTTTCTACTTCAGCCATTTAAACTTTCTCCATTTTTTTCTTTTCATACATGATCTTTTATTTTGTGTTCCAAAATTTTTTCTTTCTTTCTTTGGCTGTCTTTATCGTCTTTTGCATCTAGAGTACACGTACATCAGATATTTTTTTAATAGCTAATTCTTTGATAGCTATATAATTTTTTAAAATTTTTAATTACTAGCTTTTTATTGGTATAACGACACTTTTGGCCCACACCTAATCATCATCAAAATATCTAAGATGCCATGATTTAGAAGTGTTCCCTCCACCTAGACTGTCCGGGGAGGTGTTTGAAAACCTTATCAAAACTGATTATATATATATATAATAAATTTTTGTTTGACTGTATACAAAGAATGCTATCTTTTAAGTAGATTTTCTTTCATTTGTTAATTTGTGAATGAAAAGTTTTATGGGAGAAAAAAAAGGATTATTTATTGATTTTTTCCCCTTAAGACATTAAGTGAAGCCGAAAATTTACAAATCTTAAAAAAATTGGCAAATATCATATAATTTTGGCAGAAGTATTTTTAGATAAAAAAAATATTTGACGATTTGCCTTAATTTAATACATAATGTTTCTTGGTAATTTTTTCCCCAGTTATAAATTCTTATTCTGACAAGATATATTGTTTGATTCCAGCATTTATTTCGCTGTACTGCATTTACTTAAAAAAACATGCAATATTCTGTGCTTCACGAATTTCAATGCAATATAAGAAAGAGTAAGGACCCATCCAGAAGAATTCCCGCCCGAAATTTCACCCACCTGTTAAAGGTCTCGACGTTCTCGCGCACCTGATAGACGCATCCGCATTAAATTGTTCCTGCCAGAACAGGACAGCCGTGACCCATAGCCGTTGCTGCTTTTATTTATTTTGCCTTTTCCTCGGGTTGAGTGAGCAGAATTAGCATAATGCTCACTCATCTCTCGCCTAGCCATCGAATCCGAGATCCTTTCTGCAATTAATCTCATACCCGGCGCGCACGCTGAAAAGAGGGAAGGTTTCGGTATAGGATTCGCCGCTCTCCATTACAATATGCATTGTCTCGCATCTGTAAACTAGATCTGTCAGAACGCGCTGACGTTTTGTTCGACGAATTAAATTTATGGCTCAACCCAAATTCGAGACCACAATGCCCTTCCATTATGCTATCCTTATGGCCTTTCTTTTTTTATTGTTTGTTTCTTTTATTTCAATTTTCAGCGTTTTTCTGGGAATGACATGCTGTGTTAGCTTTCAGATATCTCGCCCGTATTGTCTCCTCTTGCCTTACGTCGAGTTTTCCACTGAACGCGTTTTTAGCATAACCTGGTAAACGGTTCTTTAAAGAAAACCGCTGCTATCAGCTGTTAAAATTAGTTGTCGCGACGTCCCTTTTCAAATCTACTAATGCGTATGAAAAGCGGAAGTGTGTCGTGCGTGTGCCCTCTCACAAAAATGTCATTTTTTGATGACTACACAACCCTAGTAGGGGAAAAAGGGAAAATATACTTTCTTATTTAAAAAAAATTGGTGATTTATATTTAACCATTGTTATTACATTATATTATACAAATGGATTAATCTTTTCTTTTAATTCAACTGTAAAAAAATGATTTGCTTATTATTATTATTTTTTTTCAAAACATATTCTATACTTTAAGGTTTGATCTTATTCACGAATCGATATTTCAGCATTTACGAATTTGAATTGAATAAAATTTCTGGATAATTCAGTTTATTTTCTCAATAAAATTCTCTTCAGACTATATATTGGGTTTTGGCTCATACATATTTTTCTTCTTTGAGAAGTACAGTTGAAATATTCTAAAGACAAACAGAACCTCAATAGCATGATGAATAACATTGTTACTTTCAGGGGGTTAATAATTTTATAAAATTAATAATAGTCAAATAAAATTATCTTTTGAAATTTTATTTGTAGTATTAGCTTTTCAATTCTTTATTTCACGATTTTTCCTGGTTGAGATAGGAGTTTTTAATGTATTCCCCTATATTTGCGGGCTAGTATATTTATTTTTATTATTGTAGAATTGAAATATATCACGCTGTTATTGGATCCAATAGGCTAACAGTTTCTTTTTAAAAATATTTAAATCTGCTTGTAAACTTTGAAGCTAGCTAGTGATTTAAAAATTGTAATCAAAGGGTTAAATATGCCTTATTGACATTCCGAATAAAATTGGTGTGGTTATTGTATATATATATAATAGGTTAATCACACCAATTTTATTATATGACTAAACCATCCTTATATACATAATATAATCTTATTTATTTATAGCAACTTGTTTTCGTTATATGAATAGAGAATGCTTTTAAGCGAAAATTTTATTACATTATATAAAGTACTACAAATCAAAGCTAATAGTCCATAACTAAAAGGAAACATAAATTTCAGTTATCTTAATTTAGGCGTAAATTTCCTAAAGAAAGTAACAGTGAATGAATTTAATATTTATCTGTAAACGAAAAAAAAGAAAAAACTAATTTTTGAAAAAGCCAAAATTTTTGCCATAACCAGAAATAATATGTAGTGTTTCTGTGACTTATGTACAAATGTAAAAACTAAAATGAATATGATATTGCAATTTTTTCTGCTTATTTTCATTTATTTATATATTTATTTGAAGTATGTTCTGCATGCGATTACGTTATGTTTGTTTTGAATTTTGAAATAATATCTAGGTAATGTATTTATCATTTGGATTCAAAAATTCGCCCTTTATTTGAATGGATTCTACTGCGTATACCTTTGGTGCTGTGAAATTGTGATAGTTTTGTTGTGGTATTGCCATTAAAAACAAATTTTAAATATATTGGGAATCTAGAATACATTTTTTAATTTGAGAGTTAGTAATCATTTTTAATCGAATTAATAATATTGTTACGTTTTCTACATTATACTTTTAGTACCGCACTGTTGAAAACTAGGAAAGACTCAAGTTTGTATAATTATATTTAAAAAACTGCTGCCGTATGCAGAAAGGTAAAAAGTATGTACTTCACTTGTCATGGTGAATAGTTTGTTTATGAAAAAGCGTTATCTTGAAGTTTGAAGAACATATTGGAAGAAAAAAAATTTCCCTAAATGCACATTCTTTACACCTGACTCATCTCCACTGCTTTTTGTGACTCAGTGTCTGACATCACTAATCTCTCGTAAATCAATAAGACGAAAACACATGTGACGCTAAACTGCATTGAAACTCGGCACACGCGCAAGTTCATGCTGATTAATGCTACTGTCATAGCGTCCTTGCTTTTCTATACAGAATTACATAATGCGTGAGATTTTATTCAGTTTTTGTCATAAAATTCTTTCTCGATTCCCTTCTTTCTACCATTTGGGATTTCTTCATATAAAAATCTTTGCTTCGAAAACAGGAGACAAGATTAAAGAAAAATTCGTCTCATTTTATTATTAGAATTTTGAACTGATCTTTTTTTTAAAAAAAAAAAAAAAAAAAAATCGTATTTCTACTTTTATTGCTATTGGAATTGTCATCCAGATTATTAATAAAAAAATCCTCTCAGTTAGCTGGAAGGCAGATTCCTTTACATTTAAGTTAATGTCTGTCAACGTAAATTGTTGATGTTAGAAACTGTCAAAATTAGGGCTTGAAGGTCCTTTTTCAGTCCTTAACTTCTAAAAAATTGCTGCTATCGAAAACTCTGATTAATACTAAAGTTGTTTATCGTAATGAGATGTTGATTTGGTTAGTTGGATTCATTTCTTTATCTTCAATATTAAGAAACCTATAGCGAAATGAATATTTCGATCCTTTCCAACACCATTCCCCCCTTGAACTAGATGATCCATTAGTTCCACCTCGTCCGAGATTTTTACATTTCTAATAACATATTCAAAGCCAGTTAAAATGTGCCATCTTGCCAGCCATCTTGATCCAAAGATATGTTTGTGTGTGTGTGTGCATATACACACACAAACTTTTGAACGAAGGGCGGTTTTCGAAGTGAATTTAAGAAACTTTTCCGAAGTCTTGTCATGAGAACCATTGCTTTAGGTAGTCTTCCTGTATAACTTATATATATAATATTGAAAATATTCCTCTTTTCTGAAATTCAATTATTTTATTAGAACAGAATTTTTCCCATTGTAATTTAATGTCGTTAACTTAAGCATTCAAAAGTGTGGAGGATTTCATTTCAAAAAACAAAGGGGAATAATTTTTATTACTATAAATGTATGAAATTTGTTGAAAGTCACTTGTTTCATTTGCATTTTAAACATCTATCTTAATTCATCTACGACTTTTGTTTGAATAATTTTAGTAAATTAGTATAATCTTCATTTTAATGCGGTTCATTTAAACAAGACCATTTATTACATAATTAATCTGTTTTGGAATCGATGTAAATTTTTCAAAACATAAAGTATTATTTGGAAATCTATTTTTATAAATAGTGTTTATTCATTAAATCCCATTTTAATAACTTCCTTCAAGTCAATAAAAAAGTCATATTTGTTTAGATTTTTTAAAATTTGATCTGAATAAGTTTATGTATTTTAAATTTTACGTTTGTGATTTGGCAATTTGGTGTAGAAAAGCTGGGGATTTTTTTCTTGTTTTCGAGATCTCCTACATCATTAAACTGTTTTAATTTCTACTTGGATATCACACGAAAAATTAATTCTTTCAATATGCTCTGATAATTTATTCTTGTAATTTTGTTGCAATATTCAAAACAAATACAATTCAATTTGTATATTTATGCCTTATTTCTGAGTATTTGATTTGGACTTTCAAAAGCTGTTTGAAAGTCCAAATTGAAAAGGTTTTAAATAATAAAAATGTTTGTTTGAATTCATCAAATTGTGAAAAGTTTTCATTTATACAAAATAAATCAAATTCAAAATTTTTGTTTCAAATCCTCGTAAACAAGGAAAGGAAAAGTTACATATCAGCAAAGCTTCATCCGCTTTCTCCAGTTAATATTATTGTTTTTAACTATTATTACAAATTTTTATATTTTTTTTGTACTGCAATTCGGTTTTTCCTACCCCAAATGTGAAATGAACCGTGCATATCGATTGTACTGTATGTTTTTGCTGTACAAATGGAACGATCTGGACAAAACCGGCTTTGTGGTATAAAGATAGTCACTATATCTGAGCTGCTTGTTGCAAATTCAGTATGGTGTTTTTTTCTACGCGTGTGTTTTTATGTGTGTAATGATAAAATGGTGATAGGTAAATTAAGTGTTTTTTTTAAATGGCGGTAATGTTGCAGTAGAGGATTTAGAGCATTGATGAGCTATGATAGCAGTTGTTTTAATTGAGATATTTGTCAACAAAAGTTTTTACGTTTTCTATGGCAGGCACATTTTTATTTGTTTGTGTAACATAATACCTCCTCCCCCCACGCACCACTTTTTTGTTGTTGTAGGAGCATAAATTTTGCTCAAGTTTAAAATGATTCGTGTAACATACACTTCCATGCTAATTGTTTTAAGGAGCACTTTAAGAATATCATTTTTTAGAAGCATTTCCTATTACTTTTAATTATCAGCATGGTTTCAAAGTGCAAAAATTTGAAGGCGTTAGAACCTATTTTAAGAATGCATCATTGAATAATGTTATGAAAAATATCCCCCTTGTTGTTATCTGAAAGTTATGAATTAAAATAAATACTATATTATTGCACTCTTTATTATAGTCACGATATCTCTCTTCATAAGCTGAGTTAATATATTATAAATTATGAATGAAAATGTTCCAAAGCCTTCATTTGAATTTCTGAATACTTCCTTTAGCTGGCCGGTAAATCTTTAATACCTGTGATGTAGGAAACTCTTTCTAATCTTCGGATTTCAGCCTGTGGCAAGGTAAATATTATAATATGGTGAGATTTTCCATTTCTGCTCTGAAATTGTAGCCGACACAACAAAACGCCGCCGTATCTCTGCTGCAAATCCGTATGGGCTCATCGGTGCGTTACAAAACGTCGGTAGTCGGCCCAAGTTAAGGAGAAACTTGTCGGGAATAAAAGAAGTAGCTCTTCTACTTTCTCCTTTACAAAAGAAAATGACCTAGTAGAAAAACAGCTAGGGACGGACAACGACCCTCAAACCTCATTTGCTCACGTGATATTCCAATCGTTAGTTCTCTCTTCCCTAACTTCTTTCCCTTACATCTGGAGAGCAGGCTGGATATTGTTTGTGTAGTTTTGGAAAAATAATTTAATTAGGTTATGAATTGTTGGGATACATTTTTAATTCTACACTGTGCAATTTTGTTTTATTGAGACAAAAATGCAAATTTTTGGCATAAAGGAAAGTATAAAATAAAGTGAATGAAAAATAATTTTGAAGTTATTTTGAATTATAATTAATTAATTAAAACAGTTGCTTATTTAAAATTTATTTCCATAATCTATGGGATTTAACATATATTTAATTAAATATTGTAATAAGGATAAAATTAGGATTTTTTTTTTTTTTTTTTTTTTTTTTTTTTTTTGAAAAAGTGGATTTATAAATAAACTAGGGGGAAAATAGCCAAGTAAAACTTTTTCTATCGATTATTATTAAGTACACAGCTTCATTTCTTAGTGGAACTTTGTCTAATATTAAATTTTGTCATTTAAATTATTTTATAATATTTTTGTTAACAGTTCGATGTATAGAAAATTATTTTATTTATAATGAATTTTTAAAGTAACAAATTTTTAATTCTTTTAAATATTTTATTTCAAGAAATAAAATATTTTTCTTGAAATTTTACACATATATTTGAAAATTCTGTTTTGTCAAAATAATTTGTAAATTTTTACTAATTATTTTAAGACTCGAAAGGTAGGCTTGAAAAACTTAAGGCTCCAAAAAATTTTCTTCATTCAGTTTCTAGTACTTAAAAAATTTTACATCTTGCTTTCTACCTTCTTCTCTATTTCTAACTTTTGTCTATTTTTTGCATATTTTCTTTCGTTACATGGAAATTGTAACCACTTAATAACATGCCCTTTCATTGCTCTAACTGGATTCAGGAATTTAATGATATTCATTTAAATCTAATTGATATTTTAAGTGCTCCGTGCCTTCATTAATTTTAGATTAAATTATTTCTTATTACATTTTATGATTTTAGGAATACTTTATCATATTTAGAGACTCCAATTCTAGAAGTATCTTGTAGTGCAAGTCTACTATAATTTCTTGTTTAATAAATTTTATTTTGCAAATCATACTGTTTTCTCAAAATTTATATAAGAAGCGAATTGTGCCGATTTCAATCCATCTACGGAAGTCAGGCTGCGTAACGCTATCGGTTTAGAATGATATATTTTGACAAAATTTTTATTTATACATAATTTATTCTAAAGAAGTGGTTACAGAAATATTACCTTAAAACATATATCTTAAAACATTTAATGTTATATTTCGATATTAAATTACCCAAACAGTTAAGCTAACTACGCAGTCTGTTAGGTACATGGGTATTTTTGCGCTTGAAATTCAGAATTGTACACTTAATTTAAAAAAAAATCTAATTTCATAGGTATTACACTGTTTTATTCAGTGAATTATGTTAAAATACATGCCTCCCCCCCCTCCCAAATCTTTATATGTAAAACTCGCTAATTTTGCATCGTATCTGTTTTTAATTGCTTCCAGCTGTCCTGCTTTATCGCCGTTTTAGAACTGATATTTTTAATTTGTTTTATTTATTTTACTTGTAATCGGTTTGGATAAAATTATTTCAAACAATAACTTCAGGATTTTAAAAAGCAAACAATGAAAACAAATTCTTTTTCTATTCTCATTAATCGTCAACAATCGTGGATTAACCTCTTAACTCTATTGCTTTCCAATTTGCTACCCAATTAGATGGCGTCCTTTGTTTTCAAATTGTTATCGTATTCAACTAAAAAGCTGTATAACCCTTAAGGTGTTTTGAATTTCACATCATACTTTATCTACGAATAAAATTTTAAAATGCGATAATTCGATGCATGATCCATATTCGCGCACGACAGTTTAAACTTTGATGCTATCTGCAATATTTTGTTATTTATTTTTAAACTGTAATCGTAAACTTAAGTTAAACCCTATAGATTTGCGCAAGTATCTTCATCTTGTTATTGTAACTAAATATTTATCGTCTTTTGTGTTTCAGCATAATAATTTCAGGCGCTTTTCCACCTTTAAATCTTCAAAATAATTGATAAAATCCCATTTATTAGCAAAGGTCTTCTTTTCTTAAATGAAAGGGAGTTTCCAAAATCAAGTCGAATCAAGGGTTGGGAGACTTTCCAGCCAGATTATTCTCAATAGGTAGTTTGTCAGCGGAGAGAGGAAACCGGATTCGAACCTGTTTAATGACGTCTAGAGCCGGTTTCACAGGCACGAGGCCTTGTAAACAAAACCTCTTGAAGCGGAAACGTAAATAAAACTTTTGTTTTTTTCCTGCCAATGCTGCATTGTTTCCCCATTTCTTTCAATTGAACTTTCTGCTGATGTACCTCTCTTTCGATGATGTCTACTTTCTTTCACTAAAGCAGACAGTTCACACGATAGAAGAGTTGAAAGAACCATTCAGTTGTACATGAAACTCGCATAAACCATGTGTTAGATCTTTCGAGTGCGAAAGTTCACAAGAATTTTGTCGAAATACGTATATTTCTTTTGAAAAATTATGCTAATTTAAAAATTTAAAAACTCAAATATTAAATGCATTATATATTTGTACATGCTAATTTAGAACGGGTTTAACTACAGATTTTTATAATTCTTTATTGAGGTTTCATTCTTGCATATTTTCTTGATTGCATTCTTATATTCAGGTCAAATAGTGGGATTTTGGATTTAAAATCCACCCCCCTCTACCATTTACCATGAGCCTGGTTTTGCCGCAAAATTTTTATAGTTAATTCTTACTTACTCATTTAATTATTAATACATAATTTCGAAAACACTTATCACTATGGTATAGTTTGATTTAGTTTCCTAAACATTATGTGCTTCTTTATATACAGAGTGTGCATGAATTCATGGGCCAAACGTTAAGGATAGGTAAAATACATATAAAGAAATTTTTTTTTTAAAGCAATATGGAAGCGGAAATAAAAAATGTTGGCGGAACAAGCAAATGTAAGTAAGTACAAAGCATGACTGAAAAATGCAGTATCTCCTATATTCTAATTGACTCTGATGAGGACCTCAGTGTAAAACAGTGAAAAATGCAGTGTCTTCTATATTCTAATTGACTCTGATGAGGACC
>JAPMOQ010027620.1:623309-673633 GCA_026543055.1 Argiope trifasciata | reverse complement strand
TGAAAAATGCAGTGTCTTCTATATTCTAATTGACTCTGATGAGGACCTCAGTGTAAAACACTGAAAAATGCAGTGTATCCTATATTCTAATTGACTCTGATGAGGACCTCAGTGTAAAACTTGCAGCTGCTGCTGCAACTATTCGTGTACCAATATGCATCTTCGAAACAGTTCGCTAATCAGCTGCGTAACTTGTATTGATGTTGGTGGTGACATTTGAGCAGTTACTGTAATGTTATTTCTTTTCATTTCATCGACATTTTTTTTTTCGCTAGAAATTTTCATTTTTGACTCCCTTCCCTCCACATTGCTATAAAAAAAGCTTTTTTATAGGCATTTTACATACCCTTAAAGTTTGGCCGTTGAATTCAGGAACACTCTGTATACATTGCGATTCAGATCAATAATAATAATTAAAAAATGCCATGTTTAGTGTCTAGTTATAATATTTAAATTAAAATTATTCTTCAGTTTTATATCTCAGGATTTTAAAAGTGATATTGTTATTCTTCGAATTTTGATTTATTTTATGTAATGATTTGTTGTTTAATCATTTATTTACTCAGGCACAGCAAACGTAATTTTTGTCAACTGATTTTTTTTTTATTGAGAAAAAGTAGTTCTTGATCTTAAGCTCTTTTCATCACTTGCAAGGATTTTTTTCATACTTCTTCATTCTTAATTCTCTTCATTTATACCAAACTTTTCAAACAATTTCTTGTATAAATGAGTGCTAAAGTAGTTATTATCTAGAGCATTCCTTCTTTTTTTTTTAATAAATAATAATAATAGAGTTTTGTTATTGTACTAAAGATCACCTTGGATCTAAATTTGTTATTTCAGCATTAATGTGCATTTTTTTTTATGGCTTCCTTTATCTATCTGGATTAAAAACTACTTTAGAAATTAGTACTTATTGTAATCATTTTTTTTCCTGTCATTGTTAACGAAAAATGATTCGGAATCAAGAGATTTCTCTGAGACTAGCTGTTTTGTAAGCGGGCAGACAATTTTACCTTTTCTCTGGTAAAAACGTGAATACTTACGACTATACAATACTGCATGCACGTAAATCTGTCTCATTGTATATTGTAAAATTTTCAATTTCTAATCTGCGAAATACGATTTTTTTTAAAGATTATGTAAGCTATTAATTTAAACGGTATTCACTGCTCCTCTTTTGTCCTTTAAGAAAATAATAAGATACATAATTATACATATGCTTGTGTAAAATTTCTTTTTAGTGTTATAGTAATCCATGTTTTGGAGTTTCCTATGTTTTTCATCTATAAAATTTGTATTACTAACATTATCTTAAGAAGAACGCGAAAACGATATATTTTATTTTTCAGCATGGCGAATCAAATTCGACATGAGAGCGCAAAGGGTTAAGCTGGGGAAATCAGTGTATGATGTTTAACTTAAGATACCATTCTTTATTGCACCGAAAATTTTATAAATCTATATTTAAAAATTATTAAAAATTTGAGATGTTCTGAAACCATGATTTTTGTTCGGGATTTAAGGAATCTTTTCTGATTATCTCAGTGTTATAATGTTTTTGTTAAAGAATAAGATGGTAATTCTTTATTTTACAAAAATAACATAAATTTTCCTTGTTATTTTTGTATTGATAAATAATCCTATTTGAAATGATATGCCGATTATTTTAATACTTGCCGCCTTCGGCGACCCAGCTGGTTCGCCATGAGTAATGCGTTCTAAAATTTTCAATTAAATCACATATTCATTAGCCTTGAAGTAATTCCCGGCATTGATTGGCCTTAAATTAATATTTTCTTTTAAATGATGGACGGAAAGTTCTAAAAGAACACGTTTTCATAATAATATTCTTTAATTTTATAAATCAGTCCGTTTTAATTATTGATTTAGAAGACTGATTGATGTAACAACTTTTTGATTATTTTAATATATCTAATATACTTTCATTTATCTAATCAAAAGTTCCGGAAGACGTTTAGTTGCCGTTTCTCATAAAATTTCTTGTATTCTTCTCATAAGCCATGGCAATTTTTATTTGCACATCTGTAACAATATCGTGGCACCAATCTCGGAAACTGAATAAATTTATATTTACGATCTCTTGTGCGTTTCTCTTTTCATTTCAGTTTCGTTTTCCGCCCCTGTAACCATCTGTAGCTAATCTCACCTGGCTGCTGGCGAAGACATGTAGGTCAGGGTTGGCGAGCTTAAAATTTCGCTTTCTCTAAGCCAGCAAGCAGACTTAGCACGCGTGAGTTACTATCACCCTGCGTCTGTTCATGGGTGCCTGGTATCGATTGGTGAAGCGTTTTTTTTTCTTTCTTTCTCGCCTCTGACAGATTTGTGAAGGAACGAGTACGTCACACGTCTTTATATGCGTGTCTTTTCGCCCAATATATTACTTCTTAGCTTGAACGAATGATGGTTTGATGTCAAGGTTGCGTTATTGTCTCCTTTATTTAGGTTTTGATGGTTCTTGGACATTTACTGAAAGATCTCTTTAGCAAACGTTTTCTTAGAATGGATTGGATTTGAAATAAATATCACTATATAAAAAATAATTATTTTCCTGAACTTGGTCGATTAACAATAAAAAAAAGTATATAAAAAGTACGATAGGTAGAAAATAGCGGTCGTCGAAATTGGGTTTTATATACTGTCCTGTATTCTGGTACATTCTTTTTAAGCTTGAAATTCAAGTTGTTGTACCCTTGTTAGGCACATTTTTAGATCAAGGAGTAATTTAAATCTCATGCATAGTAGTGGATCAATGATTCTATTTCATATATTATTTACCAACCGATTCTAAAACCCTCCACGCTTTTGCTCTTGCGATGAAGTTGGGTTTAACTCGTCAAAAATGAGGTGAGAGGAAGGATGAAAGGAAAAGATTTTTATATTTAATACTAAAGTAAATTCTGGAAAAGCACACATCCTTCAAAGTCTCGGGACACTGAAACGAAAAGTACAAATCTAAAAATTATTAGTTCACATTGAAGCTTCTTAGTATTTAAAGTAAAAAGAAAACATGAATATTGAAAATACTTTTTTTAGAATTATTGGCGGAATTCGATAAACATATTTTACTTTACAAAAAAAAAAAAAAAAAAAAATGATTTAAAAATATTTCTGGAATATTTACATATTATGTATAATCAGCTCAGACATATATTTTATCTTCAATTTTCTTCCCAAAGTAAATTGAATTATAACAGCTCAACTATGTGATAAAATAAACAAAGCATTTTATGGAAACAGTGATATATGATTTTAATGAAACTGGAAAGAATTTGAAAAATATTGTATGTTAGACCTTCAAACAATAACTTAAGTAACTGTATTAGTGCGTAAGAGAATGTCTCCTACATACTGTAGAATAATCTATAATTTTAAAATTTATATTGTTTAATATTGTGAATTGTTCTAAAATGTAATGATGTTCAAAAATATTTGAAATTGATCCTGAATGCTGTAAAATTTTTAGAAATATTTACAAATTTCAACGATGTAATTGTTTTTGAAAATATTTTAGAATATTCCAAAGTTTTGAGAATTTTAAGCTTCCTCTGTTTGAATCCATAAATTGACGCAATTGTGATTAATAAACTCAAAGAAATGCTCTATTGAAATAGTCTTAAATGTATATGATTCCACAGATACGAATTTCACTGCTTTTATATTATATAACTTACTGTTTTTTTTTTTTTTATAATTATCCGTCAATTATTCGCTTTTATAAAAGCCAATTATTTTCATTCCTCAAAAATGAATCGGTAACTAATTTAATTACGGATTTTACTAGATTGAAATTTCTTAAATACTCTTAGTCTTAATTCCAATTTTTTTTGGGGGGGGGAGAGATTACTCTTCATTCCATAACAATAACTGCGAAGTATTTAGTTCATTAAAATGGGAAGACTTAAATTTCCTTGTAATTTCTCTTCATTCCATAACAATAACTGCGAAGTATTTAGTTCATTAAAATGGGAAGACTTAAATTTCCTTGTAATTTAGCCCATTTCCAAAAACCAACTTAAAATGTTTTTTGCTATTTATGTTTAGCAGTTCAATTATTCTTTTAAATTCATTGAAATGCGTATCGTACAATTTTATCAGGACTTTATGATATGATCGAACAATAATTTTCAACAAGACTATAAACAATACTTATTTTAATTGTTCTATTCTTATTCGTGGGAAGCCATGCGCCGAGGAGCGTGCCGACTGCTGTCTTTCGAGTTTTTGATGAAGGCATCGTACACGCGGCACCCACTACAAAAGAGAAGTTTATATATCCGCTTATCTGCCATCTTTACTAATAGTGTCATTGTGTGCTGACGAGTGTGGAAAATGGGAAGGAATTACGAATCGCTGGAGTGTGCTAGCTAAAATGGCGATCCCTGGAGCGAGTCTTCCCCCATGCGCATCTTTCCCAGGGACGAGCCGACAGCTTCCTCTTTAGAGTTACTGTCGATGATCTTCTGTTCCATCATAGATTTTTCTAAATTCAGATGGGAAGCTAGACAATATGAATTGCCATTTGGTAAAAGGCATCCACACCGAATGGAATTTTAGTTCTAAAAGTGAATATAACTTGATCTGTGAGAATCTATGATCGTGTCACGTGCTGTTGACAGTGGATCCACATCTGGCCACTATACGATAAAAATAGTCTTCTTTTTTTTTAATTACACGTTCCCTTAAAGTTGATTTTTATTTTTTGAGTTCTTGAATTCTGATCAATCACCTCGCCATTTGTACTTTTATCACTGTAGTTATCACGCTTAAAGGAGCATGACAACTAATGTGTTTCGAGCGCTTGTGTTTACTGACGAAGTATTGTTTGATCTTTGAGTATTTAAATGCAGTGGCTATAAACGATTTTAATTTTGTTGAAAAGTTTATATAGTGAAAGCTATTTTATTTGCTGTGTGTGTAATTTTATTTAGAATCTGGCTGAACTCAAAGCTGACATTTTATGTCTTATGAAGTATTTTACTATGTCTTGCATCTCAATTAAAAAAAAAAGTGGAATGGTATAACTTATTTATGATTTAACGTAATTTGTGTTCTAAGGTAAATTTTTAAAATTTTCTTCATATATTGTCCATTTTTTATTTTTTTTTAGGGAGGCGGGGGGGGGGGGAGATAAGGATGAGCATGAGGAACAACTAGATAAAGTGAATAATGTTGAAGAATTCATCATATAAAAGTAGGCTTATATTAAACATCAGAAGGAAACCTCAAATAAGGATGTGATACATTTTATGAGATGACTAAATTGATTCAATCATCTTTGAAAGTAATGTTTTATCCATAAAGATTGTTTTAGTATTTTTACTAAGATAGACCTTGATTGATTTGTTAATTATACATATTCTCTTTTTAATGTATAACAAATTAAAAATGAAGATAAATTTTATTTACTGAAAAAAGTTTTAAATAAAAGTTTTTATTCTTTCCTACTTTTATTGTTATCCGATATCTTTACTTCCCCCTAATTGATTTGAGATTATTTTATTTATTTGAACTAATGTCTTATCTTAAAAAAGAAAATTTTTTTTGAAATAATTAAAATAGTTTATTCAACATCCTTAGCATTATTTGTGGAGTTATATATAAATATGTAATATTCTTCGTTTGTACATTTTTTAAAATTTGGATTAAACAAACTTCAAGTAATAGAAAATATATATGAGTAATTTATTTCCTTGTATGTTTCTTATAATGAAATTTAATTCCTTCAAATTTGAATAGAGTGAATTAACTCACTAATATAACTCTATATTATAATGCGATGAAAAGCGTTGGAATATTGACAGCAGTTCTAAATAACCCAGAAAGTTTTTAATCCTCTTCATTTGATCATGATTTAAGACGCTAAATCGATGGTTTAGTTAAAAATATTTTTCTTGATTCCATTAGAAAATGATATCGTGATAGTAGAGAAGAACATTTAAAGACGGCGTAATTATTTTCTACATGAATTTCGAAATCGGTCTCAAGCATTGAATTCTGAAACAACTTCGTCAGGTATTAACTATTTAATACGTTTCCTTTTTCCTGGTTATTGTTTAGTTTGCAGTTCCTCCCCCCCCCCAACTGCTTTGGCTTATTGAAGTTTTTAAGAATTTACAATATATCCTGTTTTATGGAGGAGGTGGGGTGGGGGGAGAAAAATAACCACAGTATATTAATTCGTATTGAAGATAAGTTTGAGTTAAGCTTCTTTAATTCTGTTCCTAACTGCAGATAATTACTTTTGTGACGGAATTCGTCTTTTCTGTTTTTATTATATGTTTTTAAACTTGAAGTTAAAGTTATTTACTGGGACTCTAAGAAATATTATTTACTGTTCTGATTTAAAAATGTTTTTATATTCTCACAAGAGGCTTTCATTTACAGCATCTATCCTAATTTTATTTTTCTTAGGTAGCCTGTTCTCATCATGTGGGGGGGGGCATCAAAACTTAATGCTCACCTCGTGTATTCAGACTTTTTCAAACATGACCTCATAATTTTCTTTCATCCTTTCAGATAACTTCTTGGGCATTTACTGCTTATCATAAGTGTTTAGTGTGGAGTTGTTAAAGTGTGTCTTTCTGAATTTTATTAAGCTGCCCCTAAGCATTGGTCTTTTGTATTTGAATTTGATGAATTGCATTAAGTGTACATTTATGAATACCGTGTTAATTTTTTTGTGTAAAATGTGGACTTGAATTGTTGTGGTATAATAAAATGCTGTATATATATATATATATATATATAATATAATATTGAGTAAACTGGACAATGGGAAATGTCAGGCGAATTTCATCTTAAATTGCTTTGAATTAATTTCGCGCCTAGGGTTTAGCAAAAGATTTAGTGTGTGTGTGTGTGTGAATTGCTATGGTTACTATCATAATCCCATTGCCCATGTATGTTATATGAATTATGGAGATTTGATGGTGGCATGAAAACTTGAAATTTCTATTTTATGATCTACGCGTAAAGTAAAATTATCACAACATCGATAAGAATTTAAGATATCTATTTTTGAAAGGCATATCTTAAACGCATGAAAAATTTAATGAATGAAACCGTTTTTAACGGATTTTTTCCCTTCCTCTTTTTTACAATTGCTTAATATTTTTCCATATCCAAATTTTACTTAAAATCCCTAATTATAGGACCATTAAGCATAATTTCTCTTTTGTGTCAAATGTATGAAAGTTTTATTTTAAACTATTTGGCAAATCGTAAATTTTTGAAAAATGTTTTTTCGATGCGTGTATCAAGTAATATATGCGTACTATATTTGCGTGTTTTTTAAAAAATTTATTTAATTATTCCACAAAAGCCTACAAGTAGCGGTGCACAGCATTTGGAGTTACAGATCTGTTATTAGAGCCAATGAAAACACATGCTGCACTCTGAATAACAGCACTAATTCAAGAATTAATATATTTTATACTATGCAAATTTTACAATTATATTAATTTTTTGTAACATTATATTTAAAAAGGAATTATTTCTCTTTTAATAATGAAATAAAAAAAAACTTAGTGTACCGTAACTTATTTCAGATATTGAAAAAAAATTAATCTTTTTTCTTTCTAAATTCTATGAAGAAAATTTATGTGAAAAACAAGCATTCATTTTTAAAGAATTTTAAATTGCTTATTTCAATTAGAAGTAATACTAGGAGGTTCTAAAGAGCCGGGTTAGAATCATCTCTTCAACTATTTTTATAACTATAATTTTTCAAGATTCTACTGCAATTTCGATATCGTTCGGGTCTCAAATGATATAAATTCTGTCCCTAGAGGAAATACCTCTGCATACAATTATAACACGTGCCTGCATTCTTTAAGGGCTTGTACTTTTTTAAAACTAGATTTCAAGGTTAGCGATATTCCTCTGGAGTGGTCATTTCTGACTTACCTTCATAGCCTTGAATATTTCTCCGCTCCCAATTGGTAGTCTTTCTGCTCCACCACTATGTAATCTCACTCTGCTTCCTTTAATTTTTCATGATGATGATGTGGGGGTCACTTTCATCTGGCATTTCCGAATACCGTTACTACCGAAAAAATCAGGTTTTCAACAGTCGTCGGTAGAAGAATTTTCAGTTGCTTTTTAAATCCGTATGTGATGCATTAAACTTCGATTAATCTAGTCTTGTAACTTGAATGTTTGTATATCTATGTATTGGTCATTTGTTGATTGTATTTAATCTTGAATCCTATGTTGGTAATCATGGAATTTAGACATCGTTTTCTGTATCGTTTCACTTGTTTTTGTAAATATTATAGCGTGAAGAAATTATCTTAGCCAGCAGTTTTTAATCTCATATTAATTTTAACTGTTTAAATGTATAATACAATATAAAATATAAGCGTGATATGTATATAAATCATGGATGATTTAAACCCTCTTAATCAAAATGTAACTACCAATCATCTTTTGAAATTGGATTTTTAAATGGAAAGTATAAATTTGAAAGAAAAAAAATTAAAAATCATCTAAATCCTATTTTTCTGCTGATGAAATATAGCCTTGCGGAAAGGTTATAACTATGATAACTTCTTAAAGGTTGTACCAATGAATCCTTCGGTATTAGATTACCTTGATCGATTCATACGCTTCGATGCTTGATTTTATTTGAAAGAATTTAAATGAAGTAAGATACTGACTCTGAAAACCGAGTATTCAAATAAGATAGTTTTCAAGATGAATTACATTATGCATTTTTGTCAGAAATATTAAATAAGATTGTCAGAAGTAATCTATTTATTGCTCTGCTCTCCTATGCATGATTTTTACTCTATTGGAGAGTTAAGTTTTGCGATAGTCTGTTGATTGTTGGAACTGAAATTGCATTTTAATCATTTGTATCTGTCTCAAGCTATTAAAGGTAAAGAGAACTCAAGTTGATGGAGGTCAGAAAACAGCAAGTAGTCACATGTCTGATTGATGGTACGCATATTTATGCTTACTGGATTGCTTTCTAAACAGATCCGTCAACAGTTAGAGATGAATTTTTATTATTTCATTCTCGCGAGAATAGCGGATATTGGTATTGAAAACTAAATTATTACTAAATTGAAAATTAAATTAAAGTTATAATTTTAAAACTTTTTAACTTCACCATTGTATGAGTCTGAATTGTCTTCAAATAAATAGTCCCTCCCACTTCTTTCTTTATCTCTCCCCCCCCCTCTTCTTATAACCATTATGTTATTGATAAGTTTGTAATCATTGTTGTTGAACTTATAACTGACGATCCCATTTGTATGAAATAATAATTTATAATTCATTTTTTAATAGCGATCGCATTAAAAACTATTAAAAATATTAATTAAAACATGGTATCGAGAATACATATTAATGGAAAGAGGGGAAGAATATAAGAGGAATAGAATATATAAAAAAGGAAAAAGTCAGTACACAGGTGGTACCTAACAAGCCATGCTCACATTCCACCTTTTATGCTTCTTCAATCGCATATTTATGCATCGTTGCCTTATTAAGGTTCTGTGAGCTGTCATTACCCACCAGTGGCTTTCGGGATAGCTTGAATCCGTTCACAAACACTGTGTCCCGCTTCCGTCCGCGTGCAAGCTAAAGCTTCCTTTGCGTGGCGAGAGAGGCGTGCACTCCCTACTTAACGAAGGTAACTAGTGGGACAATTTTGTTTTTATTATCTGGCCTCCGTCCCAGGTTGTAAAAGTAGTAGTAGCGTGATCCTTTGTGCAGAGGACGGAAACTTGGTTCATGGACTCTAAACTAACTACTCTTTGCCCCGATTATCCTGTTCCTGGCCTACTAGTACAACTCTTCTTTACAAATTTTAGATACAAGGACACTAAATCATTTGGATATGCTAGTTAGCCCTATTTGTTCACGTTATTCTGTCATATATATCTGCATCATTTTATCGATTCTTTTTTTATTGTTTACCATTAATCTTGGTAGATTAGGCACTGATGATGCATCATGACGATGATTTTAAAGAATGCAATAAAGTGTATGATTTTGAGTTTTTATAATTTGAATGCAGAATTTTAAGCAGATTCATTTTATAAAATCGTATTAGTGGGTCATGTTTTAATTAAAAACTATCTACAATACTTCTCAGAGAATTGATCATGTGTAAATTAAATTTTTCTAAAATAGTAATTTCATTTTCTCAATTCATTGTGAGCATGGTCAATATGAATAAAAAGAATATTTAGTTAAGAACTAACCCCACCCCTATTTTACTTTACGGCTTTGTGATTACTAATTTCTCTTTGTATATACCAAAAAAAAAAAGTTTTTTGAATGCAGTGAAAGAGACTGAACTGAAGGGAGAATTGTGCATACATATGAATGATTGAAAAAAGGATAACTTAGCACATCCTGGATACTTTTTCAGATTTTATGCAAACCCATATTAAAATATATAAAAATTCTACGCTGTTTTTGCGTTTTCGTAACTGTGTGAATTTTTACATCACTAAATCTTAACGAAAAATGGGTTGAATTTGAAAACAGAGTGATACAACAATTTTAATACTAGTTGTATAAAAACCAAGTTATTGATCAATGAAAATAATTAATCGACTATGAATCGTTGAAACTGAATATAGAAATTTTGTTTAACAGCGATGAATTCAAATTTTAGAATGTTATTTTGAATAATAATTTGCAACTAGATTTCCTTCTTATCGGAATCATATTTCCGTCTGTTATGAACGTGTTTCATATATCCAGCTGATTTGACTTGAAAATTTTTTTAAACCTCAATTTTAATAGAAGGTTAAAGACACTGATCTGTTCCTGTTATATCTATGTCAGGAACAGCTTCTGTACTCATGTCCAACCATAATTTTGTGCATGGTCCCCATTCGATATCCATTTCATCGTTAAGAAAAAGGGTAGTATGGTTGGTAGTTTGGGGCTGTTGCAGTTAATTTAGGGAACTTCTATTCATTATGGCGAGTAGTTGTAATTGTGTGTTGTAGTAGTGTTGTGTGACCTTCTCTAAATATGTGCGCGGGCTAAAAATATATGGCGTTATTTTTTCAGAGTGGTGCGTTTAGTAGCCAAAATAGTTCTTCCTTCCTTATTATGAGCGATAGTGGTAAATAAACAGTAGTTCCCCGTGTGGCGTCGAGCATTTTTTTCTTGTCTCCCTCTCTTCACTTTTCTTTCTCTTTCCCCTTCCTTTTTCGTCTGTTTTTCTTCTTAATTTGTAACTTGATGTAAGTCAGTTACTTTTTCTAGTGACGTTGTTTGCCAAACTAGGCAGTTGCCGAATTGAACAGTCTGTAATGACTTCCTGCGGAACAACTTGATGGATTCCGAAAAATCGCTGGCTTAAGACGCTCGGATGTAATCAAAATAATCACCGTTGACCTCATCCATCGCGTTTTGTACTTCTAATTGTTACATTAAATTTCTTTGTCTTTCGTATTCTTGCCTCGTGCACCATCGAAAGCGAGACAGATAAGATTTTTTAGTAGCTTATTATCTATCGATAAAAGAACCAGCGCCATTTAAGCGTGTTTTACATTCAGGTGGCATCGCCATTTTGTTATGTTGATCTCGAAAGTCTTTTTAGAAAAATGTCATTTTGCTTGCAATGCTTCTCTTTATTATCAGCAGAAATGTGCTTTGAATCTCAAGGAAGATTAAATCCTCTGCGGCTTGTGTGGAAGTTGTTTGGGTGGCTACTTTTTCTCAGTATTTATTTATAAGCACGAAAGAAGCGGGTTTTGTAATCCAGACACTTTTTCAGGCTGTTTACATCATCATTTTGAACTCTAAAAAATTCTTCAAGTAAATTAGGTGTTAATTATGTTATTTCTTAATTTATGATTCATAATGTAAAAGAAAATTAATAATTTTGAGTTTGTTTAAGGTACATCTTAATTTCTCACTTTTCTTACAATTAGTTTTACAGATTTGTATATAATATTTTTCATTTTTGTTTCTAAATAGATAGATTTGGTTTGGGAAGAAAAAACGGTCTTTCCATTTTTATATTAAAAAAGGCTTCTTAACAAAGAATACTGCAAACTCTTGTTAGATTTTGCATGTAAATCCCGAAATATGTATATGTTTATTTTTAAAATAAAAATGTTCTAAAATAGATAATTGTTTTTCTTTAAACGAATAATTTTGACACAGAATTCATTTATAATACTATCTCACAAGCGAAGTAAATTCTATTCAATTAAGATAATTTTTTATAAACTTAAATGCATTTAAAAGAGATGAATATGTATGTTAGAAATATATTTGGCTTGATTCTGTAATAGCCGGGATTTTCATTTGCCTGGATTATTTCTGGATTGTGGTTTTTGTGGCTATGCCGTACACTTAAGTGATGGTTGAGCCAACATTATAATATGAAGAAAAATTTGAAAATGAGTTACAAGGCTTTGACCGAATTGGCCACAAGCATATGGCCCTCAATCCTTTACAAAATAGGACTCTGTTACTGATGCCCTTGCAACGAACACTGAGAGATACATTTAGTCATTGGGATTTCCCATTTATCAAATCCTTTTTGGTCTGTTACAGCTTGACTGGAAAATTGAACATAGAATGCTCTGATCTCATATTAAGAACAAATTGTGTTGAGAATAATTTTGACTCTTGGATACGCCCATGCCAAACTGGTATAAAAGGATACTCAACGAATTAACCGCAATTGGTAGACTTCCTTTTCTTGAAAGTATATGTATTCGCCTCTAAAACAGTAATCTTCGACCTTTGTCTTCTGCAATTTGCAAACAAAATGAAAATTCTACAGAATTGAATGAAATTATTTTTGTTCTGGAGATATTATTTTAATTAAGAAAAGCAATCTTTAATTATGTGGCAGAAAGTTTTTAAAAGTTTACTCTTTAATATAAAAATGCGCCATTTTATTTTTGCGTTTCACATTTAAAGAGATGTAAATGTTAACGATGGTTGGTTGGTTTCTGTTTTAATAGCACAAGAGCCAGGAAAAGCTATCTGTCATGCGTAGTTATGGTTAATAAGATATGTTTTTTAAAATATTATCCACAAACTTTTAGTAAGAACAAATGATGCATTAATAGATGCATGTCTAAGTTAATAATGGTGTGGGGAACCCGTTACTGTTCAATGGAAAAATTTATTATTTTTTAGAAAAGAGAACTCTTTCATGCTTTGTCTCAAAGGTTTTGGTTTATATATATTTTAGTACATTTGAATGAATTCAAATGTTCTAAAATCACACAATGCATGTTTCAATGTTTAATTTGATTTAATTAATTATGCAGAGTCTATATTGCGATTAATTTTGAGGACTCATTTAAATAATACATTGTACCCTTTTAATTCTGACTTCCTGCCATTAAATGATCATTAATGGATGCTTTCATTGTGTTCATACTAATTTACTTGCGGTGCATTGTTTTCATAGCTCAATCTTACCATGTTTAAGAACAATGGTTTATGTCTGCAGTTTTTTCGTGCTATTTTTTTTTAAATAATGGGTTTTAAGATACTGGACGAGGATATTCGCTAATACAAAACATGGCCGTAAATTAGGCAGATTACATCATATATTAGATAGTTTACTTAGTACAGTCTTGTATGTCTTATGGAAGTTTAAGATAAATTACTTTAATGTCTGTTTTTCAGCTATTCACGTTATGAAATTTCGACAAAAAAAATCTACGAAACATTCACAGTGCATCAATTATTATCTTTTTGCTTAGAATAGAATAGAAAAATAAAGATCGATCAAAAGCTTTTGATAGTAGCGATTTCACCGTAAGATTCCACTGTAAGCCACAAAATAAGATATTTTCTGTTTATGTTTTTGAAGCAGGATTTTAGTTTGTTTTCATTGAAGTAATCTTAATTCTCAATTTTTTACACGTCTTTTGTAACCCAAAAATATAGTTAAAAAACTTAGGAAGTTTGTGTAATAGTTAACTATTACGAAGAAAACTGTATTAGTGAATAAAAAATCATTAATATACCTATATAATTGTATTGATCTGGATAGTTATAGAATATAAATTTTAAATGTTAGCATCTCTGAATTTTCTTTTATTTGATGCAGCATGATCAAATAATGACTTTTGCGGATTAAATTTCAGATTAACTGCTTAAGATATATCAAAAAGCTCTAATAATTTTTGAAAAAGATTTTCCTTGTATATTTAGCTATTAATACAATATTAAGTATATCTATGCACCGATAGTGAATTAATTTTTTTTATGGAACTTTATTTATTTAGAATTTTTTGGAGATATTAAGATTTCATATTAAAGTCTGCCCTACTCAGTTATGATTTCATAATCTTTACTAAATGACATTTTAATTATAATATTTATGCTTCATATTTTTTTAGAAAAATTTGTAAGATGAATTTCAGAAGTTCCGAAATGCGCTGGCTTTTTTGTTTTTTAATTTATCGTAGATATAAGGCATTGATTATTTTTTTTGGCGGTGTATTAATGAAAACATTAATTCTTTTTTGTCTTAAATTTATTCTTTTTTAAAACTGGCTCGTAAAAAACATGCTTTTGTAATTTGTCCCCTATTTAAAAAAAAAAATTATCTAGATTATATTCTGTATATGAAATGTACTTATCAAATATTCTAAAGAAAATACTTTTATTTTTGTAACATTTAACCAAAATTGTCGAAAAATGATGGCCCATGATTTTTAAAGCTTTGAAACATCTTTTTTAGGAAGAAATTCAAAATAGATTCGAAATGAGCAGAAAATTCTTTATGGAATTGATGTTAATAAATATTAAATCGTATGTGCAACTAGATTTTGCCAGTGTAACGTAACTGTAAACGAAATAGCTAATATTTAAATTTCTTTCAAAATATTACAGATTGTACTTCCAAACATAATTGTTGCTTTCAACTTTTTTTTGAATGATCAGTGATCGTATTTCGATAATTTGAAAATTAAAAAAAATTATATAATACAATATTTGTTGCCATTTTCAATATAATGATTGAAACGCTTATTTTTTTTTATATATGTTAAGCAAAACAGTCAACATTTCCGGAAATTTACTCTATCGTTTTTTTTTATTATTATTTATCTTTATTTACCGTTTGAATTGAAAAGTTTAATTATGTTGTTACGAGTAAACATAATGGTTTAGAATAAAAGCATTGTCTTCTGGATAGATAAACCCAATATGATCTATAGTATTTGACCTTGTTAATGCGTATCCATTACTTCCTGTATTGATAGACATAAAATGTCTTAGCATTGTTTATTATTTGAAACGATGCTTCCTATTGTGTATGTCAATTCTTTCCGGCTGTCAGTATCACATTGATGACATTTCTGATATTTTTTTTTCATGTCTTGAAGTCTGTTGCTTTTGATTAATTTGTAAAAATCGAAGTTAGTACAGTCGCTTTTTGCAATTAAAATGCTCATTATGGTTAGAAATCATTGTTAAACATCCTTTATCAAAGATTATTTATTCGAATATATCAAAATTAATGTTTTATGATTTCAATGTTATCCATGCTCTAAAACTGTCTTTTAATCAATTCATCAATCACATCTTCACCATGAATTCAAGCCTCATTTTAATTGCGCTTACACCGTCTCATTTTCTTATGATAATACAAATATGTAACAGTCTTTCGTCACGAATTCATTTCACTGTTTCACGAACGATAAAAACGCCGCTTCGACAAATTCCTTTTTAAAACTATGTAAAATTCATAATACTCTCATGTGATCAATTTTTTCTGCTTCCTTTTTAAGATTGTCTGTCTGTGCCCCTCAAAAGAAATTTTGACAATGGATAAAAGTTTAACTCTTTCTGTAACATCATTAATAATGAAATATTGTTGAAGCATTCTATGCCTGCCTCTCTCCAATGTATAATAATCTTGCTTACGAACGGGTTCACATGTTTGAAAACATGTTTGAAGATAAATTGTTACTCTTATCATATTTTATCATTTCATGTATTATAACTAGATATTTGATTAGTTTGTAAAGAAGAGAGATACATGTTGTAACATGGGTTGCACGTGTTCACTGGCTGTTGCACATTTCAGCATTCTTTTTGAAAGGGTACCGTAAAATGTCATTAAATTGCTATAGTAAGTGTGAATTTAAGTTTATATTGCTAGAAAATTCATTCGCCATTTTTCCATTTCACACAAACTTAATAGCCTTGATGCTCTAGCTCTTAAGCAATATCTTTCGTCTCACTGCATTATTTTAAACTGTTTTGTTTCAAGATAAATGCACGTGTGAATAACCCACATTTTATACCTTTAGTATAGATTACTGTTATTTGCTTTTGGGGGGGGATACGAAGTGACGGAACCCATTACCCTTTATCGATGTAATCCAACCCACGCTGGAGTTGCAGACTTCCGCTGCTTGAATTGTAGATAGCGCAGAACCTGCTTTTAAAACCACTTTTTAGCCGAGCCAGAAGCTGGCTTCGTGGAAGAACCAATCGGAAGAGAATGTGTGGGGGAGGGGAGGAAAAAGAAACTACCTGAGATAATTGCTTTGAAACCGCAGACAGGGACTTCTTACGTCAGGGGTCAGCAGCAATTTTTTCTTTATGCGGCTCTTGATTCTTGCAGGTGTGCACATCTGAGATAAATGTTTTATGCTCTCATTATAAGCGAATGAACTGATGCTGTTCTGCCACATTTCATACCCCCTCCTTTTGTCATCAAATTATTTGTCGAACTGGTATCTTTGTCCATATTTATAAAATACAATTTTATATTTGTACTTATTGCAATTTTTTAAAAAAAAGAGAAGCGTGCAAGCTGACACACCCCTCCTGCCTTATCTACTCTTTCTTTTAGATGAGATTCGATGCAAAGCTATTAGCTTTTGTCATAACTTAAAACACCGTGCAATTTTGGTTTTGAGTGTTCCCTTTGTCGGACTTATTTCTTATTTCTTTAATGTTAAATATTTTCCGTATTAGTTTGAAAGCAAAGGCGATATACTTACTAATTATTTTTTTGTGTCCATTAAAGTCTTGTCGAATTATAGGAAATAAATAGTTAAAATTGAATAAAATAATATAAATCTATTAATATTCTTAAAATTTCAAGCTTCGCATGTTTTTGTAAATTGAATTTTATTTTTAATCGGCTTTAATATTTCGATTCAAATTAGAAGAAAAGAAGGGGGAAAAGTAATGAAGCTAATTCATATCGCACTCGTTCTCTTATTTAAAGAATTTTGCTTTAAAAAAATGCCTTATGACCAGTACAAAATACTGCATTATTATTTTCTGGATTGAAATTTTATTTGGGAATTCTATATGAAAAGTAAGGCAGTCTAAATCGATATTATTAGTATAGTCTGAGGTAATTGCTAATGGTCGGCCGACGTCCTGGCATAGGGGTTGCGCGTCCTCCCCATGATCTGGACTTTCTGGGCTCTAGTCCCAGTTCGGGCATAGTTGTTCTTCCTCTTCTATTTGTGAGATGTGTGAATGTACTCTCCTGTAAAAAGCTAATGAGGGATGCGTGAGTGTCAAAGTCGTACTCTTGACCCTTGTTGGCGCTACTAAAATCAAGAGACCCTGTTGGCTTAAATTGCTGTCTTCGTAACAGCGGGCTTGTCCAATGGCAAGTGACATAAGAGACAATACGAATGGTTGTATCAACTGTGAATAACGGCCTGTATTTAGTATACGCTATTTAGTGTTTTAAAAAGCATCACAAAAAATTAAATGACAGCAGTTTGTTAGAATCTTTAAAAAAATTCAGTTTATAATAGAACGCATGGTCTAAATTTTTTTTTGTTCGCTGTAGACTTCCAAATTATAAAACTAATTTTAAATTTTGTTGACAAATATTGTGAGGCAGAAAATTTTGGTGAAGTTTCATAATAATTAATTGAATAGTTATTTTTTATTTATTAAAATTGTTTATATTCAGTTATTAAGTGTTTAGAGCGCAAAAAATGTATTACAAGTATATAAAATTCAAATCATTAATAAAAAAAATTACTCTCACCTTTACACTTTTAGCTGGGATTAATGAAGAATTTGGTTTATATGATTTAAGAGCATTTGCAGGATTTCAGTACAAAGAACATTTTTCAATTGCAAAAATTTAAAGTGAGCATTTTCGTTGCCCTATGAGTCACGAATTTTGAGAATACATTAAGTAATTTAGAGGAAGCAGCCAGAGTTGATTTTTAAAAATGTTGTAACATATTTCTTAAAAAAAATTCCTGCATGTAAAAAAAAAAAAGTAAATGCATAATTGGTTGTTCGATATCCCTGAAAATTCATTTTGTGATGTCTCATTGAAAAAATTTTCAATGAATTTAGGGAGACTGTAAAGGAAGAGCATAGAGAGCGCTTCTACCAAGATTTTATAGTTCTTTTTTCTGATGTAACTACCGTTTCTGTAACAAAAAAAAAAAAAAAAAAAAAAAAAAAAATCAACATTTTCTTATTCCTGAATAAAAATACTAGTTTATCAGTTCCAAAATACTTTAGGATAATATAAATTGTATAGATGAACATTCAGATTGATAAAACCTGTGTGTTTTTCATTTAATAAACTTTTTAGGTATTGCGGTAATTAAATGAAATTGGGGTTGACGATAATCTTAGTGCGAAAATAACGGGTTTTTATACATTATTCTCTAAAGTTGAACTTTATTCCTGGCTGTACATTTTGTACTTGCAATTTAATTTTGTCCTTAACTATTCGCTTATTTCCAAATTTTGAATTTGAAATTCATAAGCTGCTATTTGAAAGCTGTGTTTTGCATATACAAAGTTTGTGTTTATAGTAATTTTAGAAAAGTGAATCGCTAATTTTGTGACATTGAGACTAAACCGAAAATTACCTTTACAAGTATAGATTTAGTTTATTTCTGGCATATAAAATCTTTCATATTGGTCTTTTTTGTTCTGTATTCTTAGATTGCATTTCAGGGGCGGTCAGTCCAAATTGCTATAATGTCAGTTACTAAAAATTTTGTCTAATATTAATCTGTTCATAAAATGATTTTAAATAACACCCTCTGGCAGGAGACTGTTTTACCAAAAGAATCCAAAACTTGTTGTAATTATAAAATGTCTTAGATGCTTTTTTTTTTGTCGGGGGAGGGCTGAATTTCTTTTACTAAGAACTGCTGATTACCATTATTACCATTCATATCTCCTTGGAAAAAGGGGGAAAGGGGAAGAAACCTTTCAATAAACTTTGTTTACGCCCTTTTCTCCTCCCGGTTTATGATGGATGAAAATGTACTTGGCAAGGTTGTCAACAATGAAAAAATATTTTATTAACGCTGAATTAAGTTGGCTGTTGTCATCTTCCGTTGAAAAGTCGCCAATATTCTCTCATTCACTTGCACCCAAAATTACTTTTTGCTATCAGTTTTAATATGTAGTTTTCACGATTTCAGTGAAAGCAAGAAAATCACTTGCTTGACAATTCTCTCACAAAGTTCGGTGTGATGGTTTTTCGAGTTCTAAAAGGGAAGCTCATAAATTAGCCTTCTTTTTGGCTTTTTGCCTCCAGAACACATTTCAGGCAAATTGCCTACGATCTTTTAATTACGGTGCCAAGGCTTCTTTTTCAGTGGGACAAAATGTTTATGAATGATGGCGAGGGTAAACTTTGGAGTAAGAGTAGAGAAGGTAAATATATTTTTGTCACTGTTTTTTATCCTTCTGTAATGAAATCTCGGATAGGTTAGCGATAATTTTAGAACGGATGCAGTTCGGAGACGCGATAACGACCGCCTTAAAATGTAACCTACCTTGCCACACGACTTACGATTTAAAAGTTCATTAATGCTATTTTAATGCGATATCATGAGATCTCGGCTAGCCGAAATTATTTTTATAATTTGAGAACTAGACAATTTAATATTACATCCAAACATTTTCTTTGTTTAAGTTTGTTATGAGTAAACGTTCCTTACTGCTACAACTTTATTCATATAGAGTTAGTAAATCAGAAACTATTTCACAGTAAATTTACTTTTCTTTTGTATCATTCTGAAATATCCATTTGTTTACAAAAATTACCATTGATGATATTCTATAAAGTATTATAACTATGTCCGACTAGTATATGCAAAAATTCATTACGGTACTGTGCCAATTAATAAAACACCTTTTACATTTGGTGATGGCATTATTTGAGGCATTATATAGAGAAAATGTTTTTGTAAAAAAATTGTAGCTATATTTAATCTTCGTGATTTGAAGAAATGACTGAAAATGATTTGTTCATTTCACTCTTATTCTAAGGCGGCGGTTTATATATATATATATATAATATATATAAAAGCAATTAACTTTACATTAGTAAAATAATTTTCATTCTTGTTTTGTTTTTATAAGTGTTGACTTTTTTTTCGTATATTAAAATTATAAAATTCCCCTTCAAAAATTACTTTAAACTTTACATTTGTATGTTAACAAAAAAAAGCTAGAAAATAAATAAAAATATAAGATTAGCATTTTTCTGTTGACAAAACGGATCGAACTGCATAGAAAAAAATAAAGTTCACTGCTTTTAATGTCTGTTTTTTTTAAATAATAAATTATCAAAATCAGACTCATGCCTGAAACTGTGTCTTTCTATTTTATCTATTTGTTAAGTAAGATCAGCTAAAAATCTGGGGCATTAATATGAAAATCGAAATTTTTGATCGGGAAAAGAAAAAACTTTCGATTTTTCTATGAAACAAAGATACATCCATTATTCTTTTCAATCTCTTTACAAATAACGCAAGCCTGACTTGACTGAACGATTAGGGAAAAACCCAGTGTGTAGCCGAGGAACATAAAACCGGCCTAAAGTAGCAAAAGACAAAAGGATTTGTCTCGGAAAACAAGTGGAAGAGAGAGAGAGCGAATTCAGTGAAGAAAGCTGCTTTTTCATTCAATCTTGCGGCACGTAAAGGGAGGAAGGGGGAGATGACTTCTTGCTGGCATGAATAACAACTGCTGTATTTTTTGGTAGTCGAGGTCTCTGCACTCTGTCGGATGCTGCTGTCTTATCAAGGACATCGGGCAGAAAATAGTAAACATAAAGACAGAGAAAAATGCAGTTTCTGCTTTTTCCTTCCAGTTTCCTTTCAGACTCCAGAAATCGGGAATTGCCGGTATGACTGTCGTTGTGTTGTTGTTGCTAATGGTAATCGATTCTTGCGCAGTATCTAGAGTGGGGAATGAAAAAGAGTGTCTTTTTAGTATTTTAAACTCATTTTCAGTGAAAAATGTAGCAGTTTTTTCTTATTATCTTTGGTAACTTCTTGTATACAGCCGACCACCCCACCACCACTTAACGTAGCAGTATCGACAGGTCATCTTTGGTAACTAGCTGGCTCACCGAAAAACTTGGTTGTTAAATTTCGGAGAGATCGTCTAAATATAATTTAACTATGATTCCACCATATTATAAAATATTAAAACAATTTTTATTATTGAATTTTCTGCTAAATTATTTTAAATTACTTAAATTTATTTTGTACTTCGATCTTTCTAATAGAGACCAGTTCCACAGTTAAAATTGTTCCATTAAAAACATTAATGTTTAGTTCATCTTCTGAATGTCGTGGTATCATATTTTTGCCTTGTAAACTGCAAATATTAAATAGACTCACTATCTTCTTTATCTTTCAGTAATTGAAAAAAATCACACGATTGAAATTTGATTTAACGTTGATAGCAGTTTGAATTACAGGATAACAATCTAATATATTGTTGGAAATTGGACATGAAAAATATTTTTTTAACTGACAAAATTCTGAAAAAATTGCACGATTTTTAAATTAGTATCACTAAAAATGGCAATTTTCTAAATTTTGAAATAATGTAAAAATTATTTTTTGTGCAATAATATTTTCGCTGTTAATCACAGAAAAGAGCTAAATTTCAGTTTAATTAGAATTTTAATTACTTAAAAGTTCTTAATCGTTCTGATATGCACATTTTCGTCCTTTAACGTATATATGTACCAATTGTGGTATTGCCTTACCTGATTTGATCACTGTTTGTATAAAGAACTTGAAATATCTTAACCCTTTATTTAATGACGGTACTTAAAAGTACCATTTAAATCTAACTTATATCTTTACTATAACATTATTTTTGCCGATGGTATTCTAAAGAACACGGGGAATGTAACCCGAATAACATGAAGCTAATACAAGCTAAAAGTAGGAATTAAAAATATTTAATTAATAATTAAACTAATTAAGATATTTCTGTTAATTACATTTTTTTTCCTTGGGTTCCCTGGGATTATTTTGCAAGGAAACTAAACGACTGGTGCAAAAATGAAGTGGAAAAATTGATGGCGACATAATTCAGTAAATAAAGGGTTAAATATACCATACTTTCTTATAATTTACCAATATAATATTATTATATCTGGTATAGGATCGAATGTTTATATTAAAATAAAACGTGCAGAAGTTTTATTTCCTGCTGTTATTTCTAAGTGGAAGTGGAACT
The DNA here is from genome assembly GCA_026543055.1 of Argiope trifasciata. Classification (NCBI taxonomy): domain Eukaryota; kingdom Metazoa; phylum Arthropoda; class Arachnida; order Araneae; family Araneidae; genus Argiope; species Argiope trifasciata. The sequence goes on along the minus strand of JAPMOQ010027620.1, from coordinate 651,151 downwards.
AAATGGTTTTATTTTTATTCTATAAGATATCTTTTTTTTATTAACGTCTTGAACATTTTTCCTGTTGATTCTGGGGGATTAATAAACTTGCTTCAATAAAGTCTTTTTCAGAATTGTGAAAAAACATCTTAAATTCATTCAAAACGATGAATCTTTTGCAGAATTATAGCATTTTTCAAATTTGCTATCTTAGAAAATCATCTTGAAATCTAAGGTTCTTCGGAGACTTAGAGGAACCTCGAATACGAGAATTTGAAATTGCTCAATTCATAGTTTGCATAGTGGTGTATGTAATTGGTTGCATTCATTTTTATATATGTGTAATTTACATTTCATTGTGATTTTCATCTTAAAATACTATTTTGGCAGATTCTAAATTTTGGTAAGTTATTTTTATAAAATACTTCTCGAATTAAAATCTATATGGTTACAAAGAGTTTGATTAATGTTTCAGTATATTTATTCCATATTCTTGTATTATAGAATGAGCAATCTATTAATTAAAATGATTCTATATTTGTTTTAGTGCTTTATAACGTGAAAAAAAATATTTATCAATTCTCCCAGCATTTGAAGATGAATAGAAATGCAACTTTTTGCTTGGTTCAGGAACTTGATAAACCATTTTTCATAATAATCTGCAGGATTTTTAACAACCTATTGATATTTATGAACCAAGATTTTGTTTCGTACTTCATTTTAACAGGGGGGGGGGGGGGGGGGTTATTTCCAATTTTCTAAACACTGCAGATTTAACTCAATATATTTGTTTCATGACTGTTCAATCTATTTTAATCAAAAATTCTAAACTAATTGCATATCTTAAAAGCACAAGCTCTCCAACTGTTTAATAGCTGTGTTTGTGTTTAAAAATATTAAAATAAGTATATTAACATGCTGCTATTTTTTAAATTGCAAAGTTATTCAATTTGTGTAATTACACTGGAAAAAGATGCCTATTTATTAAAAAAATAATAATTATGAACTTCTTAAAATAATTAAAACATGGTGTTTAGGTGCATGCTGGATAGAATGAAATTACATTTTTTAAAAATAGTTAACAGGAAGAGAACTAACATTAAAAATAACTCACGTGTTCTGCCTTGTGAACTAATCTGGTCTTTCCCTCTTCAGTAAAAACTTGTTTTCAGCTTTTATTCGTAAATATGTTAATTTACTGTCTTTTCTTTTTCTCTCTTTCTCTTAAACCTTTATGAACGTGTTTTTTTGTGTGGATGGTTAAATGTGGGAGATGGTTAAAATTAATTCTCGCGAATGGATGTGAAAAGGTCGTTGGGAACGTTAATAAATAATAATAAAAAAAAAGAGCTGACAAAATCCTTGGCGAAAAAGTAAATAATAATAATGAGCAAAAACCGAAGCAGTACGAATTCGAAAGTTTATCATGGACACGCCCTATTTCCCGTCGTTGAGACGGAGAGAAACGCCGGAAGAAAAACGGAGAAAAAGAAAGAAAGAAAGAAAAAAGCCTTGAAAGAAATTTGCATTCTTTTGTACACTTCGTTTATCATGAGAGCGGCTTTGAAATGTCACTTCTCGCGACATCATTGATACTGAAGATCTGCGAGCGAAACGTGCCTTAATTGAAAATAATTCGCACCATTTCAATGCCTCCGTTCGCACGAATTGGAAATTAATTTTTCTGCAATTATGGAGTACCGCTAGGTTTCCATTTATCAATTCCAACAAGGACAGTTTTATTTTGGGATTCCGATTTCTTACTTTGTTTATATTCAATTGATTGGTTGCGGAGTTTATGCGTCTGACCTGATTAAACGCCGTAAATTAGTCATTATCAGCGTTTTTAATGATGTTCGGTGTCATAATTTAGGTTCGATTTGCTAAGCTTCTCGTTTATCTTTAGTTTCATAAAATAGTTTTAATTTAGATAAGTTTGGACCCAGTATGTCGAGTATATAAAGTCAGAATATTAGTTGATAGACAATAGATGTTTAGAAAGTATTAACTGGGATTCTTAACGATATGTTTAAACTTATTTATATTTTTATATTACATACAGCTGGTTAATCTATTTTAGAGCACGTAATTGTATTTGCCAATTTTGAAACAAATCTTTTTTAGTGACTGAGATATTTTAAATAAACGTTATTATAAATTCTAGACAGTTTATTTTCTAAGTATTATCCAAATTAAATTGTGAAGTATACCGGAAGATTTAAATTTATAAATTCATAGTTTCATCATAAATGTTTACAAAAAAAAATCTTAGTCAATATCAAATATGTCATTTTATTGATTAAATGGGTTTTAGTTGTTTTCTTCACTGCGCATTCTGACGAAATTTATTGGGATATATTTCTTTATTGTATCTGTTTATCTTCGCCTTGAGATTAAGATTTTATTTGTTAGATACCCACGTTCTGATAATCTATACAAATGTGAAATCGTTCTTGAAAAATCTGTGTAAGTCATTTTATCTTTTATTGTGAATTTATTGCGCATTACCATCTAGTCTCTGAAATCAGATTTGAAATAACTTATTTAAAAAACTCTACAATACTTTGAAAAAAAACTTTTTTTTTCTTCTTTTTCAAATAAAAAAAAATGTTTTATTGTATCGAAAACATGAAATAGTTTCCCAAAAGTATTTGGAAAATATTTCTGAACTGATTTATATAACCGTCATTTAATAAACTTTAACCTATTAAGTGTTTTATTCGTTATGGGAAAAATGCAACATTTTGCGTTATGACGAGTTTATTCAATTAATTATTATATTGATATGATATATGAGAATTTAGATACGTATTTTCCGAAGAGGTCTGAGCATTTAATTGATTATTAACACGCCGTCTCATTGCAGTTTCAAATAATAGATGTCAATTTTAGTACATCTATAATTAGAAACTGTAATGAACGAATTGCTATATGCTCTCTCTCCCCTCATTTTGACATTTTTGCTGTTCAAAAGTACTTCTGTTATAAGAAATATAATTTAAATAGATGTACGTATGTTGTTAATTGTTTTGCCAAAATCTGTAGGTATGTAGACGAGTAGTGAAGATGTGTATCGATAGTATCTACTGCTAAATCCGTTTCGAAGGTGTTAAAACGGGTTGTAAAATTTCTCCATCTTCCCGAAATCTGCCAAGAAGCCCGAAACTTGTTTCTGTCGAAGAAGTTCCTTCCGGCACGACACGAAGCCCAAAGTAAGCCGTGCCATTAACCGGACGCGAAGCAATTAGAAAGACAGCTTTATTTGCTTAAATATCCCATTTGTGGCTTTAAAGGGTGCATTGCCGCCGTTCACTTAAAAACGGGTTGACTGAACTTGGAACAAAAGCGGGCGACCTTTTCCATTAACAGGAATTGCGATGTTTTTCTCATTTCAGAATATATATAATATCGTGCATTTTAAGAGAAAAATATCGAGTGTTTATTTCTCAATTAATGTCTTACTTTTATCGGATTGCATTACCAGTATTTTTAGGCTTAGGAAGAAATGTATAGTTTCTTTTAAATATGCTTTAAGTTTAAATAGATTGTAGCGATTCGACTTTTCAAAATTTGTTAATTTTCGGATAAATGCAGAACTTTATCATCTTTCTTTCTTTTCTGCAAGAAAAAAATTAAATAATTCTGATAAAAAAAAATTAAATAAACTGTTTGCGAGATTTTTTTTTTTACTGCATGAAGGATGTAAATATCTCAGACGTTTTTGCAATGCCATCGCTATAGAGCGATTAAAGAGCATCTCAAGCATGGGTTGTTTTGAAAGATATAAGAACTTTGCCGTCAGTTTACCTTATCTTACTTGATTAATCTCCCATGCCTCATTACGTAAGTATCTTTTTCCAATCCTGGATTAGAATACAGTAGCTCGTTGTATTATACATTATCCAACTTAATATATTATTGAATTGATTTAATTCCACACTTTTATAGCTGTTAAATATGTTATCAGAGTGCAGTTCAGATTGGAACAATGAATTGTTCGGTGGTTGTAGGCAGAGAATAAATGTACATTTTTTTCCCTCTCATTTTTCTCGTTTGTTATCTCACATTCCTTTCTCCCCGTGTTTTATTCTACTCATTTATCATTTCTGCAGCTTCAAGATTATTAGCTCCAAGAAAAATATGTTCTCTCCCACCCCTTTCATTGAACATGCCTGCCATCTCGCCAAGAAGTATTTTTCCCATTTTATTTCAATGTAGAAAGAAAAAAACTTTGCCTTTCGATTTTTTTAACCATCTTTCATTATCAACAGGCTCGTGAAAAGTAAATATTTTAATGAGCTTAAAAAATACGATATTTTTTTCTTAAAACACTTCTAGAAATGTGTTAAAAAAAAGAAATTCTGGGTGCTTATAATAAATATATAATACTTGTATCTAGATCATGAAAAAAATCTTGTCAAATCATAAAATTTTTTTTATTAAAAAATTTTTTTTTGTCCTTTTTTAAGTAGTATTTAAATGTTTAAAGAAGAAAAGTGTTTGAATTAGTGACGTTTAATTTTTACAAAATAATGGAGTAAACGTTTTTTCTATTTTCTAGGATTCGTTATCCCCCCTCGAAATCGTCTCTATGTAATAGGTTGATGGAGTTTTTTGAACTCAAACCTTCTTAACCCCCGGACATAATGTAAAAAAATATAAAAAGACATTTTATATAGTTATCTAACAAATATGAATATTGTATTTCAATTAAGTAGCATATAATAAGGAAAAATTTAGTTAATAATAATAATAAAGAAAAGAGCATAACATGGAATTAGATTTAAATGATATGGACAGTTTTATTCAGTGGATATACAAGAATATAACAGCATTTCATTTTCACTCAGCAGTTAAGTTAGAGTAATGGGGTTGTCAAGTCTTAGGAGAGTTAGCTATTGAGTTTCCCAAGTCTTTAGAAAGGATGACATGTAGAATTCAATATCCTCGATTGTTTCATTATCGTTATTACCCAAATTATCAAAGAGCTTTTTCTATTATTTTTTATGAAATTTACTGTAATAAAAAGATCTTTTAGTATATCAATATTCCTGACGAACTACGGTGTGCGTCTACTTTGATGAGTTGTTTCATTTATAAAAGTTTCGAGTTCTTTCATGTATGTTTCGAAAACAGTAACTACATAAGTGATGAGAATTTTAAGACTAGTTTTTGCATACAGTTTACCCCTAGAGAGGTAGAATTCAAAATTTATGGTTGAGTACAATTTTACTGGCACATTTTAAAGCGTTGTTTAAAGTTTTAATTGTACTTTTTAAAAATTGATTTTTTTTAAAAATATGTTGCATCAAAGTTCATGTTGCTTCATTATTTCGAAGAATATTTTTTCTGAGGATGGGGGCTTAAGAGAAAAGGGAGATTCATTTTTCATTCGAAGTTGACTGCTTGTTAATGCATAAAATTATTGCATCATCTGCAAAGAAGCTAATTGTGCTTTCATTGTACTCAGATCCATCGTTAGTGTAAAATTGACTAAAATCAGACGGAGTTTGTAATCTTGAATGATCCCTACTTTTGATGTTTCTAAGAATCGAAAGCGAATTTTTTATTCTAACCTTAAATTTCCTGTCAGAAAAATATGAAACCCAATAGCCTCAAAGTATCATCAGATATTTCCATTATAAACAATTTATAAAAGCAACCCTAGCGACATCGATATTTAGGCCCGAATTGCATCTTTTTTGTAATGCTATAGAGTTGCCCAACAGTAGATAAGTTTCTTCTGAATTCATATTACTAAATTAAAATGAGATCTTCATTATGTTAATTAAAGTTATCAAGAATGTGATCGATTCAGAATCTAATCGAAAATATATATAATTAATGTCGAAATCAAATTACTGAATTTTTGAAAAGTGGAGAAATATGTTCACCTTTAGCTCTTTATATATACAGCCATAAAATTATTAAAACAATTAAAACCCATTTCCTAGTCAACAAAAATTAAAACGAAACCAACTAGGTCGAAATAGAAATTAAAACTCAATTCGGAATGAAAGGTAAATTAAATAGAACCAATTAATGAAACAAATCCAAAGCAATATAATTAATAAAATTATGTAAACGAAGCAAAAACGGCACTAATTACGGAAACTAAACTAAACTAAAATTGAAATCGAAACTAAAAATTATTACGGACTCAAACAAGTTTTGATTCGGTTGTTCCTTTTTGCTTGGCTTATTTTGTTAATATATATATATAATATTTCCTCGGCCCTCTATCGGTCGTTACGATGAACAATCAGTCCATGTCTTGGAAGCGAACGTAAAGCATGATGTAATTCCCGAGTATTATTTTTATGCATCTATTTTAAATGTTATTGTCCTCAATAGTTTTGTCCCCTTGTAAATCATGCCCTTTAATGTCATTAAATGTATTTAACTAAATTGGCATGATTTATTGATTTTAATAGTCTATCCTGATAGAGTTAGACTTTTGGCGCCCTTTCGGTCACACACACACACACACACACACACACACACACACACACACACACACAATACTGAAATAACAACTGAAAACTAAAACTAAATATTTAAGCAAATTAAAGGTATACGTAGAAAGCAAGAATTGCTTGAGTCACGAACGGAAAACATGGTTATTTCGCTTTCCGTTCCAAAAGAAATGAAAGGTAATCGCGTTTTTCTTTACTTAAGTCTCCCCCCCCCCCTTTCTTTCTTCCTCTTTATTTCTGGAAAAGTCACAAAAAAACTAAAATCAATGGCAAAAGAGTGCGGAAGCAAATGAAATAAATTAAGCCTAAAATAGCGAATAAAATGGAAACAATGGAGTTGCTTTCATAAACCGAAAACAGGCTTCGCGTGAAAGCTGAAGTAACTTCGCGTTGAGGTATATTTACCTTCACTTTTCTTAAAATTTCGTGTGACTACTTTTGTTTAACTCTCAGATACATTGCTTGTAAAAGGTGCATTGGCTTGTCTTTGTCTTTCGGTTTATTGTATGAATGAAAGAAATCATGAAGAATCACTATTTCGGTATTAAAATGTTGTCATAGAAATTTATATCAGTTTCTTTATACATTGTACACCTGTTTTAGTTTATAGAAAATTACTTTAATTTATTATGCGTCATATTTAGAAAGTAAAAAAATATATCATTTTTTACAATCTATTCTTACTTTTCCTTTAATTTAAATATTTTTTTTTTTTTTTTTTTTTTTTTTTTTTTTTTTGTAGATTGATTTGTAAGTGCTTGGATATTATAAAAAAAATGATATTCTTTGTTTGCATATAAGAACAATTAATGAAGTCTAAAATTTCTTTTGAACTTTAATTCTTGATATACTAACCCAAGTTGTAAAGATTATTTCGAAATTTACAGAATGTTTTTAAGCATTTTTATTGTTTGGAACGTTTTAAAATCTCCCCTTCTCTGTCTCAAAAAATAGCCCTCGTGTTGCTTTAAAAACAGGACGTTAATATAAATAAACTAAACTGTCTCTCAAAAAAATTACTAAATTGTTAAAATTATAAATAACATAATTGTACTTGAGATTAATTTACTATCCAAAGGAGTTTCATCTACAATTTCTGATAATTATCGGATCCAATAAAATATAACTGTTTATATTATTATTTAAATTCAAGTAAAACGTTTATCACGAATTAATAACAGTATCTTGATTCTGTTTTTTTTATCATTGTTTAATTCTTAAATTGGAGATTTATAGAGCATTAGCAAAGACCAAATGCCTTTTTAGATTATCAACTGATAATTTCTTATAATAATCCAAATAACAGCTGTGCGGTAACTCTTGTGTTGCTTTTTTTAAACATTTTTTAATTGATAAGTCTCAAAGATCAAGCATTTTAACGCTAGTGACGTAAATTCATGTGCAGCCCCGTTTTGTTGGAAGCTTATAGAAGAATTCTTTCCATTCCTCTACATGTTATCTGTCGTTCACTGGAAAAGGCATTTTCCTTCACATAAATATTGTTCTCGTCTTGATGGTGGTTTATGATGTCTCATGACGTAAATGAACGAGATTGAACCTGTTCTGAACGCTTTAAATTGTCGGATTAAATAAATATTTCTTTCGAAACCCAAATCTCTTCTGTGAAGAAAGATGGGGAAAACTGCATTTCAACTGCTTTCTTAAATTTCAATCTTTTGTAATCAAAAGTAAATTTTAAAATTAAAAAACCAATTTAGAAGCAGATAAATTTGTAAACAATTACTGGTTCCGTATATTTTATTCGTTTTTAATTAAAATTATTTATATTGAAACATTAGTAAAAACCATAAATAAATCCCAATAATTTCTAATTATCATCAATCATTAGCAAGAATTATATCCATTTGCTTGCATTTTGTTGTGTTTATATCCATTTATTTATACTTGTTAATATCCAATGCTTGCATTTCGTAATAATTTCTTTTTATATGCTTTATCTCAGTATTACATCAATGAATAACTATCTATAAAAAATGATTCCCTATAGAAAACTGTTGTTATTTTATAACTAGCTTAACAAAGAGATTGAATTCACGAATTTTTTAAATTTTGTATATCGCCACATAATGCTTTTTGTTTTTATCTTATTGCAATTCTAACTTGTGTTTCACATTTATTTAAAAGATTCTGAATATTAGAATTCTTGCTAATTATTGATGATAATTAGAAATTATTGGGATCTATTTAATGATTTATTTATGGTAAGCTGTAAAGTCAATTTTTGGTTAATTTTAAGTTTAATCAAACACCAATTCTAAGTAGAACTTGTCAAATGGACTTTTAAAGTATATGTTCTCTTGGTTTGGTTTGTTATTCATTTATAAGCATTGCAATAAATCTACTTAGAATTGGTGTTTGATTAAACTTAAAATTAACCATAAATTGACTTTACAACTTACCATTAGATTTTTCGTACGATTGACCGACTTATGTCATTTTCTCTGAGCGACTTTTTAACGCCCTTGTTACCAGACTCACTACTTTTGATGCTGAACTACTATTTTTGACTGCATCATTGGTTTGCTTTCTTTTGTTTAGTTTTCTGCTTGTACTAGACTGGAATATTTGGTGCCTGTGTTTTTGCAGTTCGTACGCCCCCGCACCTATTGCGACGGATGGATAGACGCGCCTTTTGCTGACTCACCACATCGATTGCGATAGATGGGATGCTTTGTCTCTCTCGCCCACAATTCGAAACTAGGCCTCAGTTCCATCTCGGTTTTCCATTGATGTGTCTTTTAATTCTTGCATTTTGTTTGTCGGCCATAGAGAAGGGAGACATTTCCTCTCTGTCGCACTTCCTTCCTGTGACATTCTGCCATTGTTTCTTCTCGTCGGAAAACTGTCGCGGCCAGCCCTCTAACAAGAGATACCGGCGTATTGTTCCGAAAGTTATGACTTGCCCGTCTGTTGGAAGATTTGACAGGTGAACGGGGCACTTTCGATCCTTTTGATAGGTCTTTCTGAAACAGGCGTTTGAATCGTTGTAGCTGCCATTAATGTGACAATTGCTTCTCCTCTTCATTTCCATTTGCCAAATCTCTTGCCATAAAATGTCGTTTCGCCAGTTCGCGAGTTATTTGTCATGTTAAGCAACATCAATTGCCCATTACAAAATAAATAATAAAAATATTAAAAAAATAATTTGGTGTTAGGAGAAGTTTTTCACATAAAGGATAAACATAAAATTACGTCCTGATTTTTAAATCCTGTCTGTCCATGTGATCAACTATTTTGGAAATAAATTGCAGAATGTTTTTGAAATTTACTTTGTATGTTCATGGATATAATGAGTGATGTCCGGAAATCACAAGTATTGTACAAAAATTACATTTTTTTAATGATAAAAGTTCCCGAAATGATGAATCATATGGTTTTACTTGACAGTTATGCATTCTGTTTTCTGCATTTTGTCGTACGTAAATGTAACAGAATTTGAACATTTCTGCAGCATTTAGTTTCTTTCTTTGCAGTTATTTCCATCTAATAAAATTATGTATGAATGGCAAAGCTTCGGAATAGAATTAATGGACCAATTATAATATCAATTAAGCTACAATATATATATATGTCTCTACAATTTTGAAACATAACATATTGCATTCATTTTATTCCTGGAAATCTGCTGTTATTAAAAATGTAAAATAAATGAAATTTTAGAGAAATTCATTTTATGTTTAAAAACCATTATGTCTGCCCTATTAATCGCTCTCACAGTAAAAAAATATTAATTATTTCTTAGCTACCTTATATAATATCAGTATTTTTTGCTCGAGAAGGGGGAATCTTCGTTTACCACTCTGCTTTCTACAGCATTTCTCTGCACCAACCAAAGAAAAAAAAAAGAATTTAGTCATGGTTCTTGACCATCTTAGTCCATTAAAGACTAAACTGAAACAATTTGGACGGCTTTGGATGCGCCTAATCTCAGGCTCCAGTAACTGTTCCAATCCATCTGTTGGCTCCTCGGACAGAGTTTTGTTGTAGACTATTTTTCTCAGTCGGCGAACCTTCATCTAATCAGGCACGCTGTGATTTTGAGCGACTAGAGTTGAGTTGCTCGCCCGCTTCTCTTACGAAACCAACCAGCGTGTCCGGACGCTGCAGAGAGAAACAATGTTTCAATGAAAAGAAAAACAGAATCGGAGGTTTTTGACATCTGGAAGAAGCGAAAAAAATGATCTCACAATCATTCAGTTACCCTCCACTTCCCCGGGGTCAGAAAACACGAAAAGTTTTAAAATCGTGAGAAAAGACTAAGTGCGTGTAATAATGACTGATATGTGATGAATAATTTACTTTTCCAAAAGTTAACTACATGAAGTTGTCGTTTTCCCTGGCATCTTTGTCTAACTTTTGCCGACAACAGTGAGGAAATCTCGTTTTCTCAACAAATTTCATGTATCGGGTAATGTCTCATTCTATAGAAATATATGCATTGTCTGCTCATAATTTCATTCTTTTCTGAAGTTCTCGAAAGCTTTTAAATTCGATCCTTGTATGCTGTTCATTGAATCTTGCCAATTGACCAATATCTGTATTTCTGTTAGCATATAATTCCATATGTATGGTCTTTACATTATATTATTCAAGAAAATATTTTCATAGTTAGATGAAATGAAAGGTAGAAATTTTGAATTATTTCTCATTGCGCAATCAAATATTTAGCGGAAACGGGGTGGATTTAATTGCAAATAATAAATAATGAACCGCTTTTAATAAAGAAATCGATTTCAGTTTCATTCTTCTTGCTTTGGTTTGGATATAATGACTAAATTTGAAATAACCTCGCGAGTTTCATCGAATACCTTGCATTCAATCAATTAATGCACCCCATCTATTCTTTTTGATCAACTGCATATGGTGATTTTTTTAATGCGAATCAATTCCATTTTTACTGCGTATACGTAATTATTGTTACTATCGTGGCCACAAAAACTAAATATTAGCTATATGTCTAATCCATATATTGGAATAAAATAAGTTCCTGGTTAAAGAAACTAACGTAATGGAAATAAGAAAAATAGATTTTTAGGTTTCCGGATTATTCTTACAAAAATGTTTGTCTGTGTAAAATTATGAAGGAAATATTATGCGACCTTAGCAATTCGTTTTGAGGAATGCTTTGCTGGATTTGATTATGTTCTTAAATAATGTATTTATATTAAAATTACATGTTCCTTTTTTTATTGATCATTGTGTATGTAAGATGAATAGAAAAAATGTTCCAGAAAAATGCACGATTTCATTGAAAAACCAGTAGAGTAGTGTACAACCCATTTCTACTTCTTTTATTCCATTCGCACGTTATTTTGCGATTATCTGTTTTTAACGTGTGTTCTCAGTTTAAATAACCACATTGTTTGCGACCACTAATCAATTTTTCAAATAGCTTGTTTAGTTGAGGCAACTTAAAACTGCTGTCTATTTTTTAAAATTACTACCTCTCTCTTGCTTTAATTAAAAAAATAATAATCGTTCGAAACCTTCAACTATAATTCGGTACCAATCAGTTTTTATACAGATATGTTGTTTTGAGAAAATTGCCTCACATTGATGCATTGCTGTGGGAATATAACTTTATTTATTATTCACGAATTATTCTTACATCATTAAGTCTCAGTAATTATCCTTCGTGTTCCTGACTTGGAACAGTTTGATCAACCGCTCTCTGCAACTCCGTTTTTAAATTACGTCAGAAAATTGACCATGATAAACCGAAACTTCTAGCTTATATGTCGCTGCTTCACTGAACTTTTTAACACGTGATCGAGTAAATCTCTTGCGTCGGGGTCCGTTGAGCATCGGAGCGTGAGGCTGTAATTTCGTCGCCGTCTCATTTCAGATTCTGGGCCATGTTTGGGAGTTACTGCTGTGAGTGACTTCTCCGGAAATCGACTCCGACTATAGACCTCAACGCTTTTTGGGCCTTCTAATAATGGTGGTTCTTGTCTCCGGAAAACGATTGAATTTGGAGTTCGACGGCTTTTATGTATTTACCCTGGGTCATTGTTCATTACTCTCTAAATTTGGGCCTGGGAAAGGAAAGATGATAAAAGATCTAAACAAATTATATTGCTACTGCGGGTTTTCTCCTGCACTGAGTCTATTTTTTTTAATTCTATAATTTTAAATTATACACAAACCATAACTGATTATGATGACGTCAGAAACAGCGCTCTTATGGCGCTATAACTCAGTTCAGATATAGCGATGGCTTGTGCTGCATGCATTGATCCATGCACTTATATGCATGTCTTTAAATTATTCTAAAAATTTTGTATGTAAATTGTCTGTAATGTAACCTATAAATAAATAACTGCTGTACTAATTCGGACTTTTTACTTAACAACACAACAAAATGTCTTAAAATGCAGTGTGACAAAATATTTATAAGAGTAAGGCATCGCCGCTATTAGTGTTTTAAATATTTTAGATGGCCACTGTGATTTTATATATCAGTGGTAGATAAGACTCCTCTAAGGTACGAGCTATTTCTAATTTTTTCAAAGTGCTGCAGCCCATCCAGTAGCATGGGGGTGGCGAGTTATAAATATAAAGTCTACAATAATTATATTAATATCATTCCATATTTATTAAAACAGCAATAAATACAGAATATGTTCTTACTTACATAACAAACAAATATCGAATGGCACTTTTTATATCAAACAATTCAAAATACATTAAAAATAAATCATTTTCATCTAAAGTTTGTTCTTGTTGTTATAGTTTGTAGAAGACTTGGTCTGCATACTAACTGCTAATCTTGCTCTAAATTCTAAGTGGTCATCTGTGAGACGTGAATGATATGTTGCCTTAATTATATTCATCGTTTAAAATGCAGGTTCACACAGATAAGTAGAGCCGAAGAACCATTTTAAATTTTACGCATTTTTTTTAAATTAGGGATTTTTACCTCGCCCATCAAATTGCAAAAATTATTCGTAGATTCTAAATTACTTGCTTTTAAAATTGTCATTTTGATGGAGGGAATTTTCTTTTCTCTCAAGGGATTAAGGGAATGTATAATTTATATTTTCAGTTATTTCTTCCGCATTAACATTGGCAAGGGTTAACACATGAATATAACAATTGGTTTCTCTTAATATGCGCTTCCTAGATCATAAAGGCGGTTGCTCCTATACATTTTAATTTAATGCCGTACCCTGGTCTAGATTATGGTCCAGAGTGATTCCTTTGTGATTGATCTGTATTATAGTGAGTAGTCTCCAGTAACAATATTTATTGAGAAATTGCCCATTTATTTATCTTTTTTATGTTGATATTCGTAGAAAGGGATAATTATCTCTCAAGTTGAGATAATACAAAGTGTAAAAGCTTTTATATTTCATTTATGATTTAACTTAAGTCTCATATTTGGCGTGAGTTGATAGGTGTGATATCCTTTAAAAGAAATACGTGATAGATTCCTTTCGGACAGTCTTTCTCATCTATCACCACCTTAAGTGGGATCTTTTGATTATACAAAATCTGTGTAGTCTATGAAGTGTATAGATGGATAATAAAATAAAGAAATCACATATTTTATAAATTAAATACGCCTTCAGATATTGGAAATATATATTTCGATCATTACTATAAATTTAGTCCTTATTTAACATTTGCAAAGTAGATTCTTCTCGTTTAATAAATAAGTATACATTGATATTATAAAGCTAGTTTATGTTTCCGGATGTATTATGTATAAATATATTCATTTTGTTTTCTTCCATTTCAGTCATTTAACACAGACCACTACCTGGGTGGATCCTCGGAAGAAAATCACTACTGGAAGCATGGCAACTTCAGTGAACATGCAGAACTTAGGCCCTTTGCCAAAAGGATGGGAACAAGCGACAACACTTGAAGGAGAAGTCTATTTTATCAATCACATTGAACGTACAACGAGTTGGTTGGATCCACGAATACGTAAGTGCTTTTAATCAACGACTTACAGAGGAGCTCATGCATTCTATTTGATTCCATTAATAAAGCAGATTAAATAATAACATGATTTCCAAACATTTTTTTCACTTCAGAAATTTATTTCTTTTGATAGGTTATTTATAATATAATAACTAGTGGGCTTAACCCCCCCCCCCCGCGTGCATGCCTTCTCGATCGATCTTTCTTCAGATTTTTTTACCTCATCTGATAACGTTGGATGCCGCATTGCTATTTTAAAAGGCAATGCAAGCTGAACATGTGTATTGCTTAAATATTCAGACAATTGTCAGTCGAGAGACGAAAAATTTCCATAATTCGAACATTCGGAAATTCCTGTACCATTCATTAGTGTGTTGCCACAAACGGTATGTCTAAAAGTTGAATAAACAAATTATATTGTTTGACTCTTTTGCTGCTAGAGTTTTACTTTGTTTTTTTGTCAAGTGCAATAAAAATATTTACTACGACGTAATAATAATTTTCATTGAATATTGCAAATAACACTGGAAAAACTGACCTTGAATGTCACGAGTCAAGTGATTCGCTACCTATCAATCACAAAACGAATAAAACGCTATGTTTACATTAGAAATTTTTATACAATAGAAAAAAAAATGTGTAAAAATGGTAATAAGGAACTTTAATGTGCATAGCTGAATGTGTAATGGAACAACTATACTATTCTTTTATATCTTTAAAATAATTTCATGGCATTGAATTATTTATGGAAACTAAGGAAGGCTAGGTATTCTTGCTTATCTTTCATACAACAGTAAGTGCTCAAATGTAGCGCGAGTGCCTCCAATAGAGTAACGGTATTTGATACCGAAAACTGCCAACCTCGCAAGGTGCCAATTGACTGTGTATCAATGTTTAACTAGCTTCCATTTATTTTGGACATAGAATTGTAAGTTTTGTTTGAATAAAAAGGTATTTTTTTAAACATTTCTTCAAAATGTCAAAACTTTATTTTCAAAAAAGGATTCAAGTTCATTTACATGTTTTATACACGTATTAAAATCATATTGGAGCTCAATAGTGAT
Organism: Argiope trifasciata; assembly: GCA_026543055.1. NCBI lineage: Eukaryota > Metazoa > Arthropoda > Arachnida > Araneae > Araneidae > Argiope > Argiope trifasciata. The sequence goes on along the minus strand of JAPMOQ010027620.1, from coordinate 635,682 downwards.
GTTTGCAATGGCACTCATTTATGAACACAATATACAATTTTACTGTTTCTTAGTAAGATTCTGTAATCGCCCCCTTCCTCCTCTTTTGTGTTCTGTATATGATGCAGATTATTCAAATATGATTCATATTACTGATTTAACATTATTTCCATGAAAATGATTGAAATGATGTGCAAAGAATTTAATTGAAAAAGTTGCCTGCTTAGATCGCTTGTCAAATGACTTTCCTTATCATGAATCCTATCATGAACAGAGGAATTCCATATAATATAACTGTCTTGTCATCATAACGGTTGAAACTAATGTTAACATGCTCAAGAGAGATTCAATTATGTCCAGTAGTAATTGTCTTAAAAACTTTTAACTGCATATCAGGATTTACTGTCTTATTGTTCAGAAAATTTTGGATTTTGGCGAAAAATTTGAAGTATTCTGTCATTTTCAAATTATTCAGCATCTGCTAATAAATGTTTTAAAAACTTCTTTACTTATAATCATTTCATTTCTGTTGTTGTTGTTAGGTAAGACATACCCAAATGCATCAACAAATTTTAACGATAAAGTATTTAGAAACACAAAAAGGCAGGGGAGGGGCATTATGCAGGACTCTTTGACATTTATTCATCTGAGAAGAGGATATTTGTGTCATTGTTGAGATAAAATGTGCAATACATATTAATTGAATGTAAATTTACAATAGCTGAAAGATATGAGTAAACGGAAAATCCATAAAAAAAAATTATTATTTTTTTTTTTAAATTTTGATTCAAATTTAAATGTATCTATAACTTTCATTAAGTATCCCCTTTTCTCTCAATATTGCACTTTGTGTTCTTTACTTATATTTATAACATTGTTTTTATTTTATAGCTGCTCATCTTCAGAATCCTCCGACTGTTGCATCTCCTACTCAGCAGTCTAATTCTACTCTTCAATCTCAAGCTCAAGTAATTATTTTATTTATTTGATAGAGTTGGAACTCAAATTTAAAAGTGAAATTTGTTGCTGTATTTAACAATCTTAATAATTAAGCTAAATTTAAAGCAATCACTGCATTTGACATTCTTATCATATAAGAAAAATAGAGCCCCTTGATTTTTTTTTTTTTTAATTCTGTCAAACTTTTAAAAAATCCAGTTGATGAGTTGTCTTATTTGTGTATTCTCTTAATTAAAATCAATAAATTATTTCAACTTTTGGTATTGTCTTTGTTATATTTAATTGAATTGATACTTTTCAGTATTTGGGTACTTAAAGTTAAGTTTTCTTTCTTCTCCCCCTCCCCTTTTATATGTATAGTTTCTTTGTAACTGGCATGACTGCAAAATTGTGCCTATCTTATTTGTAACATATGTGAAATATCATCATTAAATTATATTAAATAAATAAGACTCATTAGATTTGGAAAGTTATGCTCATAAAGCTAATGTGCACATTATAAAAATGGCAGTTTTGCTCAATATAGAAATATTTAAAAATAATTCCAAGAGACTGGTTATCTATCAAGATTCAATATCTGTTATTTAAAACAGCTGTTTTATATCTGTATTTTGTGAAATTAAAATTATACATTCTTAACTCTTTTGTAACATCTTATTATTTTTAATATTAACCACTGAAAATTTAAGAGACAAAGTTTCTTTTGATAATATGGATCTATAATCTTTTATTAAAAAATTATTTACAGTTATGGCTAAATATATTTATGTGTAGAATAATTTACATTCATTCCATTTTTAAGAATTCAGAGATTCAAACTGCTGCTTATTTTCAAGTCATGACATTTCTCAGAGAAAGAAAGCACTTTCTTCTTTATTCACCGTTAAACTACACAAAATAATGTATTCAATTATATTCTGCTGTATATATAAATCCTCAGCATTCAAATTTAATATTGTGATTCTTAAATCAACTCTTAATCCATAATTTTATTTTTAATTACGTTTTTTGTCACTTCCTTTTGTGTTCTGTCTCTTTATTGTTGTTGAAGTATGCTTTTCAGATCATGCTTCATTATTATTTTACAAATGATTTTCTATTATTAAATTTATTTAGAATTAGATAAAAATTATTCTTTATTTTTTTTAAATTAGTTGCTACAAATACTGCTAAATATTAACTTTTTTCTTGTCTCTTTCTCTTATTTTTTCCAGGTACAAGCTACAAATAATGCCAATTTATTAAGAGAACTTCCTGCACAAAGTATAAAATTGCCACCTTCAGTTGCAGCTGCTGTAAGTATACAACAGAGACAACAGAATCTCCGTGTGCAGAGCTTAGAAATGGAAAGAGAGCAACTAAGACTTCGACAACAGGAGATAATGCGTCAGGTATAAATTCTTTCTTATATGTAATAAAATATTTCCAATATAGTAAAAATATTTCGAAGGTTTTATATTCCTATCAATGATAGATATTTTTTAGAATTCTTATATTTTTGCCTCAGGAAAATCTCTTTACATATGTTTTTTTTCTTATAAGAATGCGTTTACAAATGATTGTTAAATTACAAAAAATTCTTTAAAATTTCTCCAACTACAATATTTCAAATTAAATATGATTTAAACAATGGTGTGTGTTCTTGTAGTTTTTATGTTAATTGTTTGATCAAAACTGAATAATTATTTTTGCCCCTGATGTACCATCTGTGCATATTATTATTATTTACTAAATTTTCAAACCTTAAAAATAATTGCAAATTTATTTGACTAAGAAAACCAAGGTGTATTTTAATCTTCTCTTTCACCAAGAAAATTACAGGGGTCCTATTTAATAATATTCCTTCATTAATTAAATTTTTTTCTTTAAGAAATTTTAAATAAAAAATATGTGCTTATATTTTTTACTATAATTTAATATCCTAACTTTTTATACTATAAACTACCCTGAGAAAATGGCACATTTTTATGTATTTGTTAGAAACAGGTGGAAAATTTAATTTTAATATGATAAAGAACAGTGAACATACGTTTAAAGAACTATCCCTTCTTTAATTATGATAGATCGTAAAAAAAGTTTTAATATATAAAAAGTAAAAGCTCTGTAAAATTTCAAAATTTCAAATAATTATTCCTTATTTAGTCTTATCAAACATTTGATCAAGTAAAGATTTTGTAATAAATAAGAGTTTTTTTTTTTTCGAAGAAAAGAGAAAAATCCTTTATTTTTTTTTCTTTGATAATGTGAATCAAATAATAAATATAAATGTATAGTTTACAGTTTATCTGTTTTTTTTTTAATTCACCATTCAAGCTATATTCTGTATGAAGGCATATGTGGTAGAAGGGAAATTTATACTATGGAATGTTCGCAGAGTGGTGTTTTGAAGAGAATTTAAATTTCCATTTTAAATATTATTTTCATTTAAATATATCAGTATTTGAAATAACTTCTTTGAGGTCAAATTTGTAAAGTACTATCAATAGAAATAAGAAAATATCTATATACTCACACACTGAATGGATGCTTTAATGTAGCTCAAATACTGTTTCTGGTTACTGTACTTTAAATAATCTAAAATCTAAATTATCTAAATGAAATCTAAACTTTTTGATTAAACTGTTCTAGCTTGAATATTTATGTGATATTAATAATTATGAACATATATTTTTTTATTTAATTAAATTTTTAAATTACATTTGATGCTTAAGAATACATTTTTCATAATATTTGTTGTAAAATAATATTTTTTAAAGTATTCTAGTTCTACTTAATGAAAATAATATCTATAGTCATTTAACATTTTTAAATACATTCATTTTGGAAACATTTTTTGAATAAAATGAGCTATATATTAACATTATTTCACATCCTGTTTTTTTTTTCTCTCTCTACCACTCTTATAGGTAATTAGGATTGCATCTTTCTATTTTTCATACAAACAATATTGATCTCTGTAACTATCTTGTTTTTTTTATTAATTTTTTATAAATAGATATAAAAAATTATAGCAATTTTTTGCTTATTTACTTGTAAATAATTTTTAGAGATAGTTACTCAACTATTTTTTCATTGTTATGTAATTTAATATATAATTTTGTTCTCATTTCTAAGTTATTTATTCTAACATAACCTTCTAATTCTATAAAAAATGATAAAGGAAAATATTCTTTTATAGGGAGGTAACTGTTCTTCTCACTGCATCTTTTGGTGATATTGATTTTCTGTAAAATAATATTTCTATATATTTAGAAATAAATTAACTTCATGAAAACTTCTAAGATATTGAAAAACATGAATAATTATCTATTTCAAAGTTACTACTTAAAGCGCACTATGGTTAAAAACAATATCTATTAAAAGTAATGGACTCCTTTTATGCAAATATATACATGTATAATTTTTTCCATTCACATACATTTTATTATTTTGTTTTTCATTTGAAATAAATATATTGTATAACTGTTACAATTCAGTTATCAGTATATTATACAGGATTATTTTCATCAATTTTATAGAAATAATCTATGATATCTATTTTTTTTCCTACAGGAAATAATGTTGAGACAGACCCTTGGTGAAAAGTTGACTTTGGCACCCTCCCCTACTGGTTCAACTCCTGAATTGCCTCCTGTATCAACCAGCCTCGATTCATTTCTAGAAGGAGGGACAGACTTTCATTCCCGTCAAGAGAGTGCAGACAGTGGCCTAGGATTAGGTCCCAACTACAGCCTTCCACATACACCGGAAGATTTCCTAAATAACTTGGATGACATTGAAGGTACAAACAATTTTCAAAAGAAAAAAAGTAATAATAAATGTTTTGAGTCGAGCATCTAACAAAAATATATTAATCAGAGCTAATCTAATGAATATTTCACAGTTTGATTATTGATGTAACACAAATGAAATGAAAGCATTTATGTTTATTTTATTATTCTTCATTTGAAAAATAATTTTTTTTAATTATTGATTTTTAGTAAGAATTTTCATTACAATTATTTGTGAGTTAATGACAATCATATTTGAAGATTGGATATACATGCTATTAGAAACCCATTGCCATTTGCATTGACTTTGGGTCCCCCCCTTTTTTTTTTTGAAAATTGTATCGATATATATATATATATATATTGTAGAACAAATTTTAGTTATTTTATAAGACTGCTTTTAAAATAATTAGTTTAGAATAAATATATTATCTGTGTTTTATCCTTACAATAATTTACAAAAACACATCCATCATAAAGTTTTTAAAAGTCCTTAATAATATGCCATTATCTGCATAGAATAAATATGCCATTTTTCTGATGATATTAGAAGAGTTACAGGAAAAACAACACTTATTTTTATAAATTTATGATTTTTAGTCGTCTAACATTTCCATAAAATTAATTGCACGTTTTAAATTATTTTGGGTCTTAAAAATTTGATATTTTTAAATAATATATAGATAATAAATGATTTTTTATTGATTTTTATACAATATAGTATTCTTGCAAAGTCATAAATGCAAAACAGTGATTCTTTAAACTTTTATTGATTATTTGTTACAATTTTTATTAATTTTGCAGTGATGATTGATAAATATACTGTTAGATTTACTAAACACTAGAAAGAAAACAAGTTAATAATTTGTTAAACCCTTTTCATTTTTATGAACATATTACTTTCTTTATTAAAGTTTATACATCTGATTAGTCATTTAAATACAATCACAAAATTATCAGGAAGCTGAAGGAATTAATGTTGTATTTACTTAAATTTTTCAGCAATTTATGTCTATGGTTTGAGGTTTAAACAATTTTTCTTTCATTAAAAGTGTTTCAGAACTTATTTATTGCACTAATTTTATTTTTGTTGGTAAGGAAAATCACTCTCTCGCTTACATATAAACAATATGTGTATGTGCATGCATAAAAACATTTATTTATGACTTATAGTAAAAACTTTTTTAATCATCATACCTGTGTGCCACCTTAATTCTTATAATCTTAATATTTTAAAGGAGATTAATTTTATCAACTTATGCTGAAATTTTAAATTTTACTTTATGAAGCATAATACTGCATTACAGTTCATACCAATGTTTCAATCCTCTTTTCTTAACCTTTTATTAAATAAATGCTTTCTTTTTCATCAATTCTATAAGAAATTAAAATTTTCATTTGCACAAAGTATTTCATTATTCAATCAATAGAACAAAATAGAAAAACATTTCAAAGTTTTAATTTTGATTGTTGAAAGTTTTAATTCCATTTTTACATTGTTATAATAAATATGAATTAAGAGTGTTCCTAAAATTGTTCACATTACTCATTTATATTGTAAAAATACCATATTGGACAATAAAATGTTGATGAATTGTGATATAATTTTTTTTTTTTTTTTCATTCCTTCAGATCGTCAGAGTAATGACCTAGGCTTGGATCTTCAAACAAACTTGGATCTTGGTGATGATAACATGGACACTGATGATTTAGTTCCAAGTTTACAGGTAAATATGTTTCATTAATACTGTAGGCTGTTGCTATTTTAGTCTTGTATTTAAATGTATCTTCATAATAATAACGATAAATAATAAATGTTAAATTGTTTCATCAAGAAATTTTAAAGTTATTTCAAACCAAAAAATACTGTTTAATATTAATTTTAATAAAAAATTTAATAAACAAATGAATTGACTGGTAATGAAAATGTATCATCAATATTTATATTAATTAAAAAGGATGATATATAAATAAATAACCCTATTTACAATTTATAAATTATGCCAATTGTTTTAAAATAGGGTGTAAAGATTTGCATTCTTCCTTACAATGAAAACTAGGATTTCAAAAAAAAAAAAAAAAAAAAAAAAAAACTTATTTAAATGTTTTTTTTATGTAATGTAATATGAAAATATATTTAATTTGATATATTGTCATATAATATAACTGTTGGTTGTATATAGATTGACATCTAAATTATTTCTTTATTGAAGATGAATATTGGACAACAAATAGGCAAATGTATAAGTATTCATCTTTTATAGATTGGAAGAAAAAAATTGAATTCTGAACATCTACAAAAGAATTTTTTTTAAAGATGGACATGATGATTTTGTTACTTTGTTATGTTAATATTGAATTTGTTTTGTTCTAATATATTTTTTAATAGTATTTGAGTTGTCCAATATGATTTTCTGTATTTCTTTTGCTTTTTAATCAAAAATTTAAAATAATATAATTATATTGGTCTGTATTCTTTCATTGGATAGTTCACAAATATTACATAGTGTTTTCATACATTATTTATGGTACTTCTGTAAGAAATGTAGCATGAAGTTATGATAGTAATTTTTAGATGATTTCAGGAAATTTTAAAGTTACTGTAGATGTTATGCATTTCTTTCCCACTCATCTTGACATACATATTTAAAAAAAAAAAAAACCCTTTACCAGAATTACTTTTGGGAGTATTTTTTTAAATTGCACTTTAAGCAATTAGGAGACTTAAATGAAATGTGTTAAGAAAATTTTATTAGTTTTTAATATTTAAATCGATATTATTTTGATGCATTGATAAATAACTTCAAATTTATAATTACTTTTACTAAACCCTGGATTTTTGCTTTTTCTCTCAACATAATAAAATGAAAGTTTTCATTAATTTTACATAAGCAATAGAATAAGTTTTTAAATTTTATGTTTAATTACATGTGAAATATGAGAGAGTGTACAAGAATCTTCCAAATTTCTGAAATCTCTTAATTTCTTTTCAGGAAGAGTTGAATGCTGATATATTGTCTGATGTTGAAGCACTTTTAGCTGCCAACAAGGACAGCGTGTTGACATGGCTATAAATGGACATTTTGTGGCAAAATGTGCCTTTTCTAAGGCCATAGAGATAGCTATGAAAAACACTTGTTTGTTTACTTGCTGTCTGGAAACTTTCTGAATGAAGATGGTTTGTTTTCGGATGTGCATTTGTAGTTATTACCTGGTAAAAGTTTTCTTGGCTGCTCTACTGTTTCTTTATTTTTCTTTGACTTTTAAATTTTATGGTGGTACAGTGATTGAAACTGTAAAATGTTGTAATTTTTATTGTTGTAATTATTCTTTTGATTGCTTATTTTTATTCTTTCTATGTTAACCAAGAAAACTTTTACTAGATATTTAGTCTTCCAAATAAAGGAGTAGTTGTGGTTGGTTATTACTATATGGATAAATTTAGAGGAAATTTTTATGGGATTGTTTCCTTTTAATTTTTTTAATTTAAGACTGTGAAATGTTTAAACTATATATTATCTTGTATTTTAAATGTTGCTATTTCATAACTTCACAGTTATAGTATATTTTAAAGTGTTTGTGTATCAACTTAATATAAGGCATGTTTATTATGAAGTGTAGGTTGTTTGAAATATGTATATTCAAATATGAATCATGTTTAATTTTTATGCATTGCCTATAAAATGAGTCAGTTTCTACTATAAAAAATTACAACAATAAAAAAATACTTAAATTTAAATGCATAACCAATTACTACTACTCTTATTACTTTATTTGGAAGACTAATATATGAAAGGTGTTGGAAAGCTGTATGACCATTTGCTCACCATCAAAAGCTACATGCTGTATTTCTTCTAAGTTCCATCTTTTCATTTATAAAAAACCATTTAAGTTTTGTGCTCAAAACTTGTGCTTTGTCTTATCAGCATTCATAGCCACAGCTATCATAGTCATTCAATCATGATATTTTAGCACAAAATAACTTCATCATTTTTTTCAGGTTAACTTTTTTCCAATGACACCTATACCACCATTCATATGTTTGAAGTAAACATACACTAATGTAATGCTCTATATTTTTAACCGGTTTCTCATTCAATTTTTGTACTTTTATTTCAGTTTAATAAAAATGAAACAAACAAAAATATTTTTTTTATTAAAAGTTGAATTTCTTCACTAATAAATTCATGAATTTTATGCTTTTTAACAAATTGAATATTTTTTTTTTCTTTTACACTGGGTGCATGCTTGTAACCTGACAGCACTGGCATCAGCATGTAATTTCACATTACATGAAACAAGCTGCACTTATTAGCATTCAGGAGAGGTTGCACTAAAAAGTACTTTGTTTTGTAATCACACAATTCATGATGAACATCGATAACATGAATGGCATTACTAACTCCTTATTGCACCTCTCTTTATCAAGACTTACTACTTCTTGCTACTGATGCAGTTAAATACACTATTTATTACAACTTTTGCACTTGCAAGAAGCATTTGGTCAAGTCTTGTAACTGTCACTTTTATTCTTGGTGGTTAATACACCATCCCACTCTCCTTATAACTTTATTAGTAACTAATAAATGATTTCATACTGAATGGTCTGATGGATTTGTTTCAGTTAAACTGAAATAAAAGTTGTAGAAATTCCTGCATATATCAAAATACACAGTTCTGTGATTTAAGGTGCCTTAATCGTGATGAAACCACAGAGCAATAAAAAGAAATCTATGGTATCTGACTATAGGATCATTGTTTTTAAAATGTAATAAGAATTTTTGCTATGTAAATTTAAAATTTTATCACTTGTTGTGCTTTTGTAATAGAGGACTATTGTTTGTGAAGTTTATGTGGAATGACTACTGTTATATAAATCTTTATAACTTGGCTACCAATTTCTTGTTTATATTTATGAATTCAACAGACTGTTGTGGGAACATTTTAATTATGACTGTTTTATTTTGTGAAATAGTCATGTTGCATGTAATATTCTGCTAATGCTTTAAAATGCTATCTTTACATTTCAAAATGTAAATTACCTTCTAAAAAAGTTTCGGAATTTCACTTTTGTTTTTGTATATTTGTTTTAAGGGTTAAAATTGACTTTGAAATACTCATTAAATTTAGGTCTGTGCCTATTTTTTGAATAAAGGGCTTGTAAATTTAGAGTTAAGTACTGAAACAGCAGGTATTTTTTTTCATGTTTTTCTGATTTATGAATACATATTTCTTTATAAACAAAAACATTTTTTTAAAAACTCTGTGTTATTTCGTCTTTTGACCGAATCATTCAGCTATCATTCTGGTTTTGACTGGAATACACAATTTTTCTCCTTGTAAAATGCAACTTATTTACAATAAAAAGTTAATTTACCATCCTTTGTTTTGTTTCTATTTTGTAAAATGAGTACTTGTATTCATTAGACATCTACTAAAATCATTAAACATCTCGCATTGATTAAACATTTCATACTTTATTTTGAAACTGACTGACAAAAAATCATATACCTATAATATTTTTAAAATGCATAGTAACCTAAAGACGTTGAATTACATATTTGGAATTTCGCTTAATGTTAAATTTCTGTTATTTAATAATTTTGACTATCAACATCAGATAACTTTTGCAAGAAAAAAAAAAAAAAAAAAAAAAAAGTTGAAGAAGTAAAGTTCTTAGTTTTGAATTCTCTCTTCATCTCTTCATTTGGCTTAAAAATACTCCTCCAAAAATATTTATTTCTGGAAGAAAATGTGAAAATTTAACTCTCAGATATAATATTCAGTAGCAGTATTATTTACTAGGGAAGTAAATAAGAAAGTGAATACTGTAACAAATGAACTGAAATTCAGGTTTTTCTGAGTCTGATAAGTATAAGTTTGCGTGCACAATTTTTTTAGAAATTTGCTCCTGCAAATTTATTCCAAACAGACTTGGCATATATTCCAATTAAAATTTATTTATTACGATACTAATGAGTAATTAAAATAATTATTAACGATTTTTTTACTCATTTGTGAAGAAACATTGCAGAATTTAAAACCAAAAGATACTTAGTTTCACTGTACCCAATGTTCATAATATAACTTTTTAAAGTCCAAATCAAGATGTTCTACCCCAAATGAAGGTTGTGTACCCTTGGATAAGTAATGAATTCTATTTCAAATTTTTTAACTTTATACATATAATTTTTAATCAGATAGTTTTTTTCCCCTTTAAAAATTATTTTTGGGTTCAATGTTTATTTTATATATGTATATTAAGTGCTAATGCATACTCAGGCTCATCATTACAAAACTGTAGTGTTTTTATATGATAAAATAAAAAAAAACGAATATAAACATGTTAAAAATAAAAGATCAAGTTAGTGCTCAAATTTGAAGAATATGAAATTATATCATTATTAAATTTACAGACAGTGTGGCTTCCTTAGAAAACTCATCGTTTCTCTCATAATTCTATATCCTCAAATTTTTTGAAAAAAGAATTCAAGTAACAATCTGAAATTTATTTTGCTTTGTTATACTGGAAAAACAGATTTATGTGTTCCATTGCATATTATTTCATTGCTTATTCAGATAAATTTGGATTTAAATAGTTAATATTTAGGTTTTCCATAATTAGGTAATTAATTTAAAGAATCTATCTACTTTACAACTTATTACATTTCATAATGCAATTTAAACTCATTAGATTTACAGCATGAAATGAAAATAATATTGGTATAAAATATATAGCCTTTTCTTCCTGGTATATGCATACACATACAGAATACCTGATTATTAAAGAATCTTTGCCTGATATTTAAGAACTGATTAAAATAATAAATACTTTGCCTCCATCAGGCACATTTTTTTTTCAATTATGTAGATATAATTGGAAGAAAACGTTTATATTTACATTTATCACATTAAGTTATATTTACATTTATCACATTAAGTTATATTTACATTTATACATTAAGTTATATTTACATTTATCACACCTTTCAGCCCCTCTCCTCCATTTTCTGAGTAATTGCAAATTATAAATTGTATTCTTTTTTTCAAGAGGAAGGAAAAAAGTGCTCTATCCTTTTTTAAAAAAAAATCTCTATAAAAACATTGTTATCTAGCACAAATGATTTGCGATCTAGATATAAACAAGTAGACAAATTGTATAAAACAATACTAAGAAATATCTGTTTAAAGTGAATAGCATTTTGTGGACAAAGCAAACAGGTGTTTGTCCCCAAGCAATAACATGAATCATTCGGTACTTGTATGTTTATTTTTAAATACACATAAATGGATACTTTTATAGTTTAACATTTTATTTGTCAGGTGGAGTACCTTTTGATTGCAGTTACATATCTTCTGCTAGACAAATTCAAATGCTTTACCTGAATATTATAAGGATGCTTTTTTATATAGATTTTTTCATAAGAATGAAAATAAATTAATGTAAATTTCTAAGAATTAATAAATAAAATTCCTTTTTTAAAATCTGTGTTTGTGTTCAAGGTGCTAAACAATTACCCAACTGTGAAATGTGCAATAGTAATTCTTTCAAAGAATACAAGTGTACAGAGGATTAAAAACTATATAAACTATTTTGAGAATTTTGATATTCAGTAAGGTAGATTTTAATTTCTGACTTAAATTAATATAGAGTAAGATGTTTG